>OY744520.1:163503449-163523449 GCA_963556195.1 Sepiola atlantica | reverse complement strand
CATTTCGTTTTTTTCGAGGACCCCCCCCCCCTATTTAGCTGCAGGTCTTCATCTACTTTTAAAAATAGATATACCAAAATTCGTTATTATTGTCTATAGATTTTGTTTTTACTGGTAGTTTAAGATCAATAAATATTTACTATGTTATCATTAGTATCAGCAATGGAAAATTACGTTTAAAACATTAAAAAAACAAAAAAACGATTTAAAAGAATTTTGGAATCGGAAATTCGGTTGAAATTTTTCCGATGCCGATACCCCAAAAAGTTCCAATTTTCCCGATTCCCGAATAATCGTCCCAACACTACTCTAAACTCAACAAAGCTCCCAAATCGGGAGCTTACCACCGGACGCAGTGTTGTGTTATATCCAGGACGGTTATTGGTAGATAGAGCTTGGGTAGTTGACCGAAGTGTGAAATAGGGAAGTTAGAATGAATAAAAAAGGTAGAAATGGCTGGCAACAATGGATTCCTGTGTGGTGGTGATAGGGTAACGGCGAACACTTTGCTCAAGGGTGTCAGAGGCAATTTAGTGTTTTGTCCTCGACCAAGATTGAATTTATATGAATTCCCAATTCGACCTTTCTTTTCTGCTGATGTCATTAACTTGAGATTTACATGGCTCTGGTTTGTTAAGCCTTTCCAAACAGGTCCTAAGGTTGAATTGCTCATATAATTGCATCAACAATAATTGATTTTATTGCCTATCTACACACTCCACTCTTCCCCGATTCTGCATGCAACCAGCTCCTCAAAACCTTTCCTTTGTTTTTATGACATGAGGAGGGCAAAGTTCAGACTCAAGCCACTTATTAGCACTTATAAAAATAAAATGTAATACTCAAACATGGCTAAGATCAATGTCTACAAAAATATATATATATGTATGTATCTCTCTCTCTCCCTCTCTATCTCTCTCTCCCTCTCTATCTCTCTCTCTCTATATATATATATATAGTCATCCACAGACAGCTGTTTCGCCGTATTATGACTCTTCTGTGTGGCTAGACATAGCAAGTGTATGTATGCCGAGATTCGAAATCCGAATGCCAGATCATATCTAAATGTGATCAGCGGTGTCAAGTGACTTATCCCTTGCATTAACACACTCGTTACTGACAGTAAAAGAAATTATAGCACGATAAATATTTTCTTTGTTTACATATTTTTTTCATACTGCCTGTAACCTAAGAAAAATCTATTCTTTACGGAAGATTATTGCTCTGCTGTAAGTGGAAACCGTCATTTACTCTACCAGAAATCTCAATCCATATGTAGAAAACATATATATCTAATACATAAATTAAATCGGTCGAATTTTCAAGTAAGACCTAAATAGCATTGCATCTGACAAATCTATATTTGATTCTGACGAGCCAGTCCTTTACGTACATTTTCAGTCTTGTGTTCTTTACAGGAAAAAAAATTCCAATCTATTTCATCGATTACATATTCTATCCGGTCTGATAATTATTTCAATAGCATACACAGTGAGAGGTTCACTTTTTCTATTAAAACGCTGTTTGTTACAAATGCTAAATTAAAAATGGGGTCTACAATTGCTTATTCAGTAACTATATTTACATTATGACTAAATTCAAACACATATATATATATGATTAGTTTTCCACAATTTTACCATTTTATTGTCTTTGTACAGGGGAAGTTACTGAAATCGATGTTTCTCTGCTTACCACATTCATTCAATAACTATTTTCAGTCGTGATCTTCTTTGTTTATAGATTTATAAATTAGCTGGTTGATAGACGTGCATATAGAAGTTGACAATTATCGACTTAACTCATTAATTCCATAATTATATTTACTGCATCTATGTTTAAAACAATTACAGAAAATAACACGAGTCGCTTACAAACAAGATATTTTTGAGAAATAGCATTTGATTTCGTTTCATTTTTTATAGTTTATTCAATAATAATTCTGTTTTATTACTAGATGCGTTGTGTAGCTTGATTCATATTGTTTTAGGTAACTGTTCCTGTTCATGTCATAAACAAATCAAATCATTCTTTCATGCTTTAAATCCGTTATTTAAAGCATCGAAGCTAATCCATTGGTGTAGTGTTTTACATCGCCCCCTATTAAGGTTTAGTCCATAAAACAATTAGAAAAGAAAGCAGGATTCGCTTACAAACAAGAAATTATGTAGAAAAGTCCTTCCTTTTCTTTTTTTATTGATTCTTTCATTACTAGGTGCATGATGTCGCTTGATTCATGTTTTTTTAGTAAAATGTTTCCGCTGTTCTCATAAACACAAACATCATCCTTTCGTTTTCATAGGAATATCGAATCTACTCCACCGAATCTACAGAAGTTGATAATTATCAACTTAAATTTAATGCATATTTTTCTGTTTCTTTCTTTAAGAAATACAGCAAAACAGGATCTGCTTACAAACAAGGCATTACATAATAATAATAATATTAATAATTATAATGATAATAATAATGATAATAATACTAATAAAACCAGAGGCAGTACTGGAAAACAAAAATCAGAAAATCCTCTGGGAGGTACAAACCGATAAACTTATATAAGCAAGGAGACCGGATGTCATAATAGTCAGCAAGAACGAAAAATCCTGCCAAATCGTAGACTTGGACTTTCGAGCAGACTACAGAGTGAAAACCAAGGAGACGGAAAAACAAAGCAAATACACAAAACTTGCCAGAGAATTGAAAGGGATATGGAGAATGAAGAAAGTCAATATAATACAAATAATCGTTAAGCACTAGGAACAGTTAAAAAAGAAAACTGGGAAAAAGACTGGGGAAAATTGGAATCAAAGTGATCACTGAGACCATACAAAGGACGGCAATGATGAAAACAGCTGCAATCTTAAGGAAAATCCTCGAATGCGGAAACCAACATACATAAGCTACGAATGGTTACCAGTCACATGAAAGTTACAATAGGTAGTAAAGGAAACCACAGGTAGAACACCACCACATGAACCCAAGGAACAGAAACTGCAAGAAATTTCATAAACTGCCGGTTATTATCAGTGAGCTGATGATGATTTGTGTGAGAAATCCTAGTGAATGATAATAATAATAATAATAATAATGATAATAATAATAATAATAATAATAATAATAATAATAATAATAATAATAATAATAATAATGATGATGTTTTAAAATGTTTGGATACTAAAACACAGAAAATGCTCACAATTTATGGAGCTTGTGCAAAGAAAAGAGATGCAGATCGATTGTATCTACCTAGAGAGAAAGGTGGTCGAGGTCTATTTAGTGTTGAAGATGTGAATATAGAAGAAGGTTGTCTATATAGATATATTTCTGAAAGTAATGAGATTCTTCTTCATGAAGTTAAAAGAGAGGAAATACTAAGAACTGGGGTGAAAAAGAATCAAAGGTTACAAGAGAGAGGGTTAAAATAATTTGGAAAGAAACTACACAGTGTATTCTTTAAGAATACTACATTTAGAAATAATGACAGCTGGGATTGGTTGATCAGGGGTGATCTCAAAAGATCTACCGAGAGCACCTTAATGGCAGCCCAGGAACAAGCCACCCACAATAGGTCCATCAAACATTACATTGACAAAACTGCAGAATGACTGATATGCCGATTGTGTAATGAAAGGGAAGACATCTTAGCGCATATTTTATCTTAATGCCCAATGCTAGCACAACACCAGTATAAAAAATGGAGACACAACAAAGTTGTTCAAGTACTACACTGGAATGTATGCAAATTTATGAATTGGACCACAATGAGAAGTGGTATAAGCATAAGCCAGAAGTGGTACAGACTGATAAGGTTCTTGAACATTGAAAATCCGACTTAATCTTTCTAAACAAAAACAAGAGAACTTGCTTAATCATTGATATAGCCTACCCCTTCGATACCAGAGTGCAGGGGAAAGAACATGAAAAAAAATATCAAGATCTAAAATGGGAATTAGTTAGACTATGGAAATGTAAAGAAGTAAAGGTCATTTCCGTTGTAATTGTAACGCTTGGAACTATAACGAAAAGCCACCATAAATGGCTTAAACAGATTAGTGATACAATTTATTTTCCTATTCTGCAAAAGGCTTGCCTGTTAGGAACAGCGAAAGTGTTAAGGCACAGCTTGAATGGCTAAGGTCAAGGGAATTGACCTTATAATAATGATGATGATGATGATGATAGTAGTAGTAGTAGTAGTAGTAGTAATAAAAATAGCTCCCCGTCGGTAATATTCAAGTCTAGTCTTTTTAAAAATTTTTTTTACAATTTATTCAATAATTATAATGTTTCATTACTAGGTGTGTGGTCTCGTTTGATCCTTTTTTCTTAAAGAATTGTTTATTTGGGAAAATAATTTCTTCAGATTATATTTTGTATTTAAATGTATTAAATAACCGATTTAAAACCAGAAAGAAAAAATGTTTTTTTTTGTGTAGTTACTTTAGTACATTTAAATACGATAAAAACGTCCACCAGTGTGGCATTCTACATCGTCCTCTTTTAAATTGTAACTTGTAAATAAATCTATTTCTTAATTATTGTATTTACAAATTTAACCCAGAAGCACATACATAGGTTGATTTCTTATGTGTCGTTTTGGAAATACATCGGATACTTACGGGAAGGACCACGAGAAGGTTGCTAATATCCCTAAGTGAAAGTGGTACTGTGGAACCGACTGGATTCGAACTTGGAAGTCCGTTTCGTTATCCACTTAACCACCGTCACCTCCCAGAAAGTATAGTTAATAGCCACCGTGTCTACTGTTCTTCGCTGCCATTAAATTAGTGGTGTCAATTGGCTTATCCTCATGCACCAACAAACTCTCAACTGACAGTAGAAGAAATGAATTTATTTTTTAAACGTCAGTGCTGAATGTTATGAACAAAATAAATAAATAAGCTATATGATAGAGCTGAATTCGTAAAGATATAACTCACCCAACAGATGTCAGCAGTTGTTGGTATCTGTGGGATGATTTGTAACTTTAAAAATCATAGTCGATAATTTTAACAAACATAAAAACATTATAATTTTGCTTACTTTTGTGGCGTCCTGGTAAAACATCTCACTGCGGGTTTCGAATCTCAGCTTGAAACACTACCCATGGCTAGCTGCATTGAAGATACACGGTTGTTTGTGGATGGCTATATGTATATATTTTATAAAAATCAAGGAGTTAGAGTAATGTCCCTTGTATTAGACTTTAGCTCATTTCAGATTCTGCTTTACAGTTTCAAAATTTCTGTCTTTTTAACTGCATATATTCTTTTAAATGAAGAATTTAAAAAATTAAATGTAAATTTATTATTTCTATTTTTAATTAATTTATTTTTAATTCCAATTAATTAAATAACTTTTAAATCTTAACTTAAAAGCTTTTTTTTGTCTTTATGTTTAAAATCAGTGTTTCAGGTTTTTTCTCAAATCTAAAATGTTTCATTACAAACTTTTCAATATAAAATTAAAATAAATGATGATCTATTTCATTAAATGAAGTTTATGTAATAAAAATTCAACTATAACCCCCAACACGATAACAAATATGTGTATGCAAACTTTGTTTAAAGAAAAAATAGTTTTTGTTCTAATTTTCTTATATAAATATTGTGTTATTGTTATGTGAAATGATTTTCGAAATATTTATAAAACTTTTAATGCAAAAATAGTTAAAAAATTAAATAGAGTAGAAAGTATACTTAATAGCCGCCATGTCTACTGTTCTTGGCTGCCATCAAATGTCTATTGTCAGGAAAACAGATTTTATAGAAGAATAAGTATGAAATAAAACAAGATATAAACATTAAAACTAGATGAGTTAGGTAGGGAATTTCATTTGCATGCGTTTGATATAAATTATGTGTTCTTTTATTAAGGGGGCTATGAGTTATCGAAAGTAAACTATTCAGTACGTTTACCAGGTTTTTTATGGTAGGTCTATTGTACAGAAGTAGTACAATCAGTGTAAAATGGAGATTAATAAACTGAAATGAAATGTATTTGGTTCACTACTCAGAGTTGAAAGAATGCTCTACAACTGAGTTCAAACGGGACGCCGAATTATTCTTTCTGTTCTTGTCATCGACAACAGTTCAACACACATGTGAACGACGCGGTGTTCACAACTAGACGTCTAGTCAAAAATTCAATTCCTCTCTCTCTCTCTCTCTTTCTCTCTCTCAGCATTCGACATAGTCACAACACCAATCTTTCTCATCCGCTCGCTGAAGCAAAGTGTCAACTCTTTTTATGAAATTATTCTTTCTGTTCTTTTCATTAACAACAGTCCAACATGCATGTGAACGATGCGTTGTTTACAACCAAACTGACGTCATTGAGCAAAGAAACACTCCTTTTTTTCCTTCAACAGCATCTATTTTTGAATAATCTGACCCACTGCTTCGTAATATCATAGGCCAGACCGCGTGTCGCCACTGGTTCCTTGCAACGCCGTCACCACACAAACACAGCTTGTACTCGCTGCCTTTTGGCTAAGATCAAAGTGTAGTATCTGTTCCGATGGATACTGCACCCCATAGACTGGTATTGTCTTGGCCTTCGTGGGCTTGATTTATGCCGGTCTATGGGTCTGTCCTGTGCAGTTCTAGGAGGTCCACCCTCCCAGGCTTTGCCTCCCCTCTTTGGGGAGGAGTAAGTTTATTGCTTACTGCCTGAGGCGCCCCTACCGGGGAATGCCGACGAGGCTGCTCAGGCAATTTTTAAACCCCACTTTCCCGACCCGACCTTGGGTCACATCTTACTTGTGGGAGTAAGATAAAAACTGGCCTTGTGCCTAACTCCTGGAGAGGAGTAAATCAATACTCGCTGCTTCTTTGACCAATGAACCACAGCTGGCTCAGCATCATCAGTCTGATGGTTCTCCATTTCAACCTCGCTACACAATGCATTTTCTTGTTTCCTCAACATGGCAAAATATGGCTGATGGTAACTTTAAAGTGGACTTCCCGGGTGTTTTACCATGTTTGCAACAGGTGCATCAATTCATTCCAGTTCCTTCTACCTTACCTCGTTCTATGGCACCGCAAACACAGGTATTAACCATAACACCTACCCTCTTGGGAAATGCGGTTTGTGAGGAGCCGTCTCTCCTAGATGGATTTAAATTTAATTTATCAATTTTAGCAACAGTTTGGCACATGAGGAAAAAGCTTCGTTAGAGAAGAAACTAAACGAAAAATTCTGTTTTTATTTTGTTAACCACAAAATTAAGCAATTCTTTCCAATGTAAAAAAAGCAGGTTGGTTACCATTTAAAAGGTTTTAGTGCGATTTTATTTCTTATCTTAATTCTTGTCGCTAGTTATTTCTCTGAGACTCTGATATTTTGGTTTCAAGGAAATTTGTGATTAAGAATACTCGTAGTAATGGCTTCTTCGAGTTGATCCAAGTTTCAAAGGAAATTATTTAATTAAATATAAATTCCAATGATTGATTAAAAGGACAAGTTCACAGTGGATCTTCTCTTTGTTTGCTGTTGCAATCTGTTAATAAGGTGATTCTTTAAGTAATGTGAGACGCAGTTAACATTCGGGCCAAGCAGGTCTTGCTTTAAAACCTTTAATTCATTTAAATACAGATTTTGTGTTTTAGTTTCACGTGTATTTTAAAGCCTGTTTATTGGGAAATGGATGGACTATCTCAGCTTGATGTAAAAGGGGATTAACTTAAATTGATTGAACATTTTAACCCTTTAAGCTCTAAACCCAAGAAGT
Source organism: Sepiola atlantica (assembly GCA_963556195.1). Lineage (NCBI taxonomy): Eukaryota > Metazoa > Mollusca > Cephalopoda > Sepiida > Sepiolidae > Sepiola > Sepiola atlantica. The sequence continues at coordinate 163,515,717 of OY744520.1, read as the reverse complement.
CTAAACTTTAAAATAACATCCTTTAATTTCTATCTAAAAATAGATTTTTCTTAGTTTAGTGAATGTTATGAGTTTCTCCCCATAAACCAAAAACAACATAAATTACTTTGAGAATTCTGCTTTAGTGATTTTAATTCTTCAAATAACATATACAAAGTCAAGATACCAGAGTGAAATAACTTTTTTTTATAGAAGTCGCTCCGGGCAAGGCATGAAGCCACTTGATTTAAGGAGCTAAAAAGAATAGATGATAAACGCAAACATAGGAGATGCCTACTGACCTTAGTCTTGAAAATACCAATGCTATAGGTAGGAGGAAAACAGTCAGCAGGAGGAAAGTTCTTACAAGCCTGCAGTTCTTGGAAAGAAGCTACTGGAATAGAAAGATTATTATAACGAGGTACCTCACAAGCAAATTGATGAACACCACTAGTCAAACAAACTGGAACAAAGGAAGCAAGGAATAAATCACACAATTCTGAAGAACTTGTGCCATAATAGTACATATGAAAAAGACTGAGACTAGCAACATTACGTCTTTGAAAGAGAGGGTGCATTGAAGAATAGTTGGAGCCAACCAAATTACAGTAGATGAATAAAACTTTAAATTTCTCAACACCTTGGGGACATTTTAAGTATGATGACCCCTAGAATAAATGTAATATTGTGGTCATTGCAATGATTCTAGCCAAGAGTAGGATAAACACATATGTTATAGTAGAAAAGAGATGACCAACGACCGCCATTTTCCTCACACTTTTGATGACCTTGTGCCTAATTTGTTCAAAATGTAACTCGTATATTTTTTCAAATAAATAATTCAAAGTGTAGTATCTGTTCTTTACTATGTCAGAGGTAGAAAAATATTTTTCGCCTGGAGCAATTTTTATTTTAGTCTTAGTTCAAAATGACCCTTTTTGGGAAGTTAAAGTCTCCCCACAATTAACTGACCTTGTGTCCCTATTTATTTGCCTCCTCACGAGGGCTGAGTTCGACACAAAGACGGTTTTTAATGCGGAGAAAATCCAGCTCCCACAGAAAGAGGAACTCTGGATTGGGACAAAAATATAAATTGCCTCAGTCTAGAAGGATTTTTCCTTCACTGACCGAGGACAGAAAAGATGAAATGTAGTATCAGAACAGATACTACACTTTTCTCCTAGCCAAAAGGCTTGTGTCTCATCCAGCCCTCTGGAGGAGGTGTAAATAGGGACACTTTAACAAAGGATCTTGGGAATAACTGTGAAACATTTTGTCTTACTTTATTATCCAAATGCAAGTCATCAAATGAGTCCATTCTCATTTCTTTTTTCCTTAGTGAAAATGATGTAAAAAAGAAATTTGTAGAAAATGGGACTTGAGTTTCCATAGTTAAATTGTCCTGCAATTACATGTTGTAAATGATGCGAGGTCAGTCACCAGTAATGAATTGGTTTCGTTGAAAATTTCGGATTTTTAATCATCCACCCCGCACCACCTGCCCCCCCCCCATGTATTTCTCAAAAGAAAGAAGCTGAATGTCATATTGTGCTACGCACCACATAAACATTGCAAACTAAATGGCCTGACAGTAAAACAGAGTATATTTGACATGGACGCTCAAAGAACACATAAATAATTGATTAGAAATCTCTATTTAAACCAAACTGACATGAAACTTGGCAAAGAAAGTGAAAGTTTTTTAGCAAGCTATTTCCTATTAGCTTTATTTCTTGTAAGTACGAAAGTTTTGAGTAATTCGTAAAATACTTATGTCTTGCTTCTGTTCATAAGCTTTTTCATTTTTTCATGGTTGAAATCAGATTTCAAAGGATGATAGGAATTCGATTTTAAGTTAAAACATTTACACATCATAGTATTTGTGTAGTCGTGTTTCTAATCTTATTTTCAAATTATCATTTCTTTTTTTTAATTTCTAAAGTGTGGTTGCATTTGATTAACTTTAGCTTAGATGAAAAAAACATAAAAATATTGTATGCTGATATAAATCCCATATTGACAATAATAATAAAATAAAAATCATTATTTACTGCAAAGAAATTTAAGACCCAAAATCTTGTAGTAAAACACAACTCCTCCTCAACCCATAAAACAAAATACCTATTGGGAGAATGCAACTCCTATAATAATAATAATAATAATAATAATAATAATAATAATAATAATAATAATAATAATAATAATGATAATAATAATAATGATAAAGACGACGACGACGTACCAGTGTGAATGACCAAAGGAAGGACAGCGCTAATACAAAACGGCGCCAAAAATGGAAGGATTACAAGCAACTACAGACCAATAACCTGTTTACCAACAATATGGAAAATCCTAACGGCACAAAGAGAGAGAACAAATCTACCACTCCCTAAACAATCATGGACTGCTTCCGAGGAACAGAAAGGATGCTGGAAAGAAAAAAAAGAGGGAAGCATAATCTGCTATACATAGATCAAAAGATCCTGAAGGAGGTAAAAAGCAAAAAAAGAACATATCCATGGCATAAATTGACTACAAAAAAGCCTACAACAAAATCCCTCAAGAATGGATAATTGAATGCTTAAAAATATACAAGATACCTTATAAAATTGCTAATCTCATTAAAAAAGCAATGGAAACATGGAGACTAAAATTGGCAGCTGGAGGACAACACTTGAGTGATGAAAATACAGAAAAGCATATTCTAAAGAGACTCCTAATCACCACTATTATTTATCATAGCCATGATGCCACTCAACTACATGCTGGATACAAGTTTACAGGCACAGAACAAAGAATAAACCGCCTCGTGTACATGGACGAGCTGAAGCTATTTGCAAAAAGCATAAAGGAACTGGAACAACTAATATATACGACCTGAATCTTCAGCCAGGATGTTCAAATATGATTTGGAATAGAAAAGTGCATTGTTGGAGATGAAAATAGGAAAACTGGAGACAATAGAGGGCATGGAACTATCCAACCAAGAGGAGATGAGGGTGCTAGGCAAAGAAGATAGTTATAAATATTTGGGAGTTCTGGAAGCAGACACCATCAAATCTACAGAAATAGAAGAGAAGATTGGAAAAGAATACCTGAGAAGAACAAGTAAACTCTTAGAAACGAAATTATATAGCAGAAACCTAGTAAAACAATAAACACCTGGGCAGTATCACTAATAAGATACTCTGGACTATTCATAGGCTAGACTAAATAAAAACTCAGGCACATTGATCAGAAGACTAGAAAATTAATGACCATGCACAACGCACTACACCCAAAAGACGATACGGACAGACTCTACATGAAAAGAAACGAAGGGGGAAGAGAAGAATTGGGAAAGGCACACAAAAAAAAGAGCTGGAGAAATACATAATCTAGAACAGAGAAATGCTGATCAGCGCAGCAAGAGACACTGTCCCAATGAACAACTCGGGAGGCACTAAAACTAGAAACAAAAAGACAAGAAAAGAAAAGTAGGAAGAAAAACAGCTACATTGACGTTTCATAAGAATGATCAGAGAAGACCAACCGGCATTCATGGGCATGACTAAGCTAAAAAGAGAAATGGAATCTCTACTTACAACTGCATAGAACAATGCGATTAGGACTAACTACATTAAAGCTAAGATATATAAAACCCAGGAAAACAGTAAATGTTGATTATGTGGACAAAGAGACGAAACAGTAACTCACATAATTTAATGCAGCAAACTAGCCTAAAAAGAATACAAGAAGAGACATGACTACGTGGGAAAAGCAGTACACTGGGAACTATGCAAACGACTGCATTTTGAACATGAAGACATATGGTACAAACATAAACCAGAGATAGTCTGGAAAACGAAAATCAAACGATCCTTTGGAACATGGAGGTGCAAACAGTTAAACTTATACAAGCAAGGAGATCGGATGTCATAATAGTCAACAAGAACGAAAAATCCTGCCAAATCATATATTTTGCCGTTACAGCAGACCACAGAGTGAAGACCAAGTAGACGGAAAAACGAAGAAAATACACAAAACTTGCCAGAGAATTGAAAGGGATATGAAGCATGAAAAAATTCAATATAATACCAATAATCGTAGGAGCACTAGGAACAATACCAAAACAGCTGAAAAAAAAATTTGAATCAAAGCAATCACTGAGACCATACAAAGGACGGCAATGATGAAAACAGCTGCAATCTTAAGGAAAATCTTTGAATGCGGAAAACAACCAGTATAAGCTAGGAACGGTAAACGACGGCTGTTGCGATACCGCAAAGTCATTTGCACGTGAGTTCAAAGTTTTTCTTCTGAACGTTTGTTTTCCATGTCAAAATACGTTGCTATTTTTTTTTCAAATTGAGAACTTTCCATGTACTTTTTTCTGACGAGGTTGAAGTGAACAGATCCAATATTAACATAATAATGTTGTTTTGTTTACTTTAAGCGAAACGATTCGTAAAATAGTTTTCAATGTTTTGTAAGAAATGTTTTTTTAAATCTTTGCTTTTGGAATGTAATTGAACATTGCTTATATATATATATATATATATATATATATATATATATATATATATATATATAAATGTAAAAGTGTTTTTTTTCACTTATCCTAACTAAATTAACATCAAAACACCTTATGCTTATTTACTTCTATGATATAACATGTTATTGACGTCCTTTCAAGGAGGTTAGACACTAGGTCAGGTGTGATTTTGAGAAGCCAGAACACTAGAATAAGTACAATCTAGCCTAAAAAAATGCTTGAACAGCCCCGTCAGCATTTCCAAGCTGGGGTGCCTCAGTAAATTAGTGATAAACTAACCACTTCTCCGATAGAAGGCCAAACCTGGGAAGGTGTACCACCTAAGACTGAACAGAACCATACTATAGTCTGACAGCAACAGCACCACTGTTAGACTGTTTTGAAATACTGTACATATAGTCATCTGCAAACACCCACAAACAGCTATAGGTATTCTTAATTTACATACTTATTTCATAAACAGTTTTTAATAAATTTATAATTCTGTAATATACATTTATAGCTTGCATTGTCATATTTTCTTATATATATGCAATAGTTGATAGTAATATTATTATAATTATCAATAATATTAACTACAGCGATTTAATAAAAAAGAAGATACTATTTCAAAAACTGTTTTAGAATTACTTTTCAAGGGAGGTAATTTACATGAACACTTCCGGTATTAATAAAACGTCTGATGTCGCTGTACGCTGAAAACAGACACTCCATTAAAAGGCCAAGGGGCCATAAAAATAATGTTTTATGACTAGGCATTTTTAAATGAATGAAAAAAAAACAATCCTGATCTAATCGTATTGCATTATCTTTTAATGTGGTGGGTAGTGTAGTATCGATTCTGATGTTATGAGACCGTCCTCCCAGGAATTATGTCTTCCTTTTTGGGTGGGTAATCCTCAAAAGTATTACATCCTCCTTTTGGGGAGGCGTATTGTAGTATCTGTTTTGTTATTATGAGACCATCTTCCCAGAAATTACTTTATTCTTGGGGTAGTATCTGTTCTGTTGTCATGATACTATACTTGCAGACATTACCTTCTACTTTTATGGGGATATTCTCCCAAGCATTATCTCCTCTCTTTTTTGGGTGCTGCTGGTAGTGTAGTATATGTTTTGTTGTCATGATACAATCTTACCAAACATTACCTCCTCCTTTATGGACAGTGTAGTATATGTTTTTCGTTCAAAACCTTTTTTAAAGAGGGGGGATGAATCCTCCCAGGTTTTACCTCCTCCTTTGGTGGGTGGGTAGTGTAGTATATTTTAATTCGTCATAATACATTCCTCCCAGGCATTACCTCCTGTTTTGGAGGGCAATCTATTATATGTTCATTTCCCATACCATCCAGGATTATTTTCTCGTTTTTTTGTATGTGTGTGTGTAGGGAGAGCGAATAGTGTATTATCTGTTTTTTATCATGATATTATCTTCCGAAGTATTAACTCCCTTTTCGAGGGGCAGTGTATAGTATATGTTCGTTCATCATGATACCATCCTCTCAGTTATTACTTCATCATTTGAGAGTCAGTGTAGTATATTTTCATTCACCATTATACCATCCTGTCGAGCGAGCAAAAATATGCAATCGGATATATATATATATATATATATATATATATATATATATATATATATATATATATATATATATATATATATATATATATTTGGACGTACACAATTTATTAAATACTTTTAAAAATAATTTGCAGAAAACTCTCTAGAGCTCTTTCGACTAACATTTCGTCAGAAGAAACCGGTACTATAAATGAAACAATAATATTTACGAAAATAAAGAGCACAGGGGAAATTACAGTACCAGGGAATACCGATAGGATATTAAAATAAATATATCTTAATTAAACGATTAAAAGAGCATATCGTGGAATAAATTTTTTTTTTTGAATGCCCATTTATTTCAAATTACCCTAGATAGGAGAAAATAGTAAAATACTGGATAAGTAGATTGTTGGAAGCATTATTAATTGCTTGTATTCGGTTTCCCTGCACTTGTTGTATGCTCCGAGACCTGCTTTTCCTTCTTTTCATAAGGATAGTGTGCCCTTTATTCATCATAGTAATGTTGTTTATTGTATTAAATGGCAGTTTAATGCTGATTATATTGGACGTACTTCCGGCATTTTGAAACCCGCATAAACCAGCACGTTCCTTCTAAGATAAGATAGAGAAAGGCAAGATCCTTGTCACCCTTTCTCTGCGACTTTGGACTGTGCTATTGGCCAGCATTTGGTGGAAATCCATGTTGAGGTAGTAACTATAAAATAGAGCGTTTTGAGGTGCTGCATAGAGCGAATTCCAAAGTGGTTCCGTCTGTGAAAGTTGGCTGATGATTGGAGAATCTAAATACCAGTCGAGAATCTGTTATTGACAATTAGTCTGACAGAGACTAGCCATTTCGGTGACCTTTATCTGTCGGATTGAGGTATTATGTCTTGGGTAGTTCTAGGAGGTCCACCCGCCCAGACCTTGCCTTACCTCTTTCGAAAGGGGTTTGTTTATTGCCAATTGCTTGAGGCAGCCCTACCCGGAAATGCCGACGGGGCTGTCCAGGATATATTTAGAGGTTAGCCTGGCTTTTCTGTTGGAACGCTCGCTTTTTCTCCTACCTGTCTTGTGCCACATCTTCCTACCATGCGAAAGAAGTAAATAAAGAAGATTGCAAAAACCATTTGAACATTTTGGAATCTGTCTTTTTATATGTAAACCTTCCTTGTGACGGCAGAAGGAGTTTGTAAAAGAGTTAAATCTCTTTAGGGAACTTTGACATCCCCCTCAGTTGTTTTATACCACGATGTCCCCATTTTAATCGTTTTTAAACGACTATTAAGTTAAAATTTATTTATTTTATTCGCTTATTGGTATTCGCTGGCACTTTAATTCCATCTGTGCTCTTTATTTTCTTTAATATTATTATTAATATACTATCGATTTCTCCTGACGCGATGATATCCGAAATAACTCTATTATGCGAATTATTTTCAAAAGTATTTATATATTTATATATATAAAGTAAGTTGAAATAAAACAAAATAAAAACATTATTTATATTAGTTCCAAGAATTCAAACACAACGAATATTTGGCATACGATCGTTTCTAAAACAATTGGGAAAATTTTATTTTGTATTATATTTTAGATGATTCAACACGGTCTCTTCATCATTGCCTCTAATAACATCACATATAGAAGTCAAGCGAGAAAAACATAAAACTTTAGTATTATTAAAATAAAACACTTCATATCATGCAATTTAACACTACTCCATTTGTATGATCAATAATGATAATGGTGATGAAAATATATTGGATACAGCAAATTAAAAAAATTAAATACAGAATGAACAAAGTCAAAAAATAAAAATATTAATAATAGACAATAAATGATAATGATAAATCACAAACAAAAAAAATATATATCCATATACATATATACATATAGTCATCCACATACAGACTGTTTCGCTGTATAACAGCTCTTCAGTGCGGCTAGACCAGTTAGTGCCTCAAGCCGGGATTGAAACTCAACCGTTGTTTTGCAATAAAGAAAATAAAAAACGACCTACCTTTTCCCCCAACACTTTTATAGAAATAATTAGACTCATCACTGACATAACATATTTCCCATTTAACGAAGTATTCTACAAACAAAAATTTGGACTTCCCATGGGCAACCCCCTTAGCGGTGTATTGGCCTGCCTCTTTTTAGAATTCTTAGAATCCAGTCCTTTCAAATATAGACTACCCCCAAACATCGAATACCTTAGATACATAGATGATATTTTAATTTTCCTCCCCACAGACATACAAATCAATAATGTTAAAGATAAACTCAACACAGTAGAACCCTCCATAAAATTCACCCATGAGACTGAAATAAACGGCTCCATTCCCTTCCTTGATACTCTTATAATTAAGTCCAACAACAAACTAGAATTTAAGGTACACCGCAAAAACACTCACAAAAATGACTACATACATTTCTACTCCCACCACCATAGCAAGATCAAAACAGGTATAATTATAGGTTTCTTCCTACGCGCCCTTAGAATATGTAACCCCCTACACATAGATGAAGAAATAAAGTACATTTTTAATTCCCTAAAAACATTGCAATACCCCACACATTTTATATTAAATGCCAAGAAAAAAGCCTTCCAAATATTCTCCAGAAACACCACACAAAAAAATCAAACTCCTTACACCTCTCTCATAGACAGACCCCTTCCCCTACCCACGCATTCCAATAACACATCCATATGCAACACGCTTAACAAACTAGGCATTCCAACAGTACAAACCACATCTCAATCCATAAAACAAACTTTAAACACATCCAGACATTTCCAAAAAACACCCACATCCCATGCCGGTTTATATACTGTCCCTTGCAATGATTGCCATCAATTTTATGTGGGAGAAACACAACGTGAATTAAAGAAACGATTAAATGAACACAAAACAACAACCCTCTCAGTGCACTTTTCTCCCATGCACTAGAACATGGTCATGTGTTTAAATTTGAACAAGCCAAAATCACTAAATACATCCACAACAAATCTCGGCGAAGATTATTGGAAACTGCCCTCATCACCGCCTCCACCACCATCAAGCAACGAAATGGTTTCTTTAACCTATCACCCTTAATAAGCAAGATCATCCTCACAGAACAAAGACTCTTGCCTGATCATAGATAACTTTTATTTTCATCTCTAACCTTTATGACACTCTTCCATTTACTCACACCCTTCCTTTTTCTCCTTGAATCTTCACTTTCTCCTTACTTTTTCCGTTTTTCCCTCACATTTTTAACACTGCAGTCCAAATAAACTTTCTCATGTTCCAAATATTTCAAATATTTCATACCCACCCTTTCAATCACCGCCCTCCTCCACCCCTCCACTCCCTCACTCATTGCTATCATTTTCCAAATATTTCAAATATTTCACACCCTATCACAAATCCTCCCTCTCCCCCTCACCCATTCCCCCTCTCAACTATTTTCTCCCATACTCCCTTCTTAAATTCCCTCATTTTCTCAAAACGCTCTCTAAGACCATAACTTTCGCCCATCCACCAAAATCACAGCCCCCTCCCTCTCTACCCATCCTCCTTTCCCTGCATACACCCCCCATACACAAACATTCCAACTTACTTTTCCCCTTCAATCTTGACCGCAGCCATCTGGTCAAACACCTCCCTCTCCTCCACTCCCTCTCTGCCATCCACTTTACCCCTGCTCATCCCCCACCTCTTTCTCTTACCACCAGCCACAGTAGTCCTTGCTCACCCCATCCTTCCATTTTTTTTCCCCACTCATTTTCTTCAACATTCATTTTTATTCTCCAACAAGTACGGACGTCCACCCAGTAGTGGCCATTATTTTATTTTATTTTTCCTCCCAATATGTCTACCCTACATGTATCTGTACTTGCATGACATTTTTTCTCTATATTATCATCCTGATGAAGTCTTATAAATAAAGACGAAACGTTGATGTACACATAAAAAACCTCCATTTTTTTGGTTTTCCTTTTTCATTTTCCCATCATGTCGGATTACCTTCATCCTACTCTTCCCATATATATATATATATATACATATCATATTTTAAAGTAAATATTAATTATTTATACCTAAAGACATTGATGTGTCATACTTACTCAATCTTCAGTGTTGGTGAGCAGTGAAGAGTGATTCAACAACAACACTTACTGCTTGTTTATAAATTTTCTCAGTGTGCACCAATCCTAGTAAAAGGGGCTATAATTATATATATATAGTAAATATTAATTATTTATACTTACAGACATCGATGTTTCATGCTCACGCAATTTTCAGTGTTGGGAATGTTAATTCCTGTCAGTCGGAAGACACAAATCCGGTTCTCACAAATCGTCACTGATTTGATGTCGGGTGTCTTTTCCCTCGGCCGGCGGGAATCACATGACAATAAGGAGGGATTTAAATTTATAAACGCCAAATCGGGGGGCGCGTATGGGGAGCACTGAAGAGTGATATATATATATATATATATATATATATATATATATATATATATATATATATATATAGAGAGAGAGAGAGAGAGAGAGAGAGATAGAAGAAAAAAGAGTGATAAATATGCGACGATTGTCCAAATTTATTTCAAATTTCAATTGTTCAATGCAAGGTGTATTCAGTAATAAACTAGTGTTTATTATTCTTTCCTTAAGCCAAGGCTTGAAATTTGAAATAAATTTGAACAATCGTTGCATATTTATCACTCTTTTTTCTTCTATCTCTACAATTGCTCTATCTCGTATATTGAGCTAAACCTCTTCACTATAGGTTCCATCTACTAAAAGTTTTACTTTTGGTTTATATTTGATCCTATATATATATATATATATATATATATATATATATATATATATATATATATATATATATATATATGATTAAACAAACTGTAACTATCTGGTCCCTGACGTTAATTGAAAAGGACATATGTTTTCATTATCTGTTTGTCTTCTGATTTTTTCAAAATTTAAGTGAAATAATATGTCCATAAATGCAGAAAACTGACTTAGTCTAAGTATTCAGAAAAACCTAAGGAGCTTAAATTCCCCCCTAAATAGTAAGTCTTTTGTAGATACTTAAAATTTCCTTGACTATTTTTCTCAAATCCACCAAACGTTAAAGTGAATGCTTATCTACACGAATCAAGTGGTGATGACGACAAAGAAAACTATGGTTACCCGCCGGAAGAACTGAAAAATTACCCCCTCCCCCACACTCCATTTATAAAAATGTTACTTTTTCACAATATTTACAATTAGTTATTATTTTTTCCCGAAATCCACCAAAAGTTTTAAATAGATGTCTATATGATTTGAGAACTGGTAAATATTTGTTTTCCTCCCATGGTTTTCAAAATGACCCCAATTAGAAAATGTTGAATTTTTTTACAATGAAATGAAAAAAAATTTTATTATTATTTTCAACAAATCCACCAAAATGTCTAATCAGTAGTTGTTTACTGCTGACTCTAACAAATTCCTCCCCAATGGAAAAAAGTGGCCATGTTTTTTTTATATATAAACTTATGTTCATTTACTTCCATGGAGTTGAACATGTGTGCCTAATTGACAAAAATTGCAATTTTCAAAAGATATCTTAAATTACATTTATTATTTTTTGCCCTAAATACACTATGTTTTATGAATGATTGTCTACATGTACTGACAGTCAGATGAATACTATAGGTTCCCCCAATGAGGTGTGTGTCTAAAATGCCTATAAATGCATAAAACATACAATTATTTTGATAATATCAATATTTCTTTCATTTATCTTTGCCCCAAATTTCATAAAATGTATGATCAATTGTTTTTTTTAATAAAGTATTTTGTGGGCTGAATAAATATGGAACGGAATACAAAATGGCCTCATAAAAATGAAACCATATCAAAAATATTTAAAATATTTGCATTATCTTTTGCTTAAAGTCAATCTAAAATTGTGATTAATGATTATCTGATTTGATTATTCTTGGGAATAATCTGCTTTTGCTCCCCTAAAGGACTGCAAATGTTCCTTAAAATAGGGAAAAATTTACATATATATAAGAAAAAATCTCTTTATTATGTTTTGCACAAATCCATCAAATATTGGTAAGATCTGTTTTGTAGACATTATTTGCATTATATATATATATATATATATATATATATATATATATATATAGTCTAA
>OY744520.1:163425949-163500949 GCA_963556195.1 Sepiola atlantica | reverse complement strand
CAATGTTTGAATTCATAGTATCAGTGTTATTATACCAACAAAATATGATTACTGTTCCCTTATCAACTGAGTTAAGTCTCAAGAGGAGACAACAGTTTTCCCGTATTTACAAGGTAACGCAGAGTTGAAGAATGTTGTATCAGACTTACAGCTTTTCATGTCTAATTAAAAGATCCCTTCTGGTGTTCATACAAATATTGAACTTACTAATTAGAATTTTCTCGGAATTGTTCAGTTCTTGGATCTTGTCGTTACCTTATTTTCAAAGCATCTTATAAGGTTTGTGGAATGCTGGAAAACTGATTGACTGAGATATGGAATTAAAAAAAGTTGATAACATATAGAAATAGATTCAAATTTTTCTGAGCTTGTAAAATCTGTATATAAAAACTAAATTATTTGTACATGTGGCACAGTTTACTTGACCTCGACAATCAGTCCGACAGTTGTCTAGTTGCTATCGGGTTGAATTATGGTTCTGTTCAGTCCTAGGAGGTCTACCCTCCCAGGCTTTACCTTTTCTCTGAGAAGGGGTTAGTTTATCACTACTCGCCTGAGGCGTCTCTACCAGAAAATGCCGACGAGGCTGCTTACTCTATTTTGTAGGTCAATTCACTTCACATTTTGTGCTGGCTTTTTAAAACCACATCTGACCTTGTGCCTAACCTCCAGCACAGGAGGTAAATAAATAAACTGTCAGTCTACTTGAAGATGAATAAAATTACTTTGAAGAAAGTTACTAAAACTTTTGATGTAGATACTTCTTGTATTCTATCATTGGAAATATGGTGATTGCACAACACCTCATCATGGTCTTTTCAGAAAATTGGCAACTGACGAGAACACGTTGTATTTCTATTGAACACATTTGAAAAAAAAAACGTTTACGTACAAGGAAAAATATTTCACTCTGACCTCTTCTAAAGGAAACTTGATATTTTGATTAAATTTTTTTTTTGTTTTAAATAAGTAAACAAATAAAACTAATGAGAATGTTATGTGTAAATAATTCCAAGTAAAATCTGATTCCTCAGATTTGGTGAATATACCAGACACTTTCTAAAAGTTACAGAAACGTTTGTGCCATATACTTGCTGTCTCTTCAGTTAATGAATTACACAATCAGGGAATATTTCTTGACTATTTAATTTGTCAACTGAAGAGTCAGCAAGGGACATAACTATGTATACCTTAAGCAAGGAAAGATAAGTTTGTAAATCAAGAACTTTGTGAGGAAAATAAGTTGAAAACTTATTAGGAATAACACATGATTTAAATATACCTTTTTTATTTATATTTTCTTCAAACTATTGTCTTAATCAACGTTGATATTTCTATTTCTACTACGTTTCGGTTGATGTACGTTCCGGCCTTCAAGTAGATTGTTCATTTATGCACAGTAATCGTCAGTATTTAAATATGATTGTTGTTGATTATTTGCATTGCACATATTGATGTTTTAAATGAACACTCATGGATAGTGTGACAGAATGACAGGGAATTTCTTATAAACCGTTGTATTTAAATGTCCTTCAGTATTCTTTAGTGTAATGCTTTCTTGAATCAACGTTTCTCATATTAAAATCATATGTATACTAGGTGTATTGATCATGTTTGAACAACCAAGCATATTAGCAGACTCAATTATTGATATTTTACTGTACAAGTCTGAAGAAAAACAAAGCAAGTATAAACTCAACATTCAGACAAAAACAAATTCTTTTATTGAATTCAGCTATTCTGCTTGATATTGGCTTTTACTTCGATAGATCCTGCACCAAATATATTTTCTAAAAGATGTCATTCACAACTTATAAAAATCAAAATGATTAATAAATATTGTAAAGAAATGTTATTGGCATAATTATAATTTCTGAAGCACACTGATGTAAATTAATTTATTTGAAAAGAGTTGATAATATTTGACGGTTATTATTCTGCATCGATTTGGATTGGGATTATCGATTAGTAAAAATAAATTACTTGGTTTTTACCAAGTAATGTTCCTTAACATTCTGGGGAAAAAGATTTGAGTTTTACAGTTGTCAAAAGTTGCATGATTGATATTTAAACAAAGAATATCAAAGTAAATCTTTATCTGGTTATTAGTAATATATATCATTTCATATATAATAAATGAAGCTTACTTTAATAAAACTAGACCTAAAATGATATTGAGCATTCTGTGCGTGAACAGACGGTCTTGATTCGCCGCGGTTTCAATTTTGTGACGTTTATTTTCATCTCATGCGTTAAAACGCATGAGATGAAAATAAACGTCACAATGGATCAGCATAGAAACAAACTAGTTAAAATAATTAAATGCCTGTATAGAGCCACCGACATTTCGGTTTTAAATCAAACCTTAAGATCGAAATATCGGTGGTATTATACATATAAATATTTTACCTAGTTTGATTCCATGCTTATTCACTAATTCCATATATTAACCATTCTATTTTTCTGAAAGTTTATTTTATGTTTCAAACTTCCTCATATGTGTGTGTATGCATATATATATATATATATATATATATATGTATACATTTTGAATCTCTTGGGTGAAATACTTATTCAAAGCACACAAAACCGATTCTTTTAAATTCACGCCATGTCTGCAACTCTTGGAACTGGTCTGGCTAAGCAAAAATAAAATCAGTTAAGCCCCGAGCCTTATGGTGTTTATTTGTATTCCACACATGGCAACACGATAAACAATTGTAGTGTTCTTCCAGACTTTATTTTAAAGATAATTAAATTGAGCCAGTTCTAAAAATAATGAACTAAGTGCAGTTTTTGATATTTTATGTTCGTCTTATTTGATTCCAATTCCCTCTTGTCTTGGAGGAATATTTAGATCTGATCTTTTAATGTAAAAGTTCACTTTTCCCATCTCAAAAATATGGTGTGAGTATTTCAAATGTGACCAGATTTTAAAGATTACTACTTTATGAATTTATTAAACACATGTTCTTGTTGCTTAATTTATAAAAAAAAAACAATTCATTCTTACATAATGTTTTTTCGCCTCCTCATTTCCACCTCAATTGATAGACTTACATTCTCAGAAAATATTTTCTTCATATATATTTTCTTCTGCATATGCACAGATTTCCAAATATACTATACTTAAAAGCTAGATTATTCTTTGTAGATTACACGGGAATTACTCTTTTTAAACAAACGTGGCGAATTATTTTTCTTGCCAAAAATCCGAATTCAATTTTAGTGAAATTTAAGCATTCACTAAATTATATTTTATAAGAAATACAAGATGTATTATTTAAACGATTTTAAAATGAAAGTTTCGAATTTAAATTTCGGCAGTAACTTTAAATGTTTTATTTTTATTAGTTACTGTTAAAAGCAACTTTATCAGTTTTTTCAAAACATTTGAAGGGGGTGATCAATTAAAACTAAGAGCCCCAGAATACTATTAAATCTATCACATTCGACAGTATTGATTTACGCCTCTCCAGGAGTTAGGCACAAGGCCAGTTTTTATCTTACTCCCACAAGTAAGACGTGACCCAAGGTCGGGTCGGGAAAGTGGGGTTTAAAAATTGCCTGGGCAGCCCCGTCGGCATTCCCCGGTAGGGGCGCCTCAGGCAGTAAGCAATAAACTTACTCCTCCCCAAAGAGGGGAGGCAAAGCCTGGGAAGGTGTACCTTCCAGAACTGCACAGGACAGACCCATTGACCGGCGTAAATCAAGACCCGAAGACCAAGACAACACCAGTATGGGGTGCAGTATCCATCGGAAAAGATACTACACTTTGATCTTAGCCAAAAGGCCAAGCTGAGTAGAAGTGATAATTTATAAATTTGAGCGTCCTAGTCGGGGGGGGGGGGTATGTAGCATTAACTTTATACACAAGATGACCTCCCAAACAAAATTGAACCAATAACAACTTCATTAAATCCTACAAAAATCTCTTGAAATTCTGTGTACGATCATTCACTAAAGTGCTGCAAAAAGTCAAAGAATAGATGCAGAAAATTATCACTTTTAAAAAAATATTCCCTGTTAAGTTTTCCCTTATTTTTGCTCTGATTCCTGTCTTCAGTTCATTAATCGTTTGAGAATTGTTCTGATACACATTATCTTTGAGAAAATAAAAATCTAGGAGGTTCAAATCCGATGAATGCTTTGTCTACTCAACACTACACTTCCTGCTGAGCAGTTTCTGCAGAAATCGTTCTCTAAACCAGACTAGGAAATCATATGATGTGTTCATCTCGATTTATCCTTTATTGTCTCAGTGATTCCCAAAGTTTTGTGGGTTCTCTATTTACTTATTTTACTATTACATGATACACTGACACAAATATTTCTGCCATCGCATTAACAATTTCCTGGAAAACTGAAGCCAAACACAAGAATATTTAATTTTTATTATTTGGATTACCAAGCATAAAGATATTTAAGATAGGAAAACGGGTTTTCAAATCTAAAACTGGAAGTGAAGAGCGAATCTTTGTCACTGCATAATGAGTAACACTTGATAGCATATAACTTGTACATTTTGTATCTGAAATACATCTTTGGTGTTGCAGACCTTGTACATTATCATATTCGATTTAACGTCTATTTTACATGCTGGCATGTGTTGGATGGCTTTAAGGAATTGACTTCCAAACTAACCTATCTCTGTATAGGTCTTTATTCATCTCTCTTTCTCTCCAAGACATTTTGCACCACTTTTCCTAAACTGGACCTTCTGCCTTAAATGTTTTATATCTACTTACACAGAAACTCTCATCCATTCTTTAAACGTGGCCATACCATCGAAGTTTCTTGTTTTGCACACCACGTCTCCCTATACTGTCCATATTTAATCTTTCTCCGAGGTCATCAGAACTAAACCCGTCTTTAAGACTCAAATTACATATCCATTTCGACCATCACTGGCCAGGTTTCACTTCCATACATCACACTCTATGCACATGCCTGATAGACCATTCTCTTGTCGAGAGTGGTAACGCTCTGCTGGTTTTAAGGCAGAAGTTCCCTGAAGTTACTCCATCCACTCCTAACTCTTGCAATCACACTAACACTTGCTTAACCCTGTGCTCCAATAGTATCACTAAGGTAAGAAAACTTCTTGACAACCTCAATAGCTTCGCCATTCAAATATAGTTTGTCCACATATGAATGTTTATCTATCTCCATTGTCTTACTTCTTACATATAAACTGGTTATTCTTTCTCAATTTACCAGTAATTGCATTGCACTTGTATGCACAATGCTTGCAAGCACCACAAAAGATTAAATTGCACTCAACCCTTTTCTACTAACTGAGCAGAGGAACTTTCCCATTTTGAGGAGCTTTACAAGACAACCACTGATCATCACTTTGGTATTGGCAACATTCAGTCTTAGACCTTTACTTTCTATAGCATTCCTTCAAATCTTTAACTTAACAAGTAGGTATTCCCGAATTATCAACCCCTTTCGTGATGGCAGAGGGCGCTCCAATTAGCATCTAAAAAGGGTCGCATAAGAATTCACTCTTTCTTCCAGGCTTGCTTCTGATGAACATATCAGCACAATACAAAACAAATTAATTTTTAAATGAAAATAAGGCGAACACAAAATACCGTTATACTCAGACATTCTCTTTCTCAACACAGTGAAATTTCCTTTCACCCACGTTTAAATTCTAGAAATTTTCCATTTTACTTTCTACAAGCGTTTTCAACACAGACGATGGAAAAACTCACTGTTTTCAGATTAAAACGATAAAACATTCGGATACAGTCTAAAAAAAAGTCAAGATTACGCCAGTAACGGAATTCCGTGTGAAAAACTGAAAACCTGTCACTTGTGTAAAGAAAAAAAGTTACATGACGTATTTTTTTTTTGTGTACGAACACGTGGTTAATAGAAAAACACTCACCACACCATCTTTCTTCTGTGACCACGTGGCGCAAAATAATTAAAAAAAACAACGTTGACTATGGTTACTACTGTTACTGACGATGTCTTTGAAGTCTCAGCGAATTACCGTCTGTCACACTTCAATACTGCAAGTGTGAAAAATTGGTTCATTATTCTTAAATCTAACAAGCCGATGCGAACTTCGAAACCCCTATGAGAAAAGAACAAGGAAATAAACAGACAAAAGTAGAGAACCAACCAAACACACCTCGAAAGGACCCAAGAACGTACACTCCCCCACCACGCGCATTTGGCGGGGGAGGCTAAACAAAAAGGAGCATTTCAAAAACTTACGTGCAATCTTTCCTCATCTCGTGCACATCTACAAACAACTGGTCAGGCGAACAGAAACGAGTCGCCACTCTTCACCCACTCACACGCACTAACAGAACAAGGTAGCCCCACATACTTACACATTTCCTCATTTCCTAATACTCATATACGCATATTACTAACACACGGATATTCACGCTAACAAATATATAGACATACGTCTGTAGCCATTGTGTCTGATATTCACTGAACATTTTCCTATCAAAAACACGAGTTTTATAAACTTTACTAACTGAACATTTCTTCACTAAAACTGACTTTTATATTCATGTAAAATTAGTTATATAAATGTGTTGCTATTTAATCATGCTTCTTTGATTTTTCATTTACAAAACTCTATTTATGTTAAGTTAGCACTTGCTAGCTAGTAACCCTAATATTCCTCAATATTTCATTCAAATCATACTTTGCATTTATATCAAATATGTTTCATATCCTCATATCCTCCATCTCCTTCTTTCGCCATTTATAACTTTTATAACCATGTTATCCCAATTTATATTAATTGATAGCAATCCCCAATCGTCGTCCAAATAACCCTGCGAAGACCGCTTGCCATACATTAGCAGTAAACATTAAAATAAACAGAGTAATAAAACCAATTATAATTAATAAATAGAACGAAAATCATGTTAATACAGCTTTGGCAATAGGCATTTTAAAAATAAATATATCTTGGATAATTTATTTAGATTATTAAATTATATTAGATCAGCGCTCTGCCATACAGAACAATATATATATATATATATATATATATATATATATATATATATATATATATATATATATATATATATATATATATATATAATGATTTTCTCGAATAACAATATATGAAAGAAAGAAATGTCTTACCGGAAATTGAAATGACCAGGCGTGTATAGTTAATTGAAAAAGTTATTGTTTTCATGTCAAGTATAACGTATTTTCGGAAACACAGTTTAATAACAACCATGAAAGAAAAACCACGAGTTCCACAGCCTTAGCATCGTAATCAGCATACTGCGTGCAATAAAGGAAACAAATTACCTTTTATAAAATAAATGTTAAATAAAATCTTATCACTTTAAAATCTATTGGACGTCTTTTAAACTGTTCCGTATGTAATTTTAGACATTGTAACCACTCAACATTGCCTGGGAATCTCTATTGAACATTTGTACAGGATTTATAACCTGTTTTTTGTTGTTTTCGTAAATTAATCTTTGTATGAATATGTAATTATTTTAAACTTAAATATAATAAATACTGTATAGTTTGGTCACTAACGTATAAATGAATATAATATTAGTATAAATGAATTCCAAAGTGTGATAAAACGATAACGGATTATGTTAATGTAGTTGTAATCTATGTATATGAAAGTATTGGATATGAATTTTCCAATCGACAGTTTAAACGTATGAAAAGCATTTTCGAATTTCACTCGTTCATGAAAAAAATTACCATTATTGAAAGTATAAGATTCTGAAAGTTTCAATTTTTCTTAAGCTATTGCATTTAAGTCATCTTAACTTAAATAATAAGAATGATGATTAACATGACTGTTCGCATTATTTAAGTGTGTACATTTTTACTATTTCTAGCAGAGAAAAATAAGGAAACTCAATAAGCATAGAATAATTCGTTGAATTACATCCTTAACATGTAGCCGAAATCTAAGCAAATTAAACAAAATTAACAAATAAGTATCCGGCGATTCTGAACGCCATGTTAAATTTTCCATTTGTAAAAAACGCAGCGTTTTCATTGAATAATCATCCAATAAAATAAACCATGAATCTCGTAAAATTGTGCGATATTGAAAAAATTACCGGGCCAGATAACTGAACATTTTTATTAACTGGCTAGACAGAATCAAATATCGGTTTGTCAGATGCAATGCTATCGCAGTCTAAATTCGAAAATGGGATTGACTTTATTTTATAATTAAATGAATAATACATATGATATTCCTTCTGATATTTTTAAAAACCCTTGTTTTATTCGCTAGACATAAGAATATCGGTTGAGCTATCTATCACATAATCAATATAAGAAAAATAATGACATTTTTTTTTTTATTTCAACAGTCTTTAATAATCTAGTCATGTTCCTGAATTATTTTTCAAGCATTTAAAATTTTGTTAATTTTAGCTTCGACTATTTTGAATTATTTATTTTTATTGTTTGCAGATTTGTATCAATTTTCTCTATCGTCTTATGGAGTGATTTCATGCAGAGAAATGTCCATTCACTATTTTGTTGAATACTTTCACCTTCAATTGTAATGATTCTTTGTCTTTATATATTTTGATTGCTTACTTTTTTTTCAAAATCTAATTTATTTTTTAAGTGTATATATCTAAAGAGGTGATAGTTTGTTTTAGTAGTTTTTGCATCTACAAAAGCGCACACTAAAAGATAATAACAAAATGTATTAATTTACAGCTTCAGCTTTGTGTTGCAAAAACGTAGATATGATTTAAATGTTCATTAATGTATGTGTTCCAATGTCTATGGCTGTGCATTCGTATTAACCTTCGTGTGATAGTAAACGTTTTTCATTTTTTTTCAAATTCTCTTGTTTTCTAAAAGCGAACGTTATTTAAAATTAAGACGATACAATGTCTTTTCAAAAGTAAAATTATTTTACTCTTGAGAATAACTGACGTGTTAGTTGAAAATGTTAAAGTGAAAGATTTCACTTTCGTTTACGGCATATCAACCCTGTTTTAAGTTAATACAGAAGTACAATAGCTCTAGTAAACAATTTATTGTATACGATTAACTGAAGACAACATTTAGTATTTTATTAAAAATTCGTGTCTCAAATTCTAGTGGTGAGCATCTTTAAAAAATCTTATTTTCATAAATAACTACTTCTATTTTCTGGTTCCTACGATAACCTTTCATGTTCTTTTAGTATAGAAATTATATATTGTGAAATTTTACTCATTATCGGCTTTACTTTTACTTTGAGAATTCTTCCGTCTTTAAGTCGTGATACCAAGTTTTTGAGAGGGGCCTCATAAATGTAATAGTCTAGTGCTTCACTTTATCTGAACTCGGCGCTGTTCATAATTTGAAAGGGTGTGGGTCCATACTTTTCCCCAAAGCACCACAATCGATCCACTGGTTTTTGAATGATACTACACTCTCTTTTAACCTCAAAATAAGGTCACTTGTTACTGAACACGCGAAATTACCATACATATACAGGCTTTTTCATCAATAGTCTTTAACCAGATCATACAAACTGTTTGGACATCTTTCGGCACAGTATTCACCCACCTATCACCCTAAAACCCATCTTTACCAGCCCCTTCTACCTTTTTTGATTTTAAAACCGTTTTTCTTCTACCCTGCGTCCCACCCTTATTAACTACTTAAACTCTGTCTATCCAGAACCGATCCTTGGTATGAACTTAAACTACATTGATTAGTGAGCTAACAGTTTGAGAGCTTTACATAGTGTGAAGTCAAAGCTCTGTTGCGATTATTCAAAAGGGTTTATGTTTGTTTTACGACATATCAACTATCTATGAGTTATTTAATGCCGAATGAAGTTGTGAAATATAATTCTATAGATATGGTAATTATTTATTTTTCTACAATACATTGCTCTCAGACCACATTGCATTACTCTTTGAAACATTACTCGTTAGCATTGGTAATCTTTGTTCTCAACACGATTCACCCTCAACCACCACCTTCTAGTATCTATTTGGGAAGAAAATAAAAAGGAGAAATAAGGTTTTTATTTTGTGAATAATACGGTTGGGGATGAACTTATAGATACTAGGAATAACGTGACGGACTGATTGATTGGATCGGGCCTAGCTGAAGTAAGGGACGAAGTTGAAGTATGGCTAAGCAACCAAGATCCTGTCCTAAGGCATCACGGATCTCCACTCACGGCCTACAGGTGGCCCCGTTTCGGAGGAGGTTTTATCCCTCCGCATGTCATTTTCGTGGCCCTGCCAACAGGGCGCTGATATGATGTAAAACTAAACAGTCAAACTTTCAACAATTATAACTTATTAGCAGGACCGGTGAAAATTATATTTTATCTACTTATATATTTATATTCAGCCCATTTGGCATAATACTAAGTGTTCGCTAATAGGCCGGGAGACGAAGGTTCAATCCTTGGTATAGTCATATCAAATACTTAAAAAATAGGGCTTGCTAAATATTCACTGGTAAGTTGAGTAATCCTGGGAAATGAGTGCTACCCTTCCCTACACCTTGGTATAGTAGCCAATCAAAGGGGCCTTTATATTTGTGTTCTAATTAAATTCTTAAAAACCGAAATTGAGAGAGAAAATGTAATTAAATCAGTAAATTAATTAAAAATACATCGGATATTTTCCAAACCATCAAATATTTCATGCTATCAGTCTCTCTCATGTCATTTTTTTTCATGTCAATTCATGCACCACCTTTTCTGTCAACTGATATGGCACCCTCTGTTTCACTGTTGTATATATCAACACATGAGTTAATAATTTCTATTCGCTATCTGCACGCAATCCCCTCCCGTGTTTCAAACCTACACCAATTTTAAGAGCCAAGCATGATACATACAAAAGTTAGTAATCTCTCTCTCTCTACATATATATATATATAGTAACTCTGTGTGTGTGTCTGCCTGATCTTTGTGTATTATGTTCACCCAAACCGCTGGACAGAATTGCTTGAAAATTGGCATGTAGACTACAGACCTCTCAGTGAAGGGCATAGGCTATAAAGAAATATATCACTTCAACGCTGGAAGCCCCTGCCCCACTGAAAACTGTTTTCTTAGATTCAAATGAAATTTAAACATAAGTAAATGACCAAAAATGATGTCTATTCCCAAAATTTCAGCAAATTTTGATAGTATTAAGATGATCCCCATGGACACAACCCCTCCACTGAAAACTCTTTTCCTTTGATTCTAAATGAAATATATTTATATATATAATCAAGGAGAACACCTATCTGTCCCTACAAACGAAGACATAGTAGGAAGTGTACTTTCAATATAATTGTATTCACATGCATTGTATGTGAATATAATAGAGGTATTTTTGCGTCTCTGGCTGCCTCTTAAAGAAGTTAATGACAATTTCCAAACATGTTACACAATGAAATAAATCTATTTATTAGCGTTAGTTTAAGAGTATTAACATACATCTAAATAGTTCAGTGAGTAAGATATCTAGCTGACGGCATCAAGGTTGCTGCTAAAGTAAACTCTCCCTACGATGATGTTGCATATGATGCTATCCCACACTCTAACCTGGGCAACACCGGGTAGCTCTGCTAGTATTAATATATAGATGTTTTTTTTATATTGGTTATTTAATGTTTTAAATTTCAAAGAAATTTTTTTCGTTCTGTCTTATTCCTCCCTTCCAATTTAAGCCCAACTCCTGAATAGAAGTGTCATTCCTCCTTCCCTCCTCCCTCCTCCCAACATAACTTAACAATGATCTTCCTGTGAATAACATCTTCACTTCATTTCTGCCTAAAAGCTCACTTAGAACATTTTCATTCTGTTCGTCTCTTATAAATACCTACTAGTTTGTAACCGCTCTTTGAGTGATGTTGGTACAGCATGGACAGCGGCACCGGGGGGGGGGGGGGCAGAGGGAGGGGCTCAAGCCTCTCCCCACACTTTTTGACTTGCCCCCCCCCACTTTACGATCATCAATAATGAAGTTATATATGCATGTGTTTAACCGGCCCGCACACTTTTTAGGAGAGCCCCCCACTTTTATAACTGTCCCGCCGGGCCTGTAGTACCTGGGTATGACAATCTCCATCTTTATCTGGCTTCTACCACTTAAGTACGAAAAACAATACTCGAAATTTTGTGGAAAAAATACACTACTTGATATTTGCATGAAGGTAACTAGTATGAATGTATTTACATATTGTTTTTATTGGCAAAAAACAAATTGTTTTTAAGCGAATTTTTGCAGATTATCAGAAACAAAACTCACATAGTTTTAACTAAAATATTTATGTAATGTTTTTTGTTATGTTAATTTCTTTAGATTTATAAATCACGAATCAAGTTAAAAGAAATCCTTAGATTTACATGTGATTTAAACTCTGGTATTAACATTGTAAAAACTACTGCCTTAGACATGTATATTCTGCCTATTCCTTTTTTCAACCACTTACATGTTTCTATACGAACAGAAAAACTTTAAAACGACCATAACTCTTTAACAGTATATAGATAGGTATTGTAACAGCAAGCAATCTGGAGCAAAAAATCTCGGAAGACAAGTAGTACAGGCGAATGTATTCGTCAACGCTGAATATAACACCTTTTTTCTCACCGTAAAACTCTATTTTACCAAGCTACTTGTCCCAGAATGACCAACGTCTAACGCAAGCTCATCGGACGTCCGAATCCCATGCTGGCTGATTTGAAAAAGACCGCTTCTGAGCAAGCAGGCGATGTTGAGGCAAAACAGTTCCCCGTGCGCATGTCTTCCGGAAGAGGACGGTGTTGAAGACAAAATGTCCCCATCCTGAATTTTGACCGGCTAACAAAGAAAACTCTTGCATTCACAGATATAGATGTATTATTCTTTCCAGAAAAGTTTCATTATTAAACAAGACGAAACTCCTATCATTATTTGGAGATAATTTACATGTTTCAGACTTTGATCTTTTCCTTGTTGCCATTTTCACAATATTTTTCTTTTCCTCACTTTTCAGTGCTTTTTATCCTAGTCTGTAATTTTGTCATAGTCTGGAACCTTCTTTGAATTTTAAACTGAACCCTTTCTTTAATGCCCTCTAGCTGAGATAGATTGCTATCGTTTCATGCTCCATGAAATTTTAATATCTAGTATCAGTTTATTTATTCTTAACTTCAACAGAGATTAAACTCATCTCTAGAATATCTTTTAATCAACGCCATTATCAACTTAGTCATGTGCCCAGTAGGATAATGTAGTATACAGGGGAATTTATAAACCTACGGTCTCGAATTTTTTTATTTTACATATACCCTTCATCTACACACTCACTAAATATTCCACCAAATATTTTAAAACACACCCAACATCGTACTAACTATCAAACCTCACTTTCACTCTATTTAACATTCCTTAACTTTTTGTATATTTAATCTAACTTGTGTTAAATAAATGCTTATTCTTGACAAAGTTTTGCAACTGAAACGAAATACTGAATCAGGTCTTCGCTTATTGCCTGATTCCTATCTACCAAAACATTGTGTCGGATATGTTAAACTTCCATATACTGGGTGTGCTATGATTATGTTGTAATTGTTTACTACTTAATATAATCCTAATCCGAAACATGTAAATCATAAATAACACCTCATTTGAGAAATGTCGTTAAATATTAGATTCTTTAAAATACAAATGTTTCAAAATTTTGAGATGAGGATTGATAATTTTAATTTGTATTATACAGACTAATGTTCTCATCTTAGATGTTATTCACACAACGATTCCACAAGGACCTGTGGCATAATGGATACAAGTGCTAAGAAATATTCAGTTCGAAATGACAGACTTCTGGAGGTTTACGGTTCAATCCTCAGTGCGAACGATACTAAGAATATAATTATGAATTCCTTAAGATTTCTACCCAGTTATAGCTGATGAAACGAGAGCTAGCTACCCATATGTATTAAATAAAAGGTTCCGTTCGAAATTCCATACAGATTCCCGAGTTCGACCGTCAGAGGTTACATCGGCCGAAACTTTGTGAAAATAACATCTAAGATTACAACAGTAGTCCGAATAATTCAAATAATACATAAATGCATTTGTTTGCAATTATTTCACGAGTAAAATGTCTTATCTGTGCTTATATAATGTAGGTTAGAGTGGCATCGTGTAGTGTTTACAAGTGCAAACTATGAGCTCGGCGTGAAGGGTTTGAGTTCTGGCAATGCTACTGCATCACTTTCACTAATACATTTGAGAAAGGTATTGATGCATATATCGACCCTCAAGCTATGAATTAAATAGTGTAGATTAGATCCTCAAGCCTTAGTAGTGCCACTAGCCTAAAAGTGAAAATTCTGGAATGACACCAATATGGTTTTGCTTATCCTGGCACCATTTTCGTTTTTTTTTTTTATATTTCTCATCCTAACCTCTTCAATAGTTTCAAGAAACACATTTCATGAATATTTTATTGTGTGTATTTAAACAACAATCATGCAGTTAAACAACGGGTCTGCTATGATTATATTGTAATTATTTACTAATTAATATCATTCTAATCCGAAACATTTAAATCATAAATAACACCTCATTTGAGAAATGTCGTCAAATATTAGAGTCTTTAAAATACAAATGTTTCAAAATTTTGAGATGAGGATTGATAATTTTAATTTGTATTATACAGACTACTGTGCTCACCTTAGATGTTATTCAAACAACGATTCCACAAGGACCTGTGGCATAATGGATACAGGTTCTAAGTAATATTCAGTTCGAAATTTAAACAACAATCATGCAGTTAAACAACGAATATTAAAAACAATTTTCTCACAGTTCTGTTTTGTTTGGTTTTTCATTTTTTTTCTTTCAAATTAATGATATAATCTTTCTTTCTGGACTAATAGTGTGAAGAAATTGTATGAAATTCACCTTGATGGGTTTAAACTTTCAATCTGTCTGAATCATTTTCACGAAGGACAAAATGAAAACATTGTTAAAGATGCTGCATGCAGATTTAACTTTGTTTGTTTTTTCTAATTATTTAAACTTCTATTCGCCTAAACCAGGAATATTACCACTGAAACATAAGCGGTTACTGTGATAGGGGCCAGTGGGGAGTTAGGCAGCAATATGTTGTTCACATTACATTTAAATGTCTGCATGTTCGTACGGTCGGGGAGCAAGAAAGTAATTCCAAAGGCCAGAGTATCAAATCTTCCGAAATCTAGGGACCTCTACAGTGAAGGGGTGACGGGGTATTCTCATTGGAGCACATTCTGTGGCAGTACTTGTAAAACAAGCACAGGGATGCAACAGAGACTGGAGCTTGGTAGACAGTGGAGATCTATTAGATCAGAAATTATTTCTGCACATTGTTCAAGAGGGAGAGCTTAGTGGTTGGTGCAATAGTCCAAATGTGGACACAATACTTTATGGACACACGAATCGTGGCTTTATAGAGATATAGGATACTTGCTAGTGTGATAAGTTTTCTAATCAGATGAAAGGAGACTACCGTCTTTGCGACACACGTGGCAGCATTTTCTATGTACTTATTTTAATTTGTTGGCTGAGAATGTTAACTATTCTGAAACAAATTAGGAACAGACGTTCTTAAATGTCTCATCTATTTGTTATATTAAGTGATGTTTCTACTATCTCATCCATGAATTGGAATAGTAAAGATCTTCATTCAGTAACTTGGACAACTTTAACCAATTCATTGGTTTCCCATATTAATCAGAAAGGACATAAGTTCTTATCATTGTCATCAGTTTTTTGATTTTGTCAAAATTGGTTCGTTGGCATTTTAAAACAAATTTGCATTAAAGTTATCTGACTAGGAGTGCAGAAAACTGAACCAAAATAGCAGAGAATAAAATTGTTTGGTAAATATTACAAATTTCTTTCATTGCTCAAAACTCACCAAAATGAATGATTATTTACCTGAAACAAATAATGACGACTACAGGAAAATTCTGCTTTCCCTTCAAAGACTAAAAAAATGTCCTCCAAATTGACAAAAATTACACGTTTTCATGAATATCAAAAAGTACACATTAGTTTTGCCTAAAGTTTGATTGACATCATTCAAGTAGAAGTTATCTCGAGGGACCACACTTGTTCATCTTTGAAAATGGGTCAAAATCAATCAATATGAACTTTCTGAATCTTTCAAAAAACATGAAAATTTTTTTTTTTTTAATTCAAATTGATAGAAGACTTGTTCATAATATTACTTGTTATATATAGAGATAGATAGATATATAGATATATATAGATATATATAGATAATATTTTAATAAATGTTCAGAGTTTGTTAAAAAATGTTCATTCATACAATTGTTTCTACCAATTTTAAGGAATACATTCTATAGATAACAAACTAAAGATGTATTAAAAAGGTTTCATCAGTAAATTTTTACCATAAAATTAAACGAAACAAAAAATGCAAGAATCGTTAAAATTAACAATTGTTGTGTTCATTAAACTTATTTGTTTTTATTCAGAGCATTAAATTCTTTTTAGGTACATTCGTCAAATGTCAAAACTAGTATTATGAGACACTCGAAAAAAAATCTTCTATAATGTCTGCCATTAGTTCTATTAATTAAAACACACACACACACACACATATATATATATATATATATATATATATATATATATATATATATATATATATATATATATATATATATTGAAGACTGCGTTAGCATGAAACATCGATGTCTCTAGGTATTTAAATAATTAATATTTATTTATAAAAAAAATATTATTGTTTATCAGCCCCCTCCCACAAAGGCTGGGCACTTTCGAGTAGCTTTAATAACAAGCAGTAAAAATAGCTATATGCACGATCCGAACGACGTTTCATAGATCACTCTAACTGCCTGGTAAATAGCCGCCGATTTTCGCTATTTACAGTTAAAGTTCCTCTATATTTACTAACTAATTGGCGATGGCCGTTTGGATATGATCCCCGACTACGAATCAGTTGTGTTCAGGGTTCGCGCCTACCGACCGTTGAGAATTAGTTCCTAGACTGAAGATTGCGTTAGCATGAAACATCGATGTCTCTAGGTATTTAAATAATTTATATTTATTTATAAAAAAATATTATTGTATATATATATATATATATATATATATATATAATTATATATATATATAATTATAAAATACAATACATTGTATATATATGTATATATATATATACATATATTCTAAAATGTAATACACTGTATGTATATGTATATATATATATATATATATATATTATTGTAAAATATAATACACTGTACATATATATATATATATATATACATATATATATATATATATATATATATATTCTAAAATGTAATACACTGTATATATATATATATATATATATATATATATATATATATATATATATATATTAGTATTTCATGTATCCACATGAAATTATATAAAGAGGTATAATTTTTTATGTATCAATTTTCAGTATTTACTTCAACAGTGCTCGATACGTAAGTAGAGCTAGGTAGTAAGCTATGAAATATATTTATGGCAATTAAGCTACACAGAGGCTCCCGTGTTTCATCTCCGGGAGGAATCTTCAGGCTAAAAAGGCATGGAGAAATTGTATTGTAAAATTTATTGCACGCTATAAATATATGTATTGTAAAATGTAATGCGCTATAAACATATGTATTGTAAAATGTAATGCCCACTATAAACATATGCATTGTAAAATGTAATGCGCGCTATAAACATATGCATTGTAAAATGTAATGCGCACTATAAATATATGTATTGTAAAATGTAATGCGCTATAAACATATGTATTGTAAAATGTAATGCCCGCTGTAAATATATATATTGTAAAATGTAATGCGCGCTGTAAACATATGTATTGTAAAATGTAATGCGCTATAAACATATGTATTGTAAAATGTAATGCGCGCTGTAAACATATGTATTGTAAAATGTAATGCGCTATAAACATATGTATTGTAAAATGTAATGTGTGCTGTAAATATATGTATTGTAAAATGTAATGCGCACTATAAACATATGCATTGTAAAATGTAATGCGCGCTATAAACATATGCATTGTAAAATGTAATGCGCACTATAAATATATGTATTGTAAAATGTAATGCGCTATAAACATATGTATTGTAAAATGTAATGCCCGCTGTAAATATATATATTGTAAAATGTAATGCACGCTGTAAACATATGTATTGTAAAATGTAATGCGCTATAAACATATGTATTGTAAAATGTAATGCGCGCTGTAAATATATGTATCGTAAAATGTAATACGCACTATAAATATATGTATTGTAAAATGTAATGCGCGCTGTAAATATATGTATCGTAAAATGTAATGCTCGCTATAAATATATGTATCGTAAAATGTAATGCGCGCTATAAATATATGTATTGTAAAATGTAATGCAATTGTATGCACTCCAGGTGTACGATATCTTTTTTTAGATAAGGATTTGATTCTTTTATGA
The DNA here is from genome assembly GCA_963556195.1 of Sepiola atlantica. Taxonomy (NCBI): domain Eukaryota; kingdom Metazoa; phylum Mollusca; class Cephalopoda; order Sepiida; family Sepiolidae; genus Sepiola; species Sepiola atlantica. The sequence continues at coordinate 163,482,471 of OY744520.1, read as the reverse complement.
CATACACTAAAAAGGGACACATTTTGTTTTTGAAGCGAAGATATTAAGTGGTTTTAGTGGAAAACCGATGGTTGAGAGTGGGAAGGGGCAGTAGATAGAAAGCCTATAAGACGATGACTGCATTTTACAGAATTCAAAGGTAAATACTGGCTTGAATGGAAGAACTAGGAGATGATTTTGAAGTTGATCATAGTTTCTTCTTCTCGGTAATAGCAGCTTCACATCATGCCCAAAAAGTAAATTTCAAATCAATTCATCTGAAAGATCATTGACATACAGGAGAAACAGAACTGTCCGAGAACAGATTCTTGTGTCACTTCACTGCATGCACTTCCATCTGGTTATCGTTGTGAAGGAATGACGCAATCCATTTTATCATTGAGGAATGAAATTTGTATGAATAGAATCTTCAAAGTAGTAGCCGGTGATTAACTGCATCAAACACTTTTGAAAAGTTCAATGTGTGTGGTAACCTTGATGATTCACACCTCCATGAGCAGCAGACTAAACAAGATCTTCTGAGTAGATATATATGTGATGCAGAAATAGTATTGCAAGCTAGTAATTGGTTCATGATCGCCTGCTTGAAAATGGTCTTCATGACCTTGCATATAATTGAGGTGAGACTGACTGATCGATTATTAAGAGGCTTCTCCTTGTTGCCGTTCTTGAATATTGGACACGCTTTATCTATACTTCAATCGTTCAGAACCACGCCTTCAAGTGATAGATTGACGAGATTTGCTAAGAAGAGCGCCAGGATCATAATATTCGGTTTCACGTCCGTTTTACATGCTGTCATGTGTTGGATGGCTTTTAGAAATTGACTAGTCAGATCTTTATTTTCCCTTTTTCTCTCAAGCCCATCCTTATCGCTAACCCTAATTCTAAGCCCATCCTTATCACTTCCTTTCATGTTTTTCTTGGACTTCCCCTGCCAACTGATTCTGGGTGTAAGAACTGAGCATTGCTGGATGATTTCGTCAGAACCGTGGTTTCAAGAATACGATCAGCAGAGATAGTTATCAGCATCATTAATGAGATTTCTGTCAGGTAAAATCTCTCATTGTGATAGGTTAAGGAAATATTGATATAAAGATGATACTCTGGGAGAAGGGATCAGTAATACTCCTGCTGTCTACATTCCTGAGCACAGCCATTTGGTTATTGAATCGTTTGTTTCACTGCATATGGGCGTAAAACCTATTCGGATTGGCATGCATCTGTTAAATGCATCTGGTAATTACATCTGTTAAATGCAGATGAAACGTGCTTCTTAGTATGCCCTATTACATTGTCTTCCATAAATTTCGAAGGTTTCTGCAATTTGATTAGAGATTCAGACCATAGAATATAGAAGCCTCCATTCAAACCTTACCGTGCTGTTTACCCATGGTTGTTGGTCTTGTACATGGAGAAGTGAAAAAGGGACAGCACATTCAGTTTCTATAGTGATCGAGTTTTGATTGCTTGCCGCTTTTCTTTGACTGTTCGAAGTGTTTCACTATTCTCTCAGTTGTACGTTTGAGCAGTTGCGTAATGGTGATTTGATGCTTTGTATCCTATTGGTGTTACACCTAACTTTGGACAAGGTAGCTGCCACCTGTACTCTGAATTATAAAGTCGTCGCATGATCACTTTTACCAATGTACTTTCAATTCTGTTGCCGAGAACTTTGAGAATACCAAGTCATGGTATTTTTAAGATTCTAACTGCCCCTTTAATTGCAATTGTTTGGATCTCTATTGCTCTTGTTTCACCGGGTATATTCGCCAGGAAGTCTTAAACAATCTTTTTCTAGAGCTCGGTAGCTTCTATGATTAGTGGAATGATGAAGACTTTCTGAAGATTCCAGTTTCTTTTCATGTCGTACATAAAATCTTAGTATTTAATTATCTTCTCTCAGCTCCGTCTACATCAGCATCGTTAGGGGCACTGATTTGACTAGGTGTGCTACTCTCTCCCTCTTGTCGCATATCACTGTCGGGTTTAACGGTTTTGTTTTCTAAGTAAGTAGCTGTAGGTATTGCATAATCATAGTGGATGTTGTATGACTTATTTCCAACAGTTCTTTCGGGTATATATTCCAACAGGTCCAAGGACTTGCTGCTACACTGGGTATTCAACTTTTTACATATGGTCCAGTAGAGATATTTACACTCCATTGTGTCACATTGTATAATAGCCGTCTCCCAGAAAAAAATTTACAACTGCATGTCAGGTGGCTCACACTCTCTACTTCTGTGTGTCACAATCTGCACTTATTGTCGGTGCTGAGACCACTCATCTTAAAAGTATTGGTCATCAAGCCTTGATCTTGGGCAGCCCTAGATCATAGTCAAGCGATCCTCTTTTGAGCCAGATTACAGGGCCTCCTTATCTATATATTCCTAGGATACTTCATCTAGAAAATATTTGGCATGTTGTTGTTTGCCCATTCTTCCAGTTTTCTGCAATGGAAGGTCTTTGTGTATTTCTTGATGCTTTTTTGGACTATTTCTGTGGTAGATTTGTTTGGTGTTTCTGTCTCATTTGTAAAACAATCTTGTTCTAAATGTTTGGCCAGTTTTGCTATGGAAGTTGTTCTACTGGCTCTTGTTTCTTGATGTTGATGTACCATCATAAGATTAGGGTTCTGGGAGTTCGTCAGATATTGACCAGTGCTCACAATCGTGGCTCGATGATGATGTGTAATTTCTGAGAAACCCATATCTCCTGCTCCTCATGACAGATACAGCCTTTGTAGCCACTAGTTTCTGTATATTATTCCATACAGTGTAAACAATTTCCCTGCTTTTGTCTCTCTTAATTTCTGTTTGTGACCAATATATAAAGCCAAAGCTGTATGTTATCACTGGCATGGCAACTATGTTAATGGCAGTTATTTTGGTTTTGTTTGTAAGCTGTGTGTTTGAGATTTTTCTTACACGGCGTACATATTCTCTGCTAACTTTTTTTCTAATCTTGGCGTGTTTAATTGAAGCATTTCTTTCAATACTAAAGTAGTTGTATTGTTCCTGCTTTTCTAGGTCTTTGATGTCAGTCTCAGTTTTCTGCGTGGATCTTCTTCCCATCTCCGAGAGAGCACTTGGTTCATTTGTCCAAGCCAAACTTCATTCCAATATCTTTGAAAAAAGTATGTCAAACCTGTAAAAGTTGAATTCAGTGTCTTTTGTTTGGGTTATGTTGGCGAACCTGGCTTAGGTTGCAGGCATTTATTCAGTAGCTTACTTAACAGATCTGTCGCAAAGCAAGGAAGTAAAGAAAATAAGCTGTCTACTTGGTAGATCCCTCTTTGGATCTTGACATCAGGGATTATTGTAGTTCCATTGCTTAATAAAACATCTTTATATGTGCAGCCATGGTTTTCTTGATTACCGGATGAGTCTTGTAAAATTGTAGACTGTGTTCAACAATGAGTTGTCAAATCGATTCCTCGTGGACAGAAATACTTCACCCAGTCACTTGATATAGCTGTAGCTCACCAACTATGAAACATTCGCAGTTTGGACGTTCAAACTATTGCATTTAAAAACCGTTTATCATAATCTATCGCTACCTGTGGACTGCTTTGCAAGCTGTTGAAACCATTCTCTTTTAAGGACTATGCATAAAATAGCGTTGTAGTAGGCGGTCGGTTAAGCATCATGAAGTTGAGTATTTGACAGCGTTAGTGCTTTTAAATGTATATGACAACGCACTATCTAACATTTTCTGTCTCTTTGAAAGATTTCATAATCATCGACCTAGATTTCTGCATCTTATATCTCTTTGTGAATTCAATCCTGTGATAAGGGTGATGTCTAGCTGTATCGTCTGAAGATATGCTTTGAATTTGCCATTCTTGTATATGAAATATATGAAAGAGCAAATGTGAACTGTAAATATTTAGAACAAACTTTGACTTGATAAGTTTCGAAATATTTTGCACTCGTTTGCACAAGTAATGTTCTAGATCCACTCCTATGTTGCAATTAAAAAAAAAAATTTAATACTTAACTTTCAAATTATAACTTGTTAGTCAAAAGTATAGTTAGTCAAATAAGCTATGAAGTCCAAACTAATGTGAGTTTCATAAATTTAAGTAGATATAATATATATAATTCAAATACCCACAACAAACTCTTGATGTAACAATATCGTTAGCTCATAACATTTGAATACATTGCATCATTGTGAGTCTTGGACCATTTTATATTTGAATGAAGTTCATTTCAAGTTTTGTCCACCTGAAGAAAGTTAACATAAACGGCAGTAGACCCTCCACTTTTTCTTTCTTTCTATCTCTCATATATATATATATATATATATATATATATATATATATATATATATATATATATATATATATGGGAAAATGAAAAAGGAAAACCAAAAAATGGATGTTTTTTATGTGTACATCAACGTTTCGTCTTTATTTATAAGACTTCACCAGGATGATAATATAGAGAAAAATGTCATGCAAGTACAAACACATGTAGGGTTGACATATTGGGAAAAAGGGAAGAAAATAATGGCCACTACTGGGTGGACGTCCGTACTTGGTTTTCCTTTTTCATTTTCCCATCACGTCGGATTACCTTCATCCTTCTCTTCCCATATATATATATATATATCATATTCGGTTTAACACCCGTTTTACATGTTAGCTTTAAGAAAGTGACTTCCAAACTGACCTATCTCTGGCAAGGTCTTTATTTATCCCTTTTTCTTTCAAGTTAATTTTATCACTTCCTTCCATGTTTTTCTTAACCTTCCCTTGTGAACTGGACATGTTACCCTAACTACACCTGCTGACCTAAGAACCTTCATCTATTCTTTTGATGTGGCCATTTCATCGAAGTCTCCTGTTTTGCATACATCTCCCTGTACTGTCCAGATTTAATCTTCCTCTGAGGTCATCAGAACTAAAACTGTCAGAACTAAGTATGTCTTTAAGACTCACATTACACAGCCATCACATCATGCTCATATATATATATATATATATATATATATATATATATATATATATATATATGAATAAGTGAAAGGATAAAATAATCCGACGGTATGAAATTAAAATGGAATAAGCAGAAGACCTAAAAAGCTCAACGTTTCGCCCAAATGGGCTTTGTCAAGAGCGAACGAAAAAAATGCAAAAAATAACAAATAACGAGAAAGTCTATAAATTATGAGAAATATATATAGTGGTCACAAGTACTGTTCTATATATATTTCTCATAATTTATAGACTTTCTCGTTTTTTGTCATTTTTTACATTTTTTTCGTTCGCTCTTGACAAAGCCCATTTGGGCGAAACGTTGAGCTTTTTAGGTCTTCCCCTTACTTAATTTTAATTTCATATATATATATATATATATATATATATATATATATATATATATATATGTATATATATATATGTGTGTAGCTAAGAAGAATGTGGTTGATTAATGACATGACACTCTGAGACAAAACCGGTCATCTCAACATTAAATTCCTCCAATTACACTACCGTTCATAACCAACTCCTTCTTTTGGTTTACTATCACGCATCCGAATTAGTGATAGTTAAAAAATACACACGCACATGCACTTTGACTAAATGGCAAATGGCTGCTCTAACTGGACAAGTGGAAGATTCTCTCAGCCTTGTGTCCGTCTAAGTTCTCGTTTGAAAATAAATCTTGATAAATAAATGCTTAACCAGTTTGTAACCAAAACTATAAAGTTTGTTGTTTAATAGAATTGTTTTTTATTTTCTACTTTTTCTGTTCGAACACACCTTTCTCACCTGCTGAAACATAGAATAAAAAGAAAAGAAGCAAACTAAAGTCTTTTGATGATGTGAAATTCGCCTTTGGACTTTTAACTGTGCTTTTCTATAAATGCAGTCACCGTTCGTTTATTGTGACTGGCAATAGCAAAGGGTCAAAGGTTGTTTACTAAATACTTGTCATTCTAACAATGCAACCAGAAAACTTATTTGAATTAAATGTAGAATCTTAAGAGGTGAAGTCAGTGTAAGTATTGCAAGACTCTAAAAGATGGGTGAGGCCATTTGAATGCAGGCTGAAAAGTGCCAGACATTTGTAGCAATCTCCTCCTGTACTTCTAAAGTAGTTGATTTTTAAGTTTTGTATAAGGAAAAAGAAAATAGCCTTAACATTAGAATGAAAATGACATTCTTATCTTTTCGTTTAGAGAGCTCGACTTGGTGTATTTATACAATATATAAAGTATTAAATCAAGGTTATTTTATTCAATTACAATTTCGGAACAAAATTACTTTTACGTGTTTCTGGATGAGAAGAATGGAAAAAGGTTGTTGAAACAAAATCAAACACAAGAAAATCCAACAACAATTTATCTCTAGATTATCTTGGACTACCCTCGGATTTGTCGCCTTTTCGTTTTTTTGAAGAAGGGGGAATCGGTTATAACAGCTGGATTGCTTCCAACTCTTTCAGAAATATGTGTAAAAGTTTTGTCCGAAATTGTCATTAACATAGAATAATATAACCTTGATGTAATACTTTATTTATTTATTGACTCTATTGAAATATGGGATTAACATCCTAATATTTTATCATAGGCATAAGCAAAAAAACAGAAACAACTCCCAAATTCACTTCAACAACAAAAGCTCCAACTGGAGCCATAAAAACTGGCTACCACGAGCAGTCTAACAAAAAGGTGCAAAAAAAGCCAAAAATGTTGATCACGTGAGTTGCTTGCAACTACGTCGGCACGGCCAATATAAAAGGCATTACACAACGCCTCTTCTTATCACTGTCTGTCGGACGTTTAACAGAGAGGACGTCAGGCCACTCCTGACCTTTTTGTGATGGTCGCCTTGGCTGACGACTAAACAAACACGCACACACACACACACACACAAAGGCCTACACAATATCTTACTAAGCTAAGGTCCGCGCTCCTACAGAAATATTTACAATTTTCAATTTAAATATTGAGTTTAATCTTTGCTTTCAGAAATCAATTCCTAGTTGAATCGATCGGCAGTATATAAGTTTACCTCATCTATCTATCTATCTATCTATCTATCTATCTATCTATCTATCTATCTATCTATCTATCTATCTATCTATCTATCTATCTATCTATCTCTCTCTATATATATATATATATATAATGTCATGAACATATATCTATGACAATTAAGCTTAATTGCCATAAATATATTTTCATAACTTACTATCTAGCTCTACTCACGTATTGGCCACTGAAGTAAATACTGAAAATCGATACATAAAATATTATATCTCGTTATAACATTTCATGTTGATACATGAACTAATAGTTATTTATATAAAAATGTATTACCTGTATGCTTTTCACAAATACCACCTAAGATATTAGAGACAGAAACCCATAACCATATATTTTCTAAAGTACATTACCGAAAGTATGATTAGGTATATTTCATTTTGATCTGAGGGGAAAAATAATATTGTGGGTTCTGTTCATACTGAACAACTTTTATTTTATTGTCTTTAGAACTTGCCACTAGATTATCCAGGGTATTTGGAGAAGTATATTGCGTCTTAATCAAATAGGGCACAACATTATCGTGGAGTCTGCAGATGTTTTTGTTTTTGTTTTTTTCTTATCTACGTAATTTACTGAAATTGAGGATGTTTAGTAATAAATATTCCAAACATGTACTGTTTTATCTGTTTCGCCATTTCATCAGAAGTAGGCGATGTGACACCTATTAAGTGTGTGAACGCACTGTTTCCATTCTTTTTAGGTGTAGAAATGCATTTTAATTTTGGACACTGTTTCGAAAAATACGACCAAAAGTTTTCAGGCATGACGTATGTACAACGTATGTGACGAAAGCGAACGGAAAAATACGAAAAGTACGAAAAGTACGCCGTTCCGAATTTAAAAATGACTTCTGAAACTTACCGATTTTTTAGAACCAGACGATTTTAATGATATAATATTGTAAACTAACACTAGAAACGCCGACCTTTCTACACAATTCAACGAAAGAAAAAGCATTTTTTTTGTTCACCCTTTTTTTAGAACCAGACGATTTCAATGAAATAAAACTTTAAACTTACCTTTTTTTAAGCAGACGACTTAGAAGAAAGAAAAAGCAATTTTATTTTATTCTTTATTATTTGAATACAAGAAATTTAGTTTTTTTACTGACTGTTTTTTTGTGTCTGTTTTTTAGGGTTAGGGAATTTTTTGTGGGGGGTGGGCGAATTTTAAGGTTAGTGTAAAGGAATTATGGTTAGGGAATTTTTTTTGGGGGGGGGGAGGGTGGCGAGTTTTAGGGAATTTGGGGAGGCGGGAGTTTTAGATTGAGGGAATCTTTACCTGCCATTTGCACAAAAAAATTCCTGGCAATGTGGACAAATTAATGCCTACTATAGAAGGCCTTTTTCCTTGCAAAAAAATATGCAACCTTTTAATTGTGAAATTTCATGTAACATTGACAGATTCATTTTAGAAGCACGAGGAACAAAAAAATAATGCAGGCAAGAGGTGCAAACGTTTTCTAATCTGAAAAACTTACGGTGCTAACATCGTATGGTAACTAGTTAAAGTCTACATAAATTTTTTAAAAAATTTGACGGGGGCAGGGGAGTACATATGTCACGCCTGTAAATTTTTGGTGGTATTTCCCGAAACTGTACCTAATTTTGTACGTGTGGAAAGGAAAGGTACATATGAAATAGGTAGTAAGGAGTCCTCCAACTTCATTTTTATTAAAAAAACAAAACAAATATTGTTCAGGATTAAATATAAAAATGTAAGGAATTATTCGAAAGTATTTTTTGTTTCCATCTAACTAACCAAACAGATTTTTAATAAAACTTAACAAATCTGTCGAGCACTAATTAAAATTATATATAAGATAAAAATGAATTGTTGGATAGCTCAAGTTAATATTTTATTTTTATCTTGGAGCAAAAACCAACTCTTATACTTGTCCTTTGCCATTAAACTTTTATTTCTATTCGGCAGCGGAAATTACTTTCACATTTCGAAGTTTCACGGTAAAAGCATGTCAGCCATTTAAATTTATTAAAGATGGCTTACATGTGTTTATTATTGTCACACTTCAAAATGATTTAAAAGCTTTTAAACTGCCGAATTGAAAATAATTTCTAGCTTGAATTAAAGTTAAAGGGCAAAAGTCAAATAGTATGGATTTTTGTGCTATTAAACTAAATAAAAACATTGTTTTACACTTTCTTTATATTTATGAAGATAAAGGTAATTTTCTTAAATGAGTTAGTCTAATAATTATCTTTAGTTAGATAAAAAATAATCGTTACTAACTACATCGAACGATTAGCTTAAGCAAAAAGATAATCGATGCAGTTTTTTTAATTTCAATTTGTTTCAGCTTTCAAATGATTAAAGTTTCATTTTCAATCCCCAAGTAAACATCAGTCCGAGAATGGCCATGCTTCTGTCAGGGTGACGTATTGTTCTTTTCAGTTCTAGGAGGTCCACCCTCCCAAGCTTTACCTTTTCTCTTTGAGAAGGGGTTCATTGCTAATCGCCTGGGGAATGCCGATGGGGCTGCTCAGTCATTTTTGTAGGCCAGTGTGCACATCTAGTGCACAAGGTTTTTAAAAACCTCACCTGACCTTGTGTCTAACCTTCCGGAGAGGAGGTTAATAATCTCAATGGACATTGTGTATTTGGTATTTAGAAACGAGATGCATTTGTCAATGTATTTATCAACACATGCTTAACAAAGGAGAATAAAAAAAACTCACTTCGAGAATATAACAAGATTTATTTACATTAAACAACATTACACCAAATAATGCACATGTCAATTGCTATATGTTGAACATAATGAAAGGCAATCTTTGTTTGAACGGCAAGGAAAATATACTGATCTTGTTTCAAAGACATCTCACAGATCATGTTGGAACTGAATAACCACAAGGTTATTACACGAGTGGTTGAGATAAGGAAAAAGTGATCCCTTGTATCACAATTTTTATATTTGGTAGTCACGTGTCTGGATCAATCAATGGGGAACCACTCCAGCATCATAGGATCTATCTCACCACATATGGAAAACGACATACCCAACATATTTAAAGGTTAGTATATTTAAAGGTTAGTATATGGAAAGGTTAGTATATGGAATAAGTGGATTAGTATGTAACAGACTTATTAAAATAATGACATAATAACCTTTCGATTTTGTCTGAAATTTCATTTGATGTGTAAACTCTCTCATAAGAATAGATGTAAAACAGGTTCGTAATTCCTAAGAAAAACTTGAATTGTTTCCATATTTAAATGTGATTTTTGTTTTATTTTCTGATCGAATAAATGAATGCAATTTTCATTTTCTCATTAATATTTTAATCGCTCTGCCTCTTAAATAAGCACTCTACCTGTTAAATAGCCTAGAGTCAAAAAGCCGATCAACTAAATAGGACGGCTTTTTAAATCGGTTTTGCTAGCAGTTAATGAAAAATCCTGCTATTCTAAAAAAAAGGTTTTGCATTGACTAATGATTCGTTAATGGTTCTGTCTCATGGGACACATCTTTCAAATAAGGTAAAAGATACAGATTAAAGTTTTTATTAGCTTCTCTTTTTTAATATCCTGAAGTAAGATTTAAACAGGATTATTATGTTACATCTTGTGGAGTCACTTAACTCAAGCAAACTTGTATGTTTTTTATGGATATCTGAGAATTTGTTCATGTGTCGGTGGGTCAGTCTGTCACAATTCCACTTAAAATAGAATTTTAATCACTAAACACCCATATTAAATGGACGCAATTTAATTTAAATTTTTATGTACTAACAGGTCACCGTTTATCAAGGCCTATAGGTCACTCGAGGATAAGGGTTAATGAGTTTTTCAGGAGGACAGTGAAACAACAATGTGAGCATTAGTAACAATGGTTGAGATTAATCAGAATTAGATTATTCAAGAGGACGGCTCGACAAGAATTTAACATTGGACTTGAAAACGACCATGTTATAGTCAGCTGGGAAGCAGCCTCGTGGTATTGTGTTCCACAGACGAATAGTTATTGGAGAGAAATTGTGCTTGTGGAAGTTCCATTTAGTTTTAGGTACACACAGGTTGAAAGGGGAATTATTGACAGTGGTTGTAGGTAGACAAGTCTTTGCTGTGAGATTTTTACAGAGGGGGACCATAGATTGAAGCTCAATTGAGCACCTAATGATAGAGTAGAGAAAGACGAGTAACATCTGTTCTGTGAGAAAAAGGCATCAGGAAAGAGAAGAGGACATTCCCACCAGATTTAGAAGTCGATTTTCACTGTTAAGGCAGGAAAGGGTGATATGAGAATCACCTCCCCAGATGTGGCAACAGTACTCAATCTTAGAACGTTGTTGACTCTTATACAGATCGACGAATGCGTCAGGAGTGAGATATCTTCTGGAGCGATAGAATGATCTAACCATTTTCCAGCTACCTTAGCAATGGATTTGATGTAAGTATTACACTTTAGATCTGGAGTAAAGGTCAGTCCTAGAAGCTTATCAAAGAGAACTATTCATTTCAATTGGAGCAAAGTGAGGATCAGAGCGTTGGTGGTTAAAGGAGAGAAGCTTGGTTGAAAGATATTAAAAGTAACCAGCCACTTTTTCCCCATTGCACGACGTGCTCCATGTCGGAGGAGAGAGAATCGGAAAGATCCTGATCATTAATGCTTTTTAAAATGTTACCATAGATAGTTGTGTCGTCAGAATAAATGTCAACGAATGATCTTAGAATGTGATTTGGGAGATCATTGATGAAGATCAGGAAGAAGGTTAGGCCGAAAATAGATCCTTGATCCTCAACGATGATTTTTAAAAAACCTATCGGAGAGAAAAAATTTGGTGGTTAAGACATTTTCAGATATTCCATAGCTAGCAAACTTGTGAAATACAATTTTAGGGCAAACCCTATCAAAGGCCTTTGATATGTCAAGAGCTATTGCTTTAGAAACAAAGCCCTTGTCAATCGATTCACTGATTTTGTGCTATATTAGTCAGCACATCAGTTGTTTATTTTGCAGGACGAAATCCATATTACTTATCACTGAATAGGTTGTTTTTGCTGAGGTGGTTGACAACTTGATTTATCACAGATTCAAGCAACTTACTCATGATGCATGGGAGACTGATTGGTCTGTACTGAGATGCAGCAGATCAGTCTCCAGTATTTTTAGATACTGGTCAAACTAACAGTTTTCCAAGTTGATGGGAAGAATTTCTCTTTTAGATTGGACAACTTTGTAAGAATAAGAGCTAGTTTCGGTTTCAACTTTTAAAGTACTATGATTGGAATAATTTCAGGACCAGTTTTGTTGGTCTGTTACGCATATATTTTTAATAGCATTTTTGTTTGTCTGTCACGCATATATTTTAATAGCATTTTTGTTGGTCTGTCATGCATATATTTTTAATAGCATTTTTGTTGGTTTGTCACGCATATATTTTTAATAGCATTTTTGTTGGTTTGTCAAGCATATATTTTTAATAGCATTTTTGTTGGTCTGTCACGCATATATTTTTAATAGCATTTTTGTTGGTCTGTCCCGCATATATTTTTAATAGCAATTTTGTTGGTCTTTCACGCATATATTTTTAATAGCATTTTTGTTGGTCTGTCACGCATATATTTTTAATAGCATTTTTGTATGTCTGTCACGCATATATTTTTAATAGCATTTTTGTTGGTCTGTCACGCATATATTTTTAATAGCATTTTTGTTATCTGTCACGCATATATTTTTAATAGCATTTTTGTTGGTCTGTCACGCAAATATTTTTAATAGCATTTTTGTTAATCTGTCACGCATATATTTTTAATAGCATTTTTGTTGGTCTGTCCCGCAAATATTTTTAATAGCATTTTTGTTAGTCTGTCACGCATATATTTTTAATAGCATTTTTGTTGGTCTGTCACGCATATATTTTAATAGCATTTTTGTTGGTCTGTCACGCATATATTTCTAATAGCATTTTTGTTGGTCTGTCACGCGTATATTTTTAATAGCATTTTTGTTGGTTTGTCCTGCATATATTTTAATAGCATTTTTGTTGGTCTGTCACGCATATATTTTAATAGCATTTTTGATGGTCTGTCATGCATATATTTTTAATAGCATTTTTGTTAGTCTGTCCCGCATATATTTCTAATAGCATTTTTGTTGGTCTGTCACGCATATATTTTTGATAGCATTTTAGTTGGTTTGTCACGCCTATATTTTTAATAGCATTTTTGTTGGTCTGTCACGCATATATTTTTAATAGCATTTTGGTTGGTCTGTCATGCATATATTTTTAATAGCATTTGTATTGGTCTGTCATGCATATATTTTTAATAGCATTTTTGTTGGTCTGTCACGCATATATTTTTAATAGCATTTTTGTTGGTCTGTCACGCATATATTTTAATAGCATTTTTGTTGGTCTGTCACGCATATATTTTAATAGCATTTTTGATGGTCTGTCATGCATATATTTTTAATAGCATTTTTGTTGATTTGTCACACATATTTTAATAGCATTTTTGATGGTCTGTCATGCATATATTTTTAATAGCATTTTTGATGGTCTGTCACGCATACATTTTTAATAGCATTTTTGTTTGTCTGTCACGCATATATTTTTAATAGCATTTTTGTTGGTCTGTCATGCATATATTTTTAATAGCATTTGTGTTGGTCTGTCACGCATATATTTCTAATAGCATTTTTGTTGGTATGTCATGCATCTATTTTTTATAGCATTTTTGTTGGTCTGTCACATGTTTTGAATAGCATTTCTAGATAGGCAAATCTCTATAAGGGTCTTTGTCCATTGTTCACGCTTTATTTTGGGATAATATTTACATGCAGATTGAAGGGACGCCTTTCAAATCTTTTGTTTTTCTAAACCCTAGCTCGTGCTTCACATGTGACATTTACCACCATTGAAGAATCTTGTCAGACATACACCTGCCCACTTTTATTCATATCGATTTTAAATAATTATCTTAATTTTAGACTGACCAACCGGTTTGTTATTTAACATCTTGAATTTCAATGAAGAACTCATATATTGTTAAATTGCTATTACAATAATATCACACTTTATTGTGGAATCGTAAAGGATCTTACAGGGTTCAGATGTAATTATTGTGATAAATTACCCTGTGTAAACTTAAATTCGTAGCAGTTGCATAATTATGATCTAGTTGATTTTGTACTTGCATGTGCTCACTCACGGAGTGATTAATATGTGGTTCGGTAAGAACATACTGGCATGTTCCCACTCTATCGTGCTATCTTGAGCGAGAATTACATCTTTATGAAGGTGGCTATTTCCTCTTCTGCCCAAGCCGGTTTCCCACGAAATATAAACGGTTCCATTTTAGACATCACTGTGACAAGAATATATTCTCCATTCTCGCTTCTAGCAATGGCTCTGCTAGACGAGATGAAACTAACAGACTCAATTAGATTTCTATAGTACATGTCGGCTGAATCTACCTGTTTTATATTCGTGTTTTCATAACTCTTTCCTAACAATATTTTAGGTTGACGAAACTGTTGAATAAAATTGATTTAAATTATAAAGAAGTTTGTCCTTTTAACCGAAAACTTCGTGATCTTTTTCTTCATTTCGAACAAGGCCAGTAAGATGGATACAGACGCAGCGACCCTATAACAAAATAGCATCCGACATCTTCTCATCCCAACCCTACAAATGAATAACATCGACATGATATATAAAAAAACGTGTAATCTTCAGATTTCAACAGAACTTTCATTTTAACTCCTCCTTCCTCTACAAGTTATTTTTTATTGCAGCTAGCCGCCGTGATATACTAAAAAAAAAAAATAGCGTTACTGCACAGTTGAATCTTTTTACTTCAGGAAATAGGAAATTAAATGAAAATAAATTTTTCACAGCATGGGCATAAGTAGAGATATTTTCTTTCTGATTTTTATGCATGAATTTTGCTGTATAATATATTTAATTGGAGAATTTTGTTCTCAGACATGTACCAAAAAAATATTTAAAATGAGGGATTTATTTAGATATAAAAATATATTAAAAAAAAAGAAGTAATTGAATATTAATAAAATAAAATATCATTTACATTCGATGTTAATGTTAGAACTACTTTTTTCAAATTAATGTCTGCGCCATTTTTATTAATTCCACCTCATGGTCCATACTCAGCAATGATGTTTTTATCTACTCATGTGCGTTCGATATAAAGATGGTGACTAGATTTTTGGCGTCCAAAGACAAAGTGTGCTAAAATAAATGTTTGCGCCTCTCTTGTTGGGTCATTTGAAAATAAAAACATTTTTTTTAGCTTTACCCGATATTATGTTAATTGGATGATTTTGCAGACCAATATTTCCTTATTTCTGTTCGGCACTGGTCACATAAGTAGCGTTTCACGTTGTTTTTTTTTTAATTTAAAATATTGTCTCGCCAAGTGATGTTTTTTTTCTTAGGAGTGTTGCCTCAAGGAAGTGAAGACACGTCATTTTACCAATAATTCTCAGATTCCTTTCCTTATCTCCCCCCGCCGTAAGGAGAATTTTCTTCCTTTGAAATACGTGTTTTTAGTTTAGATTTCCAGTTTTTTCACTTAATAAATTCTTTGTTTTGTTCAAACGTCGTTTTTGACAGATGCTTATTGGAAGTACATTTGTTCCCAGCAAACATAAGCAGCAGTTCGATGCCAGCTTTCTTCGGTGATGTCCACATGTAATTTGCAAAAATAGAAGCGCATTTTGCTACCTATTGTATTGCTTAAGAGTCAAAGCAGCTTAATCTATTGTTAAGTGCATTCCCGGTTTCTGTAACGGCAATCGTGAAGGATCTTATTACGAATCCACAGGTGGAAGCCTCATATGAAAGCGTAAAGAACGAGGTTCTTGGACGTACATCATTGTTAGGAGAGCGCTGTTTTCAAACATTTGTGAATGATAAGCTGCTCGGTGATCCGGTGCCCAGCCAGCTCCTTCATTGTATAAGCAATCCCACAGATGACGCACAAGCACACAGTGGTAAATGAGGCTATTATTTATACTTTGGCTTCCGTCCAACGTTCAGGCCATACTTTCCTCTATGATGGAGACGGGAACGATTGAACAGTTAGCATCCTTGGCAGATAAGGTTATTCGATACACAGGGAGAACCGCTCTAGTAACGGATTCTAGTGCTGTGGTGGAGATTTCGGCTTAGTCGCCCCTCCTGAGCTAGCATATGCAACCATGCAAATGGCTATTGAGCAACTGATCAGGAAGGTGGAGACTTTAAGTTTATCCAGAACCAAATCATCGATGCGACAGAATCGTCGTCGTTTATTGGCTCATTATAATACTGGTTCCCACAAATTTTGTATGTACCACAGGTTCTTCAGTGATTGGGCCCTCAATTGCATTAAGCCTTGTGCCGTCGTTTTACAGAATCAGGGAAGCAGGAGAAGTAAGTCGACCCGTCCATCGTGCGTTCTACGTAAAATATTTTATTTTTTAACATCACTTACTAGTTAAGAATGCTGCGTGTACAATTTGGCCCCTTTAAATTCTTTAAAAAGGACCGCCCTGTCTTAACGGTTGTACTTCAGGCTGTAAACCGCTCTCCAATATCCACGTTTGGTCAAGATGCTCGATCGTTGAACTTGCAACTATGCAAAGATTCCATGTGGATCTTTGGATGACCCTTTTTAGAATTCCAGTTTTGGAGTCGATCTTTGGGGAGAACCAGTTTTAGAGAAACATTTAAAAGAAAAGTTTTAGGTAATATTCAAATGTAAGAGAGCAAGATAAATGTTATATGATAAACACAAACAAATCAATGAGTACAAAAGCATAAGTTCACAAAGAGATTTTATATATGTTTAGAATAGAAGTCTACATAGATAGGCAACCTTAGAATAGTTGCTCATATTTTGAGAGTCCTTGGAGAACAAGTGTGAGACATTAGCGTAGGTATCCTCTATGCCTGAGTCGATAATTCAAATAAAATGTTCATTTGATTGAAAGTTATTAATAAGAGTCTATGTTCATTTATTTTCATTGGAGAAAGTACATTGAGAAATGTTAGGAGTATTAAAATGTACAAGTTTATACATTTATTTTCACTCAGGAAACGATAGGGCGAAAGAGTTAATGCATTGTGTATATGTGTGCGTTAATGTCAGTGGCTATGTGTGCGTGAGTGGAGAAATGCATTTTGGGCTTCCCATAACCCGATAGAGGGCGAAGGAAGCTAATAAGACGGCGATGTTAGCTCTATCGTGGATTTTGGGCTCAACATACCTTTGAAGGAAAAATCTTGCTTTTTATTTACTCTGGGTGGATCAAAACAGCAAATTTGATAAATTCAGAGAAATGCATCTGATTGGCTTTAAATGGTTTTATTTGTTTTTATTAATTCAGGCGAGTGCATACGTCGAGCCATATGTGCAGAAACGAGTTTAAGCTTTTTCATTTTAGGCACCGAAGGGTAAACTTGGTTGCTACAAATTTACACTTTTCAGAATAGGTGTTAGCAGGCAAATCAAACTTAATTAAGATATTCATTTCACCATAGTGCATTTCAATGATTGATTTTTTGTAATAAAAATCATCCTCATGAAAAATATTACCCTGATTAAATTACATCTACTAGAATGCATTTCGATTCATATAAAATATATAATTTACCAAAAAAATCACTTATTAAATCAACTAGAATGCATTACATTTTTTAGAAAACAAGTCAGTCATTTTAATGAATTACTTTGTGCTAGTAAAATCATATTTAGAAATATTTATTTATATAAATTAGTTATTACATTAGATTCATTATATTTCGGTTTCTTATCAAACAATTCAATGAATTACTTTGTGAAATTAAAAATGCTATTTCAAAACGAACAACGAAATGTTTCCTTAATGTAGAACTTCTTGGAACTGAATAGATATATGCACACACACACATTACAATGAAGTTTAAACATATACAAATGTAGAATCGAAAATCACACTTAATAGAATAAAGCCCCAAATGGCATTCATTTGACACAAAAACTTTTGCTTGAATGAAGCAATATTCATGTACTATAATGTTTATTTATGTAATAGCAACCAATCAGAACTCAGAGAATAGACTTGCCCATATAAGGATGATATGACATTCTAGCCTTAATATAGAATCAGCGTTTTAGTGTGCTTGCCGTTTTACTTGTCTTTTTTTACTCTACTGGTCATACAGTTGATCACTGACTACCAAATTCTATAACAAAATCACCAACATACACACAAGTTCAATCCTAGTTTTTATTGTTTGTTGTTGCTGGACGTCCATGTTACGCCTTTTATTTCAGTATAATTAAACATTCTTTTTTGATACACACAAATAACAAATGAAATAGAAACAATTACGACACCCTGAACACCCCGTAACAGACCTTCCCAAAACTACTTTTCTAAAAAGCACTTCAAATTGAAAATTAAGGGATCCCCAGAATAACGACTGGGATTGGTGCTACTGTTTATATCAACAAATTTTTCTTCGTTTGTGTTGAATGAGATTTGTAAGGTCTGTTACTTCTTTAAACTAAGTATAGAATATTCTTTTTGAGTTAAAATATGTTCATCTTAAAATAAGCTAGTTGCATTTACAAGGTGGAGAGCATAAAGAAATAATCCAAAAGTCATATTTACACTTTTTCTTATTGATTTCAATATTCTATTAAGCTTATATATACATTTTTAAAAGTTAGACCTAAATAGCATTTAATCTGACCGATCAATATTTGATTCTGACTAGCCATTTTTTTAATTATTGCTACACTATGATATTTAAATAGAAAAGTGTACTTCGCTTCATTTTCTCTCAAAATTACTTATTTCGGCCCTGGAAATTGGTTATATGGAGTTCAATATGGAGTTTATTGTTCAATCATCTAATGAAAATCAGCTTACCTCATTAATAAAATGAATTCAACATGTCTCGATCTATTTCAATAATCAAATAAACACCTGTGTTTGCATTACATATTGCATTATTTATTTCTTGAAGTTACTTGCATATAATATTAGCATCATTTTATTTCTTCACACTATTTCCAATGTTGTCTTAGTGCTATGCTTAAAGTGGCCTTGAAGGCCCCAAATGCTAATGACCGCTCGCTTGATGAATTTCTTATTTTAAATCACTAAGTCATTTACAAATACGCAATTCATTTACATAGTGGCGATTATCTGATCGTCCTTATTGGTTCAGTAATAATTTAATTTATATCCATTTTTTCTTCTCTTCATAACACGTTGTTATAATATAAATGCTTACACATTAATACATTTTTTGTTTTCCTGTAGATTTGATCTTGCCAATATTCTTTTAATTTTGCATTGTATACTCAAATGTTATGATCTATTTAAATTAAATAAACATTACTTAATTCTCGTTTCCTTTATACGAACCTGCGATAATTCATTTAAAATGATTCGCTTTAAATAAACTTTTCGACACTCCTAACAAAATCGGATGTTTGATCTTTCAACAACTTTGCTCGTGGGCCTGAAATCAACATAATTCCATTCTATCTGCACACATCGTCTTATGGTCAACCAATCAGATTTCGTAAAAGCATTGTATCAGCAGCAGCTGACCCAATAGTATATAAAGGCTACGTTTTCTTCACTCAGGGGCGAACTTTAAGGTCCACCTAACCGTTGCCGTCAGGCAATCCAGCAGGAGCCTCTTTTCAGAATTCCTGCTGGACGAAACAGCAATTTCAGCATGAAAATAGCAGCCAGCAGTGGCGGCTCCAACATTTAGTTCTCCAGCTCTTTCTAGCTACGTCAAAAATGACTCATCACTTACAGAGGCTCATATTCTAAAAACCACAATCATCAAAACAGCTTTGTTAACTGCCAACTGATCCATTCATCACGATCATCATTTACAGCTTGTCTTCTGCCAGCTGTAACCAACACAGTGCTGACAAGACAATAGCAGTTACATCAATAAGCAAAATTCTCAGTAATAGACCAGAGGACATTTCGACTAGGATAATCATTATCATCCTATGGTAACGACCAATTCTTTTTCTGTCGATCCTTTAGATCATGAACTATTCCATAAGACATTTATTTTAAATAAATACTACCTTTATATTTTGTTGCATACAAGGGTTTCTTTTTACTTTTTGTTACATTTATCAAATGCATTTCATTTAATTCTAGTTTTTCTTGTTAAAAATGATGATACGCTGGACAATTAGGCCATCGTCCATCCGTGCCCCAACCTCCGCTACAAATTATAATTTAGACATTTTCTTTTTTTTAAGGACGGAGTAACTGTAAAACTTTTCTCTTTTCTCTTTGTTTTATAACCACAATGAAAAGGGTGCAATTGTAATATAGAGACTGCTGGAATGAATACCTAATACATTCATTGTTTTTCGTTAACTTTTGCTTCATGTACATAAACGCATGTTCACTTGTAGCATAGAAACTGAAGCCAAAACAAAAATTAATTTCTTTTAATCTTGGTTTGTATAAAAAAAAAAAATGTAGAAATACTTTTAAACAAAAGAAATGTTTTTGGTTTCCATTCTATTTGGGTAATTTAAACGTTTTTTGTTCTGTTTAATTTAAACGTTTCTGTTTTTATAAACAAGCAAGGGTTCGATTATCGCATAGAAACTGCTGGAATATTAACCTAGAAACTCTTTATGTTCACTCTTTCTTCGTTTTTATAAGATCAAAACCCACTTCAATTGTACGACAGACTGTACCAAACAAAGACGTGGTTATGAGTCCCGGGAAACACCGGGTCGGTACAGCTAGTACCAAAAAAGTAATTCAATATGCATTAAAGTTCTTAATATGTGAGAAACGCCCACGCTCGATCTTGTCTGCTAGTTTTAATGCAGAGAAGATGAACTGTTTCTTGTAAATCGCAATCAACGATGCAGTAGAAACAAATAAAAAGCGTGCGTTCAATTCTATAAGTTTGTTATGTTTACAATTATTTAAAATAGGATTTTTAAAAGTTCGTTTTATTTTCCTTATTGTATTAATTTTTTAAAATTCGATTAAAAGTATATATATAATTCGATGTGTATTTATAAAATGTATATATAAGCAAGGGACACACAAGAGATTAACTGCTAGTTTTATTAATAGATTAATAACGAGATAGAAAATTGATTTTTATGTATTGTCAGTTATAAACTTAACTCAAAGAATACTTTGATGATTTTAATTTGAAAATCTCCCAGCAATTTCACCAAGTACTTTTGACCTAAAAAAATCAATGACTATCCCACCGGATCGATTATTTCCGAATGCATGCATGAAAAGATGCTGTTCTAATAATTATTGCCCTTAAAATTGCTGCTTATTCAAGTGGATCGAAATCAATTTCTATCGTGAATACATTTTCAGGGAGTTTCAAAAAAGAAAGATCTCTTGAAAAAGCAGTTTACCTAAACTTGGCAAAAACTTAATTAGCTTTCAAGATTTCTTTTATTGCAGTATTTTTTCTGTCTGGTTCTGATTAAGTCTTAAAATATATGCTCGTAAGATTGCAACTATATACATACATATATATATATATAGGTTTAATTTATATGTGGAATTTTAAATCAAATGTATAGTATCTTTAAAGAGGCCTACCCTTTTTAGCATATAAGTTATTTTATCAAGGTTAAATCTAGATTAGAAATTGCTCAGAGAAAGACCTTGAAAGAGAATAGATTTTAGCAAATGATATATGATTAAAACTAATGATTTCGAAAAGGAAGATATCAAAATAGATCTCTTCTCTCTCCAATATAAATATATGATCAAGTAATCTGTCCTAATTGCAGAAGTATTAATTATTTTTACTAAATATGTGTTTGCTTTAAAGCAATTAAATGCTTAACTATCTCCACTTTTGAAAAAGTGGGTTCAGTTTGAATCTTAATAAGTTAATCTATAACATATCAGGTGTGGTTAACAATTTTCAGTATGCTCACAAAAGGAAACAGAGACAGGGTTATGAACATGAGCAATGACACAATTTTATTCATGGAATTGTATAGCAATTGTTTCTTTGTGATAAATGGTTAGTTGATTGTTGAGTTTTATGGCATGTTAAGCCTTTGTATTATTTGGATTATTTCGACTACTGTTCTCATTTTGGATGGGTTTTTTTTTATTTCTATTTATGCAATTTAATTATTTATAAAACAATAATGTGAGAGAAAGAGAAGCAAAGAGACAGATACAGACATAGGTAGATAGAGAGGGGGGAGAAAGAAAGAGAGAGTCAACAGATGACGATTAGAACGGAAGTGACGTCGCCGTTACTGACATAGCGTTGCCACGATCTTGGATGTTATTCTCAACGTTTCGGCTTATGTAACACCCGACTTTTCTCAAGTGCATCTTGTTAAAAACTGGAATCTGTACGGAATTTCGAACTGAACCATTTATGTAGTCAACTGGGATAGATTGCTGTCGTTCCGTCCGTCATGAGCTGGTAAACGTCTTACGTAATTCTTAATTATATTCTTAGTATCACCTGTACTGAGGATTGATTCTTCAATTATTATTTATATGGACCTGAAGAAAGGCGGATGTTATATCAGCCGAAACTGTGTGAGAATAACATCCAAGATGGAAATAATAGTCCCACTAATACATGTTATGAATCCTCATCTAAAAAAAATCTGAAAAATGTTAGGTCTTTTATGCTAAAACTGTTTCGTATGATAATAGTTTGTAAATTAATTAGTTTTGTAGTTTTTATAAATTAATGGTCTGAAAATGAGATTCAGTTTAACCTATAGATGAGACCAAGAGTTTCCCCATGAAGGTGATTCCATACTTCCAAATTTGGATCTCACCTGAGAATAATGGCAACTAAGGAGTGATTACACCCTGAAGCTTCCAAATTTGGATCTCACATCCGATGAAGTTTAAATGATATCAAATGTGTGGGGTGTTGTGATGTATAAAAGACACCGTTCATAAAGAAATATTTTTGTGCATTAGATGGTGTGAAATGGAAGAATTTTGGCAATTACTTGTAACAAGATGGACTTTGGATTAGTTTTTGTGGTAAACATGCTTACCTGAACAGGATGATTTATCTATATAATAATGCAAGGACATTTCATGTTAGTACGTACATTATAACTTTTCACACATTAAAACAATTCGTCCAACCAGCAAAGATGGTGATTGTTAATTAATCTGATGGCTCTAAGTTAAACAATTCCGACTTTACCATTTTAAAATGAATTGTTTCTAAAATCAGATGTCAATTTTAAACAAAGACATTTTAAAAAGCGATATTCGTTTTATTTATTTGAATAATACTTAACTAATGATTAGTTTTATAGTAAAAAGACAGAATATTGTTTTAAAAGGAATTACACGACTACAATTTTAAATAGACATGCATTTTATATTCAAAGAATATTTAGCTGACAATGATTTATTTTTATGGAAAAAGAAAATTATTTCTTTATAGCATTGGCCCTGACAGACATTATTCAAAGGGAATATTATTTTTAATAGTAAATTATACAGGTTGATGTAGAAAGCCCCATGGAATTTCCACAGGGTTCTGCTAATAATGATTATTTCACATCTTATCCTCGTGATGAGGCAGGTAGGTAGGTAGGTATTTCTGTGTCTTAACTGATTGTTCTCGCATTTTTATGCCCTTTAATAAGCCCCCCAAAAAGGTAATTTAGACCAGAGAGGTTTTTAATGGTTTAACATTTTAACTTTTTGGACAACATGAAATGTTGACATCAAGTGTCTTAGACATTTTGACATGAGTTTTGTTCATTGCTTTCCAATGTTTATTGTCAAGCGTGTGTGGTCGTCCTCCACCTTCATCTTCAAGACTCTCATTACCACAATAGAATTGCTGAAACCACCTTCATACTGTCTAATCACATGTTGCCCGTTTTCCCCATCTTTTAATATGGAATGCTGTTTGGAAAGCATTGTGATAGTTAGAACTTCTGCAAGAAAAGTATTTTCTTTTCATCATTATTATTAAGGACGTATTCTCCAAAATTGTATCCTGAAATAAATTACTAGAAATGTAAAATGTATAAAACATTGCAAAAATAGCAACCCAAATAAATTTGGAAAATGTGAGTAAAAAATCGGCCAGTATTTTCCCAACAACCGAATATATATATATATATATATATATATTGTGTGTGTATTTAGGCAGCATTTTCTCATTTATGCAAGCATTGTTAAAAATAACAGAATTCGTCTGTTTAATTATACCTATTTTTATTTTTTCATTTTTTAAATGGTCCTTAAAAAAAATGTTCCATAGGTTTCACAGGTTTCACGAACGTTTTCAGTTCTTCGTCAAATAATCCTCAGGTGTCAAAAGCAAATGAACAAAAAAGCTGGAGAAAGAAGAGAATTTTTAAAAAGACGGCGGAGAAACGCGCATAGAACATTTTCGCATTGTTCCAGGAAGTCGTTGACGATTTAAATTCAGCAACGCTGGATGGCATCACAGAACAAAATCGTATTACGTTAAGCATTTTAATATATTACCATAGGTTTCATATGTGATGTTATTAATTTTAGGTTGTTGTGTTTTTTATGTAGATAAATTCCAGTATTTTTAATTATTTTAATTGGTTTCGGAATGTATAATTTTAGTGTTATAAACTAGAATTTGTCTTAAATCAGAGGAAGGGTAGTTATGGTTTTGTAGATGTTGATAAATTGAGCTAGAGTTTACAAGATGCATGGTAAGGCGGCGGAATAGGGTAATGCTTGTAAAACCAATGTAGCTATTAGCTTTGTTATCATTATTCTCCCAAAGGGCATTTAAACTTATAAATAACATTGGTTCTTTCTAGTGGTTTTTTAGTTGGGGAGGAGTTGTTTTTTACAAGATTTTTGGTTTTAAATTGAGTGTATAATATGTTTAAAATTTTAAAATGCTTAACATAATACGATTTTGTTCTGTGATGTCATTCAACGTTGCTGAATTTAAATCGTCAACGACTTCCTGGAACAAAGCGAAAACGTTTTCTGCGTGTTTCTTCGCTGTCTTTTGAAAAAATTCTCTTTCTCTAGCTTTTTTGTTCATTTGCTTTGACACCTGAGGTTGATTCGACGAAGTATCGAAAACGTTCGTGAAACCTGTGAAACCTATGGAACATTTATTAATTTTTTTGATTTTAATACAAAAAAAAACATCAGTAAAATTGAAAAAATAAAAACAAGGTATAATTAAACAGACGAATTTTGTTATTTTTAACAATGTTTGCATATATATATATATATATATATATATATATATATGGATCTCAATTATAGCTTGAGGAATTTGGAATCAAGTGTATAGCATCTTTAAAGAGGCCTATCTTTTTTATATCTGTATATTATATATGTAACTAAAAGAATACCTATCACAGGACGTGTAAATTAATTCTCTGAACAGAAGAGTTTTGCAACACTTTTATGTCTTCTTATGGAGATTAAAATCAAAATAGATGCTACTAAATCTTACGTTTAGAATTATTTCTAATTTTACCAAAAGAAGATGTCTTAAATTTAAGGCTTAAGCTTAATGGGTCTTGGGAAGAAATTGAAATTCAGGGAATCTTGCATAATTGCTGTCTAATGACCATGGATAAAATTTAATGCAAATCAGAAATATTTGGATTTTTAAATGGGAGGTTGTGCCCATATTATGACACCTATAACCCTTCATAATACTTTATAGAAACTGAAATTTGAGGAATATTTATTAATTGAGGACTTATAAGATTTCACAAAAAATCGGAGATATCTGATTTTTTACGAAGGGCTTCCACATTCTTTTTTATCCCTTTTGCATAAAACGATTAAACTAAATTAAATTCATATTCAACCGCTTACGCCTAGCATCGGTGTTCTAAAATACATAATGATCGGTCAATTAGTTTACAAGTGAATCCTGTACATACACATAAACATATATACATACATAGCTTCATATATATAGATATACAGGGTTTCCATAAAGGTTCTTTAGAATTAAAATATTTTCTTTTAATTTCGTGCTTTCTCTTGAGAGGTAGCCATTTTATAGGGGTTCACTTAGCAGTTTTTCTTCCATTAACAAAATATCTGACATACAAAATGTTATTGTTAATGAAAACTACAATAAACACTGATTAAAACAAAAAAATCGGGTAAAGATATCTCATCGTTGTCGTTATAACTATTTAAAAATTAAAAGGAAATTGTAGTTTGCTTGAAGCATTGCTGATAAATATAAATGTAAGTTCGTAATCCGAGGCAGGGGCAATGTGATATAGGTACCGGAAGGTGGAACAGATGAACAAAAATAAATGAGAAGAGAAAATAGGAATGGAATCTCAAATCAATTTATTAATATTTCACGGTTTAACGGTTTAAATACCAGAGCAGTAAATAGAAAAAAGTTTACTGTCAAGCAATTTAAAAAGTTCCGGAAAAGGTAAACTTTAATTTTCGAGAGCGGAACCTCTCATTATCAAAAGATCAAAAATATGACCGAGTGGTCGAAAATGCGAGATGGACACAACTGTTGACGAAATTGTAATAAGACTTTATGGACACCCTGTATAACTAAAGATGAGTGATCATTGATGATATCCATATCTAAGATATATTCTGAATTTTAACACGTCTAATAAAGTCTTAACGATGAATCTCAGCTGATTATGATTATGCATGATGTCATATTGAACCTGCTGACCTTCTCTCCTAAGTTTTATTCTTATGACTCAACTTGAAAAGTGAGACTAATTGATGGAGACAACCGTATCAGTCCTTTTCAGTCGAGAACATATTCAGCTATGTAGTTGTGCAACTTTAACAATGTTATTCACTTTGGAATTTTGTACTTTCCTTGGACATATGCAGACATGTGTGCATTTATGCACATCTCTCCACCCCGTCTCCCTTTCATGCGCATGCCTATATGAGAGCAATATATGCAATACAAAGCTGAAATGGATTTAAGTAAATAGGAAGTGTCAGTATGATGTGTAAGAAAATGATTCAAAATCTGATAAAATATTTGAACCGATTCAAATAATGGTTACAATATTTGCAATATAAACAATTATCAAAAGAAAAACTCATGATATTAGAGCAGACATCATCATCATCGTCGTCCTCTAGTTTTGGTATTTAAGATGCTGCAAGTATCCTAGACTCCAGGCTGGACAACACCAGGCAACGTCTCACGCCTGCTCTCCATGAGGTCTGATTTAAACGGTTGATATCAGTCACATTACAAGCAGTCAAATCACTTTATACACACTCAAGCCAAGTCTTCCGTTGTCTTCTACGCATCTTTGTGCCTGTGGTATCGCTGCATTTTATGGGTTGATGCAGGAGGTGGCACACTGTACATGGTCAAACCACCTAAGCGCCTAAGGCATCCAAAATACCACCAGTACCAAGCTTCTTGCCAGAGCACGGCTGAATGAATTCATTCCTCTAGTTTGCTCACTTGATCATGGCACGGTCATTATGCTGAAGCTGTTGCAAATCAGAAGCATTTGGGGTTCATACCTTGCCCTAAGTGCTGACTGAAATGTGCCTAGATATAACGATTGTTTGACTAAGAATAACAATTGAAATATTTGATAAGCGTAAAGTCTATTGGAAGATTTTGCATTCAAAAAAATATTTAAAACATTAGGATTGTTTTTGATAAAATCAAACCTTGATCCACGAGTTATTTTTAGATGCAGCCTTGCATCAAATAGAATCTTATGTTTTCCTAATAACTCTTAATCTTTAAAAAAATCATGAAAATTTGTCTCTATTTTATTGGTGCTTTTTTATGTTACCCGATTCAAATTTAGATTTTAAGATCATATAAGAACCACTGAAGAAAGGAAGGGATAATAATACGGTCGTGATGATTAACCAACCTTGAGATTAAAATGTTTTTATAGCTGAAGAAAGAATGAGAAAGTTGTGTGGAAAAATACTGTAAAAAGCATTTGTGGCATTTATCTGTGACAGAAAATTCGTTCTTGTAAATTATGTTGCTTTAGGGTTCTATTCTTTTTTTATTGGTGAAGATATTTCTTCAAGACTTGTGTTCCATGTCGAAATTCCTATCTGTTCACTTTTGATATTCGCATGGAGCTTCTTTATTTTTACACAAGCATCACCTGCAGAGCAGACTGTGGAAAGAGACCAAAAGTTTTAAAAAAGCAATAATTCCAATAAACCTATAATCACTTGTGAAAATAGTTTTGGATATCTACATGAAATGTGGGCTAGATTAATTCTAAGTATGTAACAATTTGTATTCATACCAATGTTAAGATATGCATTTTATCATTCACGTTGTCCTCGATGTAAGCCACTGTTTATGCAAGGGGAGATCATAACTGTAATCTTACAAATGACATCTCGTACTTACAATTTCTTTAACTTTACTAAAATGATTAGTAATCGTTATTTATTGTAAGGGTTTCAAAACAGGTCGTTATCAGTGATCTTGCTAGTAAAATCATGGTTGTCTCTAGAGTCTGAGTGACAGAAAGTTATCCAAGATTTCCCCTGCTTTTTATTTCTTTCCATCGTCATTGCATTCACTTAGTGTTTTCACCCGAGCCGTTTACAAATGATTTTTTTGCTGATAACAGCCAGTAACATTCTCCTCATTATTTCAGTACTCTTAGTTCACTTTTAGTCTTGCCACTGTTTTATTTAACAAGGAGTACAGTTCCAGCTCTCTTGGGTTCTTCTTACTTTATTTTCCTTCAGGTTGTTTTGAATTTAGTACTCTACATATTTTATTTTAACTTACCAAGTGAATATGTTACTATGTGAGTTGGTTTACACACTCCAAAATTTTAAATATGCCAACTGTTTTAAATCGGTAACATGGTTTGTATGGTGTTAATCTTTCCTGTGGTTCCAATTACTTTTTCTATATTTTTAGGCCTGTTCCTTGTACTCTCACAATTATTGGTATTGTAAAAGTTTCCATGTTCAGCTCTCTGGAAAGTTCCGAGTGTTTCCTTCGATTCTTTGTCTATTTTAGCTTCACACTGTGATTGGCTTGGACAGCAAAGTTTACTACTTTGCAGGTTTGCTTATTTTTGTTTACTATTACTATTTCTGAGCTTCTTGCTTGGATGAGTTTTGTATTTCAAAATCACAGGTGTTTTTCATTATGTAATACTTCATTCAGTGCGTATTTGTACTATTTTTTCTCATATCAAAAGCATAGTTTTTACAGCTACCAGTGGAGTACTTTCACAACATAGGCATGCTAATCTTATATTCCTATTAGCCCAGCCGGCTTCATTCAATTATGTTTACTGTTTCGTCTCTTGTCCACAAAATCTGCATTTGCTGTTTTTCCCGGCCTTGTCAATCTTGGCTCTACTATATTTGGTTCTAATTGTATTTTGTGCAGCTATTAGCAATTCCTTCCTCTTTTGAAGTATACTTTTTGCGGCCATAACCATGATTTTGCATGTAATTTCTTTCTTATTATAGCACATCTTCATGACATAGATAGTTATGTGGGTTGGTATGTAAGGTAGAGACGAGATATTATTTGTCAGTATTTTTATTTACAATTTTGGACTGAATTCCGCATATTAGTTATCGTGATGTTTAATGTGAATTAGTTAAAAAAAATAATTACGATTTTCTTTCCATAAATCTAAACTCTGCTTTGAAATTATAAGAAAACTTATTTAATTTTCTTATAATTTCAAAGCAGAGTTTAGATTTATGGAAAGAAAATCGTAATTATTTTTTTTAACTAATTTACATTAAACATCACGATAACTAATATGCGGAATTCAGTCCAAAATTGTAAATAAAAATACTGACAAATAATATCTCATCTCTAAAGATGTGTTGTGGCAATTGGTTTGGTCACATTCAAAACAATGGATGAGAGTCCTTGGGATAGTATATGTAGAACAGTTGAGGTCGCCGGGTCAGGTGGGAGGGGAAAGACAAGGAAAACATGGGAGAGGCAAATAAAGATTGATTTGAGAGAAAGAGATAAATTAGTATCTTTCCAGAGATAGGTTAGTTTGGAGGTTAATTTGTAAAAGACATTCAACACATGGCAGCATGTGAAACAGGTGTTTAACCGGATATGCTGAGTGGCTGCACATGTCTTCGCATTTATTTATTGCATTTTCTTTGATTAAATTTAATGACTTAGAGAATTATAAGTGAACAAAATAACAAAATAAAATTCCAAATTTTTTGTGTTTGAGAATTGCAAACGACATTAACTTTACAGAAGAATGTGTAATGTGTATGCATAATGCTTACAAATGGACTAATTTGAAAAAAAACCCAAAAAGGTCTGTAATCTTCTGATGTCATTTTTAATCAAAACAATGTTAAACCTCATACTGCCAGAAGAACCATGTAAATAATCAGGTAGTGAACAGCTGCCACATTTTTTTCATTTGATTCTCACTTTTTTGAGCCATCGCAATGAATTTCTGCATGGAATAAAATGTTCAAGTGATGAAGTGAAGAGCCCTATAAGCACATACTTATACAGTTGAACGATTTTGATGCTAAACAAAGACAAAAGCAAAAACCTTTTTTTCTAACAGAAAAAAAGGCTATCAAAAATGAAGATTATATTGAAAAAATAAAGTAAGTTTCTATTTCTTGGTTGAAATGTGAGTTTTTTACACACGTCTACTAGTTAATTGCATTGTGAATGTTCTTTTTTATGAAAAAAAAACGGTTAGTTCTTACATATTTTTTTGTGTTTAATGTGCGAAACTATCTTAATGATGCTGCAAATGTGTTCTGGGAAGTTCAATTGTTTATCCAAATCTTATATATATATATATATATATATATATATATATATATATATATATATATATATATATATATATGGGTTAAGGTACACGATAAGTCATGAAAATTAAATGCCGTGGTACACCAAAATGTGTGAAAAATGACAAACGGTAAACAGGTTAAAGTGCAGGAGAAAAACAAAAACAAGAGATTTGACCGGTTTCGTTCGTGTTAGTGAACGTCTTCAGAAAAAGTGAAGATTTGGAAATAATTTTATTTTTGAAAGGCACACACATGGGAGAAGAAAAAGATGATCCGATTAGACCATATGAGAAGACTTTTAGTGACATTGAAATATGATAAGTGGGTGACACATTCTTCTTTATTTGTTTTTCTACTTTTTCTATTTTTATTTATTTTCTTTTTCTTGTTCACTTTCACACCTACTGAGCTAGTATAGGGGAGGCGGTAGGCGGAGGGGTAAAGGCGATTACCCCTCATCTTTTCCTTCTCCCATGTGTGTGCCTTTCAAAAATAAAATTATTTCCAAATCTTCACTTTTTTTGAAGACGTTTGCTAACACGGACTAAACCGGTCAACTCTCTTGTTTTTGTTTTTCTCCTGCACTTTAACCTGTTTTCCGTTTATCATTTTTCACACACACACACACACATATATATATATATATATATATATATATATATATATATATATATATATATATATATATATATATATAGTCTATTTTGATTATTAATGCAGCTCTTACATCGTCATCCGATTTATTTTTAACAGGCCTTTGGTAATTTGGTAAGTCCTCTACATTTTTACCTTTAACATTTATAAAACCGTCTTGATTGAAGTTTTTCTCCCCAGGCTCGGCGGTCGCGAAGATCTAAGTTTGCAATCCCCAGGGCTGCACGGTCGTATTTACACAGCTCATCCCAAAAGAGCTTTCGTCTTCCAGTCTACCGACTTAATGCGATGGACATGTTTCTGACCCGGGAGATCCAGCTGGAGCTTCGCTACACATAGCCAAGCCATCTCATCCTGCCCAGCTTAAGGACATCAGATATTTCTTGTATACCAAGCCTAGACAGAAGAGTCTTCCGAGGTAAGTGTCGTTTTTCGGATGACAAATCCATCTAATCATGGCTCTTTCGTTGGGCTGTAGTCTCTTGAGAGTGCCTACCGTCTTACCATTTTGAGAACCTTCATATCTATGGATAGCTGGAGTTATTCATGTTAACTTGAAATAGAGTGTCCTGACAACTTATCTTCTTCTCCTTCTCCTATATAAAGGCCAGTTGTCTGTATGTCTGTCTGTTTGTTTGTCTGTTTGTCTGTTTGTATGTCCAGATACTCCTCAAAAACTACGCGGCGACATGTCAAAAAGTTTACATCTTTACGACCGCACATATCCTGGGATCATAATATCTCAAAATTACAAAAAAAAAAAATGTCCCCGGGGGTCAACGGGGCCAGTTTTTGGGGGCGGGTCTGGTTTTTTGAAACTTTTTCAATGTTATTTACTGGTGATTTTGAAATCAGCCAATGTATTCATGTAACAACTTGATAAAAATGCACTGTCCGGTTGTATCAAGTCATCCCATAACTTCTGTCCGGATGTATCGATAACAGTGAAACAAGGGTTGCTCAATCACATCCGCACCTAGCAACCTAAACTTATATCTTTTAAAATAAAAATAGTTCTTTGGGGGGAGGGGGGGGGAGAATGTTTGGGACGCGGGTGGGGTGGGGGGAATTTGGGGGTGGTGGTGGTAGGGGTGGGGGGAATTATCAACATCTTCATCCTGTGGGGGTGCATATACAATATAGGACCCGGGTGCTTCTGCAGAATAGGGACCATGGGTTCTTATGCAGTATAGGGATCAGGGGTACTTCTACAGTATAGGGACCAGGGGTGCTTCTACAGCATAGGACCCAGCACCGGGGGTGCTTCTACAGAATAGGGACCATGGGTGTTTATGCAGTATAGGCACCGGGGGTGCTTCTACAGTATAGGATCCAGAGGCTTCTGCAGTACAGACACGGGGGGGTGCTTCTGCAGTATAGCCACCGGGGCGCTTCTACAGTATAGGACCCAGCACCGGGGGGGGGGCTTCGTCAATTTAGGACCCAGAGGCTTCGGCGTTGTCCGGGAAAAATTTTGCTTGCGGAGAGGAGAGGAGGAGGAGGAGGAGGAGGGAGAGCCCCGGGCAACGCCGGGTACCCCTGCTAGTTCTAAATAAAGGAAACATACCGAATCCCATAATATGCCTCTAAATGTCAGGAATAAAAAAAATATTAAAATTAAAACACTTAACCAAGCTCAAATCTAATTGAACTTCCACTTTTTTTGACGACATCAAAGAATTTCTGCATGGAATAGAATTTTCAAGTGATTAAGTGAAAAGCCTTGTATGCACTTTGCTAAACAGTTTCCATTTTGAAACTTTAAAGATCATGTATTTGTTCATGTTAACTTAAAATAGGGGGCTTTAGGGTGTACTAAAAAGTAAGGCGGCATACCGAATCCCATAATAATCTCAGTAGATATTAAAATAAATCTCATAAATATACAACCAAACTACAAATCTTAACCCAATTTACGAATGTAAAACTCTAAATATCACTTACCATTTTAAAATGAAGGAAAACCCATTAAACGTAAATGAACACTGAATAGAACCTATTTTTCTATAATTTGATTATCAGAAAATAATATAAAAATACCTAAATTTAAAAAAAAAACTCTTCAAAATAAACTGACCCAATCCTATTAAAGAATAATTCTATAATATGAGATACCATTTCCCTAACTTCTCCAAATTGTACACTAATGGTTGCAAGAACAATAATAAAACCGGATGTGCAGCATCCTTGATAAATATGAACATTAATGAATGCCTATGAAAGATATATTTTGTGCCGAATTGATAGACTTTGCTTGTAATATATCAGAACAAGACTCAACGAAATCGTTTTTCAGACTCACTGTCAGATCTCTCCTTCATCAAGAATAGAAAACAAGAAAACCCTTTTATAACCAAAATACTAAACAAACTTCATACTATCAGCGAAAATAATCAGATTCGACTCTGCTGGATTCAAGTTACATTGGAATTTGTAGGAATGATGAAGCCAATAAAACAGCCATTCACCATTAAATCGAGAATTCAAAGAACTTAAGATTCTGTATAGACTTAGAATCTAAAATAAAAACGCATAATACACAAATGCCAAAAACAACGACTAAACCTACAAAAATTTTTTTATAACATCAACACAATTAAAAAATGGCCGCCTCACAGGGCACATAAAAAGACGCTAGTGCAAGTGATCCCAACCAGATTCTTCATATTGGCCACTCCCAGCTTACGCGTTTTAATTTACTTAAAAAACGAAGCTTCCACACTTCTAACATACAAGAAATACAACTGCCACTGCGAAGGCACTCATACACCTATCAAAACATTACCAAGCAGTCATTAAAGGTCTTTTCCAAAATAGTAGATCTAATTTTGGAATAAGTTGCCAGATCGGATTAAGAACAGCAATAGCGTGGATCAGTTTAGGATGAGGTTGGATGAATTCAGAGAAAGAGGTAGGAGGGAGAAATTGCGGGGGCACTTTTGTGAGTTGTCAAATGAAATATTTAACAGAATTTGATCTGGATATCGATACTGTACTAAGAGTTTAACATTTTTTTAACAGTTGAATTGAGAATATAGTTAAAGGAGAGATGCCCAAGGAGGCATAACAAACAAATAATAATAATAATAATAATAATAATAATAATCTAATTTCTAGAAATAAATGATATAACTGCATGTAACCTGACTGATGTTAATTCTTTGGATCAGACTGGATGGAGAGCAGACATGAAACATTGCCTGGTGTTGCCCACCCCGGAGTTTGGAACACTCATAAAACTTTAAATACCAAAACCTCGATCAAACAAACCTCGATCCGGAAATTTAAACTATAATAAATAAAATATAACAAATCTCTCACCATTATCATATTCGGTTTAACATTCATTTTTACATACGTTGGACGGCTTTAAGAAATTTACTTCCAAAGTAACCTATCTCTGGACAGGTCTTGATTTATTCCCCCTTTCCTCAAGTCCATTTATCAGCCTTCTCGCTGTGAACTAGACCTGCTATCTCAGGTATTATGAATAACAGCCATCATCTATCCCACATCAGGAACATACAAAAACAAATATGCAGTAAATTGCAACAAATCTGGTCCGAAATAACGCACTGGTGGTATATAAGCCATTAAGAAAACAAAAACAACAGTTTCTGTAAACTCATGCACTATTACACTTCCTGGCGATCGCAATCATTTTCACAAGAATCGACTTGTTTGCTCATCTGTTTCCACTGTTGTTCGTATTATTAGTGCTATTTTCCCAGCAGTTTCGTGCATCAGGATCAGTGGCGGGGGAAGGGGGTTCAAAGTTGGGTACCAAAACAAAAAAATACTACTTTTGAACTTCGGTCTGCATCTAAGAAAATCCTGGTTAGGTTTTTAATCTGACCTGCTAATTATTGTGTTGTATATGAGTTAAGGTGAGACAATTGTCGGTTTTCTAGCTGTATCCCGATTATATGTGTTCATAAAATCAAGCAATGTTGCATGCAAAAGCAAAGTAATAATTTACAAACAAAAAGGGTAGTTTAAATAAGACGTTTATTGAACGAGTGTATGTGGAATGAGCAGAAAACAGTCTGAATTGCGTATACGAAGAAATGAAGTCTGAAGTAGAAAAGTCTCTGAGTGCATATACAGAGAAATAGAGTTATTTTTCAAGAAGGTGTATGTAGTAGAAAACCTTTTAGTGTGTATATGAAGAAATGGAATCTCTTACCGAGAAAACGCATGTTGCAATGGAGCGTCTGTAGTGAGTGTTGTCTCAGGAGGCCGCTAAAATAGACAAGACTTATACAACTCCTACCCACAATAGGAATATGTGACACAAGGTCGGAAAGTGGGATTTGAAAAGCCAGTGCTAAAGAAGGTGAGCACTTTGGCCATTAAAAATTGCCTGGGAAGCCCCGTCGGCATTCCCCGGTAGGGACGCCTCAGGCAGTAAGCAATAAACTTACTCCTCTCCAAAGAGGGGAGGCAAAGCTTGGGAGGGTGGACCTCCTAGAACTGTATAGGACAGACCCATAGACCGACGTAAATCAAGACCCGAAGGCCAAGACAATAACAGTCTATGGGGTGCTGTATTCATCGGAACAGATACTACACTTTGATCTTGGCCAAAAGACCGAGGAAGATAGAAAAGAGAGCTATTTTCGTTGTGCCTTCGTTTATATATGGAGTAAAGGGCAGATAACTCTGGTCGCTTTCAGCGCCACCTGACGATGAAAAGCGACGTTTATTGGCCAACAAGTGCAGTTATGTTTTGAAAGGAGGAGATAACTGCTACACAATTAAAGATTGTGACAACAAAACATGGAAGTTGGGGCAATGCAACAATAGTATGTCAATATTACCAACATTTATAGCAGTGTGGAAGCTCATATTTCTGGATCTTGTTTAACCAAGTAGTAGTAATCAAACATAAAGACTCTTATATCCAGTGCTTATAGCACATACGCACTACGCAGTAGATAAATTTGCAAACAAAAAAAATATCTAACCATTTCAAACAAGAACATAAGGCAGTCGTGATATCATATATTTCCACCTGACAATGTAAGGATTGGCTTAATCTTATCTGGACCTTACTTCTCCTTATTTTATGAAGTATTCCTGAAGTTATGCCATGGAAACATTGATGACTCAAACTATTATTATTATAAAACATAACTCGAATTTTGCATGCTGATTACTGTAACAAGAGCATCAGATCCATTACTGTAACAAAGAGCATCAGATCCATTACTGTAACAAAGAGCATCAGATCCATTACTGTAACAAAGAGCATCAGATCCATTACTGTAACAAAGAGCATCAGATCCATTACTGTAACAAAGAGCATCAGATCCATTACTGTAACAAACAGCATCATGTCCATTACTGTAATAAAGAGCATCAGATCCATTACTGTAACAAAGAGCATCATGTCCATTACTGTAACAAACAGCATCATGTCCATTACTGTAACAAAGAGCATCAGATCCATTACTGTAACAAAGAGCATCAGATCCATTACTGTAACAAACAGCATCATGTCCATTACTGTAACAAAGAGCATCAGATCCATTACTGTAACAAACAGCATCAGATCCATTACTGTAACAAAGAGCATCAGATCCATTACTGTAACAAAGAGCATCAGATCCATTACTGTAACAAACAGCATCAGATCCATTACTGTAACAAAGAGCATCAGATCCATTACTGTAACAAAGAGCATCAGATCCATACATCAAATTTGGAAAACATCAGAAGTTGAAATTCCATGAAAATCTCAATGTTGTTAAGATCATATAACATGCGGGACTTCATTGGCTACAATATGGAACAAGTGGCGAGTCTCTTCGACGAGCAGAACCAAAATTATTGCCAAACGTGTGACCTTTTTTGTAACTTAGATATCACGAAATTAAATCAAATCTCAGTCAGATTAGGATCGATATGTTGACCAAGGTTGATGACGATTAGTCAAATTATGCGGGCGCTAAGCTGGACACAAACGTAGTAACAGATTTGACCGAAAATTTAACCCTTGCGTTGGAGAAAGTAATTATTAACTTTACATATTTTTAAAGAATAATGAATTGAATAATAAATTCCATTAAAAGAAATTTTCCATTTGTATAAAGGCCTGAAAATAAAATATCACCTAATTTTCAGACATTTCAGTGTTTTTTTTAGAGATATGCATGAAAAAAACTTAATTACTGATTTTGCACAGAGTATTTACTATTTAAAAATAAGGCATAATATCAGTTAAACACATTCATATATGTAAGAAAAATTAGCCTACACAAGGAACAAATTGTCAACAACAATTATAAGCTATGTACAATAACTTCTCCGAAATGAAGGCATAAGACAGGTGTAGTTTCGTCATCTTTTATTAATCATCCTTAAAGATGATTGAATCAGGTTTCTTAAGGAAACAATGCAAATAACACACATATTACTCATCCATTCATAGATACACATAAATGGTCATATTATAACAGATTACAATGGTCGTCCCTAACATACATTAATGGACATATTGATACCTATCTAATTATATTTCAATATCAGAGTTAATTTAAAATAAACCTAAAGAAGATCAAAAGGAACATCGTCTGAAATATAGTTTAACTATAAATATTTATGTTGACGAGAACAAAAGTCTACAACAATGTAAATAATAAAAAAGATAATTATAAAAACTCCTTTTAACAAAGGTGAAAGTTTGTTTCATTTCGTTTCTATGTAATATTTGTTCAATAATGTTTCAAATCTCTATTTCAATATTTGCTTCTAATCGTTTAAGAGTACAATATTTGGTAAAACATTGCTAAAGGAAAACATTTAAATAATGAACACTCATCCATCATGGCTGACATGACACAAATGAATATTTAAATGGGGAAAACATGTGACTCAATTATTTAATATTTTAAATACTGAGTTTAGTATCACATTTTAAATCATCAGATTGTTTGAAAATTAAAGACAAATTTCAGAATCGAGAATTTTTCTTGAAATATTTACCACAGTGTATGGTACAATTCATTAAAGTATGATCCGCGAACATTTATGCTTGACTGCCACCGATTTAGATCAGTTATTCTTGTTGAAAAAAATCCACTGACTTTAATGCTGAAAAATTCTTGAATTCAGCTTCCACCTCAGTTTTGAACTTGAAAGTCATGTTGCTTAAAACAAGGCTCTAGATACCTGAAAAATGGTAGTCCGTAATGAAAAATCGGGAGAATATGAAGGATGTTGTAAAGTATCATATTTCAAGTCAGTGAATTTCTTCAATATGTGGCCTTGCGTTTTAATGAAACAGAATTAGGCCACATCGATTATCTAGTGCAGGTTTCATTTTCCTCAAGTCAACATTCATTTAGCCCCCTAACAAAAACATGTCAAAGAAACCAGAAACCCCTCAAAAAATGAAATTGAAGTAAATCAAACTAACAATCTACTTCCAAATAAAAAAAACGAGAGAAGATAAAAGCGACATCCTAACCATCAACTACAAAATGTAAATGAAATGGAAATTGAAGAAAATCTTCCAATTAACCATAACATCCAACCAAAATAATTGACATTAAACCCAACCTAAATCATGTCCACCGAATCATATCGTGGAACATAAGAATGATAAAAGCTAATCTTTACGAACTGCACACATCAATCTATCCTTCGTGTTTGCAGAAAACATACATAAAGGAAAGTAACTTAAGCAAAATATTTAACATACATGCTCAACCACACCAACGAGCAAGCAGAATGAGCCTCAGTTATTTCATCAGTTATCATTAGAAATATCCCCCATAGCAAAGGGAATTCAAAAACAGAAATACAAACAGTTGCAATATCAGCAACTCTACACAAAACAATTACCATATGTTTACTGTAACTGATACTCAACAAAATAAAGAAGCAGAACTAGAAATATTTAATATAACTACCACAACCCTAGTAAACATGGTTGTCTTTGGTTTATTAAACAGAACAACACATCCAGCAACAGGC
The DNA here is from genome assembly GCA_963556195.1 of Sepiola atlantica. NCBI lineage: Eukaryota > Metazoa > Mollusca > Cephalopoda > Sepiida > Sepiolidae > Sepiola > Sepiola atlantica. The sequence continues at coordinate 163,442,999 of OY744520.1, read as the reverse complement.
TCATATTCCACAATATGCCTGACCGTATGTGACCCAACAAAACTAATTTTGAAACCCATGCAGAAGTGAGCACTGTCCCATTATATTAAAAATTCGGTACTACTCCAGATGAAGCACCGAATTTCCGTGACTGCTCGGCGGGAACGATCGGGCAGGTCGTGTAAGCGCCCGAGACAAAAACGAGACTGAAGCAGAGCACTCAGCACAACAAGACAAGCGGTAGGAAGACCTTTCGAACCGGCTGCAAACGTATCCGTAAACCCTGACCCTCGACGAGAAAATATATGAAATTCCCCCCCCCCCAAAAAAAAAATATACAAAAAAAAAACTTGCCTAAATATCCTAAGAAAAATAACATACTTCTTTGTTTTATGTAAAAAAAAAAGTTGCCTAAATATCGTAAAAGAAATAGCATTTACTTCTTTGATTTATGTAAAAAAAAGACACAAAAAAAATTTAAATGGTTCATTTGGCCCACGAAAAAAATTAAAAAAAAAAGTTTATTTATAGTTCTTCAGCTATGGTTTGTTCATTTTTTTTTTCCATTTTTTTCAACTATATGTATTTTTTTCTTTTGTATTCTTCGTCTTATATTGTCGTCTACCACTCTTCCATTTTACGACTTTCAGTTTTGCTTCAGCCTCGTTTTCGTTTCGGCAGCTTCTGCGACCTGCCCGATCGTTGCCGCCAAGCAGTCACGGAAATTAGGTGCGTCATCTGAAGTAGTACCAAAAATTCCACTCCCTTATGAAAATAAAATGCCTAATTGGAACTATGGAAAGCCAATTGGGTGAAATTCGGCAATCCAAACTGACATCAGAAAACCATGAATGATATCATTTTTCACCGATATACAAAATATTGCTGGAGCGTAAAAGACCTATCTCTCCAAAACACTAAATCTTTGTTTGACAAAAAATGCAAAAGAGAAATCAGAACAGCATTAACGAAATTCCAAACAAATACCCACCCAAAGGAAATATTAATACATACAAAAACAGTAGAGCCAATACTGTCGAATCATAAAAGAGTCAAAGTGAACCATATGAAAAGATTACATAGCAAAGATGAACATCAAAACAAAAGCAAAAAAAGGTCTGAAGAAAAAATAGCGACAGCATTTCCAAACATCTGGTACTGGATAACTAAAATATTATGGACAAAAAAGAAATTGCAAATCACCTCGCTGAAACATTTGCCATGAGCTCATCCTGAAAAACTTTAGCAGAAAATTGCAAATCATCAGACAAAAGAAAAACAGAATAAAAAAACTTCCATTCCAAACAAATAACACTGAAAACAACAATGACCTCTTCTCTAAAAATATCACTGAGCAAAGCCCAGTGCATAGCCGCTGGCCATGACCAAATCCATTACCAATTCATAAAGCAACTCCCCAAAATATCTCTAAACTACCACCTACAAACTTACAATAGCATGGAAAATGATTATTTCTTGAAAATAGGGAAGCAAGAAATCATGATTGCACTAAACAAACTATCAAAAGATGCAACAAACCCAATTACCACTCACATCACTAGCTGCATTATCAAAATTATGGAAACAAACAACCCCAAATTAAAATAGCAGTCTGGATTTGGTAATCATGGACTATCTGATCAATCATCTATCAATAAGGACTTTATTAACCGTGGGCATCTCTTAGCTTTTTTTATTATTTAAAATGCTTTTAGTTGGATACGTTGTTGCTATGGGGAGTTATAAAATCTCAAGTTTCTGTCTTTTAGACAGAATGCCTAAACTTCATTAAAAACTTCCTAAACAATAGAAAGTTCAAAATACAATGTGATGAGACATTATCCATTAAAAAGAAACAAGAAATGGGGATATGCCAAGGAAGTCTGTTATCTGTTATACTATTCAATCGAAAAATAAACTGTATAACCAAATAAACAGAAGAAAAAAACTGCACAATTACACATACATCCGATTGAACAGCATCACCAACTACATAAAATGAATTAATCATAGAAATTAATCATAGAAACCAGCTGCAAATAAAAGAAAATGTATATACGGTTGTCATCATCGTCTGTTTTACATGTTGGCATGCATTAGATGGCTTTTACAAATAGATTCGAAATTAACCTTTATTTATCTTTCTTTCTCTCACTCTCATTCTTATCACTTCCTACCATATTTTCTCTGTGAACTGAACCTACTACCTTAACTTTTCTACATCTACTAACCCAAGATCTCCATTCTTCTAACATTACCATCAAAGTCTTTTGTTCAGCACACATCTCTATATACTGTCCTGATTTAATCTTCCTCTGTCTAATCCTAACACTGAACACAGAAATTCTTGTTGTAGACTAATATGAATACTTTGGAAACATATTTGACAAGAAAACTTATTCATACACCATGTAAAATACATCAAAATCGAAATGCTACCAAGCCATGAAACTTCTCACAATTCTAACACACACTTACTGGGGTTGTGGACAAAGATACTTTAGTTAATTATATCCGGGTCTTAACTAGATCTCAACTCTACTATGGTAGCATAGGTTTACTTTTGGCAGCCTTGTAACTCTTGCTTCCCTTATTTTGTCCTTTTGTCCTCACATTCCATGAGCGCTGTTTCTGTAAAAGGGTGGAAAATTTTCTGTTTTCTGGGTCGGAATCTATCAATCTAACACTTATCGTTGGCTAGTTTCTGACCTTGAAATAGTATTTTAAAATATATTTTTTAGCTCTTTACATTAAGTGACTTCATGCCTTGTCTGGAGCGATTTCCATAAATAAATAAAATTTATGGGGCAGCAAAACTAAAAAAATACCATTGATCATCAAAGTGTGATTAGACTTAAAAGACCTTCAATACCTCTTACAGGTTTAAAGCCTTTATACAGAGGTAAATGAGTTTTCACTTTAAACAGGAATGATTAGTTCTACAACTGTTCCTAACTGTCATCATGCCCATCAAATCTCACATATTCACATTTAAAATTTTACCCACAAAATACGACTCCCTTTAACCAAAAATGAAACATTACAGCCTCCAAATGAAGGATGTACCTTTAGAGGCCCAGACAACGCACTGAACGAATACATCAGAACAGATTTCCCACCATTACTGATTAAACAAACTGCAATTAAACAAATAACTCCAAACAAAACTCATCTCACAAAATTCCAATAATTTTACATAATAAGGAAAACTGATCACTCACTAATATAGAGATGGGTCCAAGAGTACAAAATATGATGTGCAATTATAAATAAATCGAATTGAAGAAAAGATTACCTGATTGGGCAGAACTATCAGCCTTCGAAATTATAACATTAAATGATCATATAAATATATAAGCTACTCGGATTTTTTTGGTAGTGCTTATATCATGCAAAAGCCAGAAAACGATTCAGCCACTAACCACAAAACTGCTAGACAAAATAAAACCATTCTACTGGATACGAAAGTCACACCGGTATCCATGGCAACGAAAGCAGGAGTACCAATAAAACTAAAACAAACTGTATACAAAACACTGACCTAAAGCAAATCATAAATAAATGCATCTTCAAAAGATGGCAAGAGATTCGGAGTTTCTAACAAAACATCCAATAAACTCTTTATACAATGTGATGTAGAACCCAGGAGATATAGATCAGACAAGTGTATCTATTGCATATCAGTAACATGGTGACTTAACTGGAACCACCATAATCTTTGGCTTTCTAGAAAAAATACATGTACTTTATCACTACAACATTAACAGTATGAATGAGATGTGTGAGAAGGTGAAAATAAACATAGTGTTATATTACTAGGTCAATTAACCGTTTCAAATGTGATAGATATAGAAAATAGAAATGTAAATGAATGATGTAAATTGCAAAACCCGTCTGGTGTCTCAGCGTGTTTTTGTAACAGTATATAAACAAGTTGAAAGAGTATTAGTTTAAGTATGATTCTTAACACTTTGTCTGTTCGAATCGCAGTCTCGTCTTGAAATTTCGTTCTACTTTGTTTATATGTTTTCTAATGTTATTTAATGTTATCTAATCTAAATTAATTAATTAATTAATAGTTTCCTATTTCTAAAAGTATACAAAGATTATGAACGCTCTTATGTTTACAAAAATTATCGCCGACGGACAGACAGACAGACAGACAGACAGACAGAGAACCTGCTCGTTATATTATAAGTATTTAAACAAAAAATAAAATCTGACCCAAATCATTTTTGAATTAATGAATTCAACCCAAAATATAGATAGCATGTTAAACAGGGTTTGATCGACAAGAAATAATTAGGTTAAAGAGAAATTGCAAAAAAAAAATATTGCCAGTATCGACACACGTTTAAGGAATTTAAACAAAATAAAAATAGAACTACGGAATGTGCTTTTCAACAAACGAAGAATTCGGTTACAGAAAATTGAAAAAAAACACTGTCTGAATGCGGAATGATAAATAATTCGCTGGAAAACAAAGGAACAAGGATGCATGAAAGAAAATATATAATTTTTTTAATTGCGTTTCTTGTGTGTTTTTGCTGTTAATTTTTCAAGGAAGCCACTAGGACGACTATAGGATTTATGATCAAACAAAATCCCACAAAATTCGTTTTTGATCTAGGTGCGTTAATCCTTCATCGTTTTTCTTACAGTAGCACTTCTCAAATAAACCTATTTATACAAAAAATATAGTGAACTAAACTTGCCAACCGCACGAAGCAAACCCCAAAACGTACACAAATGTAATTATATATGCATATATAACAAAATAAGAACTTTTCTATAAAATGGAGACTAAATCCAAACATTTGAACCTCTAGGTATAAAATAACCTGAAATTGATTACATGTCGTTAAGAAATCATTCATTTAGTCAAATATAAAAAAAACAATGTTTGTCACTTCTCAAAATCTATAAGCATCTTTGATACTTGGGAATAATGCTCCAAATTGACATAATCTTATATGTGTCTGATTATCACATTAAAAGCTGTCTTGTCTCGAGTCATCCATCAATTGATGGTGAAACATGTTTTATCTAATGGCAGATTATATATGCGGCATGCCAAGCTTGCATATAGTCCATGGTACTTCACTAATTACTGCCTCCCATTGTCAATATATGATAATCTGTGAAGCAGTGCTGTTCTCAGAACCAGATCAGTTTGTCGATGAGAACAACTTGTACTACCTGTAAAATAGCAGGATTTGTTGCCAAGGTTTACTCCTATTGTTCCACTGCGTTCTATCTATACTTATACATATTCAATCAAGTTAAAATATCTCTGTCTTTGTTTACACTTTCCACTCTCGGTGCAACGGTCATCAAGCTCAGCTATCAATTGAAAGGTTATTGGTTCGAATCCATCAGGTGCTGATTAGTTTTATTTTATTGTTTACCCTTTTTTAGTGAAACTGAACATTTACATGACTTACACATAATTTATTGAAATAAACCGAACCTTTGAAAGTTCCTATTTTGGAAATTTCATTTATTTACAAAAAGAAAAGAAGAAATTTAATCCACTTAGAAAACAATTAAGCCATTTAAAATTTCTTTGTGAAATTCCATTTTTCTGCCTTTGAATTTAAACATCACCTTAACTCCCGGTCTATTATGCCAGGTACAGACAAATAACATATATATATATATATATATATATATATATATATATATATATATATAATCTGTAGTTACTGTAAGTCTGTTCACAAACTCGTATGAATTTGACAGTGCAGGACCTATTAGAGTGGATACTCGTTTTTAAACCCTGTCTAAGCCGGGGAGAGACTAGTGATTGATGTTCTAGCCTGGATGTGGCAACAATATTCCATGCATGGGCGAATGGTGGTTTTGTAGAGATATAAGATACTGAAAAAAGTCAGAGGTTTTCTTACACAATAAATGGATCGCACCTTCCTTGCAGCAGCCTTGTCAATGTCTTCTATGTATTTGTTCCAATTCATGTTACCTGAGAATGTTAAGCTGAGTAGTTTCAATGATGAACTCAGAAAAAATCTTTAGTTTCTCGTCTATTCGCACCTTTGATTGATTTTTTGTTCATTTACTATTAATGTCTTATGTTTAGAGAAACATAGTTCAAGACAATATATAAAATTTGAGATTTTACGCTTAAGAGGTCTAGATAAGTTGAAACACACTTGTCTCCAAAATGGTCCAAGAGAGATAACTCATAATCCACAACGCCTTTTATTCATTAATCTGTATTGTTGAACGCAACTTCCAAGAAACGGTTCATCTTTGTATTAATAGAATTCTATTAATACAAAGATTAACCGTTTCTTGGAAGTTGCGTTCAACAATACAGATTAATGAATAAAAGGCGTTGTGGATTATGAGTTATCTCTCTTGGATCATTTTGGAGATAATTGTGATCTTCCTTGATTCGGGATTTGACTATTTAAGTTGAGTCTGATAAAAAGTGAGACTCTTCGGTCTCTAAGACTAAAAAAGATTGTGTTGTCGTATTGATGATATAGCCGAACATGGTAAGCTTTGACGATTCGTAGCAAAACGAGACCGAGTTGTCAAATATACTGCATCTCAAGATGACAAATCAAGCTTTAAAATCGCCACCAGTGTTGGAAAGCGAAGATTGCTATGAGGAATGGAAGAATGATCTAACAATATGGCAAATGTATACGGACTTAAATAAATCTAAGAAGGGCCCAGCAGTATTTCTCAGTTTAACTGAAAGAGCAGGATATTGTGTGAGGGACCTGCAATCTCTAGAAATAGGTCAGGAAAACGGTGTCTAGAAAATCAAAACAAACACCCTGGCTTATTTCACCATTAATGACTTTTATGACTACAGGCATCCTTCCGGTGTAAGTATTACTGACTTTATAATACAATTTAAATACTTTTATCACAAACTGGATAATTTTAAAGTTGAATTATCAGAAAGTGTAGATGCTTTTATTATTAACTGCAGCAAATGTATCTGACGAAAACGATCAACTGGCTCATGCTACGTGTGGGTCTGTCACGTATGATAATATGAAATGCATGATACAACAGATTTTTGGGGATCCGGCTGCAATGAATGGCCAGATGCGACCACCAGATGTAAAATCTGAACCGGTTTTTGTAACTGAAAACGAGAAATCGATTTTAAGCAAGAAATTGGCTTGCACGATTGTTAGAGGTAGTAGGGATTTTTGTGATGCTGAATTCCTTCAGATAATTGACAAATGTTGCGTTTCATGTCAAGTATGCATGAAACATAAACGTGTAACATTACGTCTAGTGGTTGCTAAATTTAAACAAGTTGTATGTATGGACTTAAAGGAACATATTCACAATAAAACTTGGATTTCGTATATGATTGATTCTGCCACAAGATATTCTGCAGCCGGTTTAGTGTTTTCTAAACAAGATGATGAAATTTTGCGAAACATTTATCAAATATGGATATCATATTTCGGCGCACCTAGAAAGTTCTTAAGTGATAACGGAAGGGGATTTTCAAATGAAAAATAAGGAAAAATGAATGAAAAACTAAATATAGAAACTGCAACAATAGCAGGTGAATCTCCATTTAGAAATGGAATTGTGGAGTGGCATAATCAGATATTAGCAGAAGCATTTTACAAAACTATTGCAGATATGTAATATGAACCAAAAATTGCACTTGCATAGGCAGTAAGTGCCTAGAACACTTTACAAAATAATGGCGGTTTTAGTCCAAACCAATCAGTATTTGGAGTTAACCCTAACCTTCCGTAAATCTTAGAGAATGAACTTCCAGCTATGGAGAGCTCATCTAATCTAGTGATATTATATGTCAGAACATGGAAGCTTTACACAGTGCCAGACAAACCTATATTACAGCTGAGTCAAGGGAAAAAATCAGGAGAGCACTCAGACATAAGGTGCATACTTATTCAGATGTGGTGTATGATAATGGTGAAAAATGAAGTTTATTATCACTGGAAAATTTTGAAAAGTCCTGCAGTGGTGCTTGGAAAAGGACAAGCTGTATTGGTACGCCATGGAGAAGCTTATAGTGTTCATTCATGCCAATTAATGAAAGTAAAGGATAGTAGTAATATGTATCAGGCTGAAAAGAGATCAGAATATAAGACTGGAGATAAAGAACCACCTATGAATACTCTTGATGTGGATGAGGAGGATGATAGTCATGAACATTTTACACAAGATGAAACTGATTCCAAGAAGGAAAATACATCTGATGGTAATGCAAATAATAGAGTAAAACAAATACGAAATTCTTTTATTGGGTACAAAATGAGGAATGAAGAGGGGTGGAAGCAAGCCAAAGTATTAAGCATACTGCCTAAACAAACTGGAAAGTATAATGAATGTGTGAATGTTTATGTGGATGCAGATGAAGAACCAATATGTGTTAATTGGGATCATATTGGCGATTGGAAGAAACTACCTCATCCAGAAAATGCAGATCAAGAAATGTCTAAGCATGTTGTCGATGCGAAGGAGAGAGAGTTAAATAATTTGATTAATAATGAGGTATTTGAAGTAGTTCCCTTTGAACAACAGGCTACACTATCTTCTCGCTGGAAAATATCTGAAAAATACATAGATGGCGAGAAGAAAACTAAGGCAAGTTTAGTGGCCCGTGACTTTTAAGAGGACATCAGTAATCTTAGGAAAAATTCTCTCACCTGCAGTAGAGAGTGTCTACGCTTGGTATTTGTAACAGCAGTCGTGATGTCTTGGAGGGTGCGATTTATTGCATTTCTACAAGGGAACCCTTTGACAAGAGAGGTATTTCTGCATCCTCCTCGTGATGTATGTCTAGAAAATAAAGTTTGGCGTCTTAAAAGATGAATCTATGGATTGAATGATACACTCAGATCTTGGTACAAAAAAATTAAAGAAGTATTCCCACAATAGGAGGCACAATTAATTTGTACGACAATGCCTTGTTCAAGTGGTATAGAAGTTCTGGGGATTGGAAGTTGTGCAAGGGGTAGAAATAAGACAAGAATCTTACATTTCCACCATAACACCAATTAACATAGCTAAAAGTTGTACAACGAAGACAGAGGAATTAACTTCAGAAGAAAAAGCTGACTTTAAACGCTAAAGTGGGCAAATGATGTGGGTTGCTTCACAAACAAGACTAGATCTTAGCTATGAAGCGTGTGTTATGAGCAATACAGGCAAGAGCAAACTGTGAAAATGCTACAAGAGGCAAACAAGTTGCTGTCTAAATTGAAGGCGATGAAAATTGTGCTAAAATTTCCTAATTTAGGTAATCCGAAAAAATGAGAGTCTTGGCATATTCAGATGCTACATATGCTAGCCTGAAAGATGGGCCATTTAAAGGTGGTATCATTGTTTGCATTCAATGCGAGAACAAGAAGGTGGCATCTATTAGCTGGCAATCTAAAAAGTTGAACAGAGTATTGATTTACTCCTCTCCAGGAGTTAAGCACAAACAAAAAGTCTATTTGCGTCTGAAATTTTGGCATTAAGTGAGGCAGCAGATGCAGGATTCTTGGTCCCTTCATTGGTGCAAAAAACCTTTGGTATGGCTGTATTGCCACCAGTACAATGCTATACAGACTAGATCACTGACAAGCACTTCGCACGCTACAAAAATTGTTAGTGACAGGAGACTAAGACTGGACATGGCAAACTGAGAGAGATGGTGTCAGAAGGGAAAATCGAGGTATGGGAAAATACAATTTGCAGATTCCTTAACAAAAAGAAGTGCTTTTACCCTAGAATTATTAGAATTACTTAATACAGCTAAACTTTAAAAAAACTCTACTTCGTGAAGATAGCTGCAATGTGAATTAAGAGATATCTCTCTTGGACCACTTTGGAGATAAGTGTTCTCCTTTGATTCAGCGTTTGACTATTTAGGTTAAGTCTGATAGAAAGTGGAACTCTTCGGTCTCTAAGACGAAAAGAGATTGTGTTGTTGTATTGATGATATAAACGAACGTGGCAAGCTTTGACAAGCATGAGTTCAATTTTACATAAGAAACTCATGTTCAGAATTTTAAAAATAAGATTTTCAAAAATTCGTTTTAGTTTACTTTATTTTTGATTTCAATAAATATTCGATTAATAGTAAATAAATAAATTAAAAAAAAGTTAATTACAGGCAAGAAATGCACATGCACACAAAATCTTGCTTGATAGTTTTAATACAGACATTAACCCAAAAGTACAACAATTGTATATGATTGAATACAAATTGCTATTTTACATTTTTCTGAGGAATGGGGCTGTGAGTTCCAAGATGGTATTAGTGTTTATTGAACAGAATCGAACTGACAAGATTTGAACTTGGCATAGCCGAGTCTAAATTCTGCAATGGTACTAATTAGGCCAATCATAGTAAGGAAATAGTTAACATTTGTGTGACCAATTTCTATATAAATAAAAGTGAATGTGTGTGTCTGTGTTCACATAAAGATCTGACAATAGTTTTAAATGGCAGTTTATAACATTGCTTGTAGCTTGACAATTTTTATTCTTCTGATCGCCGATATAAACATCAGTGAGTGTATTTTTAATCCATTCCCCTAATCTGATAGCTGCATTTAGAATGAAACTAGAAGTTTTAATAAGCCTCAATTATGTTTACTAGCTCTATTTTTGAAGGATTGAGCTGAGCACTTTTTAGATAACCACCCGTCATTACACTAACTTGTTTGAATCAAGCTATTAATTTGTATTGGTTGGGTGAATTGGCCTGACACTGATATGTGATATATATATATATATATATATATATATATATATATATATATATATATATATATATATATATATATATATATATAGAGAGAGAGAGAGAGAGAGAGAGTGTGTGTGTGTACAGGTGTCCCTGTGTGTATATACATTGAGATATATGTAATCTGAAAGTTATTTATTGATCATAAACCCAAATCTCATCTTAGAGTAATGAGAAATGTTGTTATGGTGATATGATGCTTGCTCACTCCACAGTAATGAGATTTCTGTTGCTATGGTAAAATGAGGGCCCAGACACAAATAAGCATAACTTATCACTTTAAAAAAACTGTTGGCTTTTTGCCTTTTTCTTTTCCTCCTCTCATTTTTTCCTCCTCCCATTTTTTTCCTCCTCCCACTTTTTCCCTCTTCTCACTTTTTTCCTCCTCCCACTTTGTCATCCTCTCACTTTTTCTTCCTCTCACTTTTTCCCTCCTCTCACTTTTTTCCTCCTCCCACTTTGTCTTCCTCTCACTTTTTTCCTCCTCTCATTTTTTCCTCCTCTCACTTTTTCCTCCTCTCATTTTTTCCTCCTCTCACTTTTTCCTTCCTCTCACTTTTTTCCTCCTCTCATTTTTTCCTCCTCTCACTTTTTCCTCCTCTCATTTTTTCCTCCTCTCATTTTTTCCTCCTCTCACTTTTTCCTCCTCCCACTTTTTTCCTCCTCTCATTTTTTCCTCCTCTCACTTTTTTCCTCCTCTCATTTTTACCTCCTCACATTTTTACCTCCTCTCACTTTTTTCCTCCTCTCACTTTTTTCCTCCTCTCACTTTTTCCTCCTCTCACTTTTTCCTCCTCTCACTTTTTTCCTCCTCTCATTTTTACCTCCTCTCACTTTTTTCCTCCTCTCACTTTTTTCCTCCTCTCACTTTTTCCTACTCATTGTTTTATTTCTCCTTACTCTTTGATTCCCCCCCATTCACTCTTTTATTCCCCCCTCTCACTCTTTTATTTTCCCTCCCCCCTCACTCTTTTATTTCCCTCCACCTCACTTTTTTATTTCCCTCCCAGTCACTCTTTTATTCTCCTCCACCCGTCACTCTTTTTATTCCTCTCACACTTCAATTTTTTTTATTCCCCGGCCCACTCACTGCTCTCTTTAGCTCAAGTACTGGTATACATTTTACAAAACTGTTGCTGAATGGTTTGCACACCATTGCTAAGTTAAAGTACTTGAATTTTATTCTTAATCCTTAGAATATATATATATATATATATATATATATATATATATATATATATATATAATTATTATAAATATTTTTCAAATTACCCATATACACATATGTTTAATACCAAACCTGCAATCATCAGTATGGGTGGAGACAATCCCTGTCGGTTACACGGTTGGAACTCCAATACAAAAGTCATATTTAACTCAGTAGTCGGAGCGCGTACTGATGTGCCCACCAAGCATTGTTTGGAAATGGGAGAGTAAATTAACATGTTAATGGCAAATTCAGCGGCCATAAGCAAGTTGTTGAGAGCACTCAATAGGCGGGGACGTGAATGTTGCAGTTGTATTACTATATAAATGACCGCCTGTTTTCAACTTACTTAAAGTGGTCCATCTAGTGAGAACAATTAAAATAAGTGACTACTGAAAGGCCACATGTCAGATTCATACCACTTTCAACTTCTCTAGAACCACATTGCTTAATCTAATCCACAACAAAAATCTCTACCATCTAAATACATTATCAAACAACAAATGGGTTTCTACTAGATCATGCTTATTTGGCTAAAATCATAATACAAGAAAAACATAAAAATAGACAAAGGATACATTTATTAGTAATGGAGATTTGGTATCTGTTTTAAGCCGAAACTATACTCTTCCATTAATGTACTATTGCACCATCTTTCAATTCTAAATTATGGGGTGTTAGTGTAGTATCTGTTGTATTGTCATGAGACTATCCTCCCAGGAATTACCGCCTCCCTTTGTGGTAGTATATTATCTTTTTTTTTCATCATGAGACATTCCTCCAAGTATTACTAACTCCTTTGCAGAGGTAGTGTAGTATTTTTGTTCCTGATACCATCCTCCCAGGCAAAAGCTCATTCTTCTTTTTTGGGGGGGTTTAGTGTAATATTTGTCTATATCATCCTCCCAGGTATGACCTCATTTGGGGAGTTGGGGTAATGTATTTGTTCTATTGTCATGAGACCATTCTCCCAGGCATTACTTCCTCCTTGGAGAGTAACGTATGTCAACAAGAAATTGTCACAATATTCCTTTAACAGCGCACATTTTATCTATCCCAAATACAACTATAAAATCACTTCACATATTAAGAAAATGCCAATTACTAACTTCATCTACATCTCTACCAACGTTCCTTTGATCCACATTAACGTTTATGGCATCCCTCTCTCGATGTCAACTAGCCTTGACGAACTCATGACTAGCACCTAATTATCTCATACAGTGAACTTTTGAAATATCGTCTTTCTCCTTCTCCTCCTCCTCTTCCTCTTATCTCACTATTGCTTTTTATCTGATGTGTTTTCCGTTTTCTGCTTTTCCACTTTCATATTGCCAACCTTCTCATATCTATTCATATATTTTATAATACTTAATAAGAAATATCTTCGTTTGACAAAATTTTGGAAAATTAAAAATGGAATATTAGCAACACTAGTCTGATTGGATTATATTTGTATCTGTGACTTTCCACGTATTCTCTCAACATTCTGTCAAATTAAAGTCTGTGCATCATCTTGTCTGATCACAAAATAAAGCGTGTCGATGAAACCAAAATTCTTAAGACAATTATTGGTCTTTTATCTAAATTAATTTTTTTATATATTCGTCTCTTTATCAAATTTTAAAATGTAAATTGTGCGATGCTTTTTAGTTGCAAAATATCTAAAAAAATTGGAAATCCTTACTTTATAAAATTTGAAAACTTTTACTTATGTTTTGCATTTAAATATGTTCAGTTATTTCTCTGAATAAATCGATATTTAAGATTTTTTTTAATTGAATTAAAACCTAAAAATTTTCATATTTTATGCAGTCTTGATTCTAAAAGTTTTAATTCTCTCAGCCATTTTCAGGATCTGATTGATCCACTTTAAGCTTCTGTAATTACCTCTATTCAGAGCTTCTCCTTTACCCTTGTAACGGTTCATTATTGCACTAAGGTCCCAGTCTTTCAGAATAACCTCTTCTTTTATGATATGATTTGTCAAGTCTGTGATCATCTCAATGTCTGTTTCACCCATACTCTGCAACAACACCTGAGGGTCATACATCCTTACCTCTCTTCATCTTATTCAAAGCTTACAATACCATTAGTTACTTGCTTCTGCAATTCCAAGATTTTATCGGTCCCATTAAAACTCAGTATACAACAATCTTTCATAATAGCATTTCCGAGAATACTTCTTGTCCTGTTGGTTTGTTGCTAACATTCCCTTGAATGAAGTAATGCTAACATTCCCTTGAATGAAGGAATGCTAACATTCCCTTGAATGAAGGAATGCTAACATTCCCTTGAATGAAGGAATGCTAATATTCCCTTGAACAGAAGAGTATATCGAGCATATGTGTGCAATGTGATGTATGGAAGTGAAATTTGGTAAGTGAAGGTTGAGGATAAATATTGCTTAGATGGAAATGATATAATAATGATACAATAGATGTAAGTCTTAAAGACGAGCTTATATCCAATAACCTAAAAAAATATTAATTCTGAACAGTATAAGGAGATGTGTGTAGAACAGGATACGTTGTTGGTTTCGTTACATTTAGAGAATAGATGAGTGGTTGGGTTAGAAGATGTAAAATAATTAAGGTAGCCGGGTTAGCTGGTAGGAGAAAATATGGGGCAAAGTGATGAGAATAGATTCGAAGGGAAGGGGGTTAAATAAAGACCTAGTCAGAGATAGGTTGGTTTGGAAATGAATTTCTAAAACTATAGCATCATCTAAAACAGACGTTAAATCGACTATAAGAAATAAAATACTTTACTTTGAAAGGGGTTAAAGGAATTGTCTGTCAAACAATTATATCCGGTTGACCACTGTTGTAGTTTTTCTATATATTTATTTGTAGATAATAATCTTAAGCTGGATATATATATATATATATATATATATATATATATATATATATATATATATATATATATATATATATATATATATATATATATACTAGCAAAAACTACCCCCGGCAGCAATTACTGGGGCTGTAGTCTTCTTTACAGGAAACAAAGAAATAATTTTCATTTGCCATTTTTGTTATTTGATATATTCTAATGTGGAGGAAATTTACTGTGCATGAACATTGTCAAATTTTATTCATAACGAAAAAAAAACAGCTAAAAGGTTCGTTGATATGGTCTTTAAGATATTAAAAGTCAAGGAGTTTTATTTTGTTTCAACAGAAAAATGAAAATGAATTCCTCGTTAAAAAATGGTTATGAAATAAATAAACGAAAGAGTGGAACATCGATTGGCTAGATAAAACTATTTTATATGATTGAGTAATTCGAAATAGTTACTTTGTACTTTTCGCCTTTATTATTAAAAACAGAAAAAAAAGACTCAATAACTATTTAAAAAATAAGAAACTATCTTTTTTGTAAATTAGAAAGATTAGAGTTTTTGTCTACATTTTGATGACAAATGTTAGTCATCATCATCATCATCATCATCATCATCATCATCATCATCATCACTACCAACACGTTGACTCCTTGGCCCTTTGGCTAGGAGCAAAATGTAGTATCTGTTCTGATATTGCACTTAGTTTTTCTGTTCTCGGTCAGTGAAGAGAAATCCTTCTAGACCGAAGCAATTTAAATGTGTGTTCCTATCCAGAGTGCTCTTTTAGGGGAGCTGGATTTTACCCCACATTAAATATTGACATTCTACCTAACTATGCTCTCGTGGGAGGCAAGTAAATAGAAACAGTAACAACAACAAATTTAGTTTATACCGTATGTGAAAATATTTTACTGTATAATTGAATTAGATACAGCTATGGTCTTTTAATATAAATATAGTTCGGAAAAATTCAACTTTCGCATTTATTTATTTAGAAGACAGAATAAAAAGACTTAATGAATATTAAAAGAAAAAATCTATTTTTTTTTAATAATTTATAAAGATTAAAGGAGGTTTTTTTTTTCTTTTTCATGACAAATGTTTAAGTAACTATCATCACTACCAACATTTTGACTTGGCCTTTTGACTATGAGCAAAATGTAGTATCTGTTCTGATGCTTACTTAGTTTTTCTGTCCTCAGTCAGTGAAGGAGAAATCCTTCTAGACCGAGGGATTTTAATTTTTGTTCCAATCTGAGTGCTTCTTTTTGGAGAGGTGGATTTTATCCACATAATATAGTGACATTGTGCCTAACTCATGGGAGGCAAGTAAATAGAAACAGCAACAACAAATTTATTTATAGAAATAATAAACACACGTATTTAATTATTAACAGAAAACCCTGTGTTAATTATTGTGTTTTATGTAAACTTTATTTTTAAAAAGTAATTATTCCAAACTAATCCAAGTTATTGCTATGTGTAGATATACGCTTGCAAAAACGTAACCGAAAAAAAAAACTAATAATGAAACAGAAGTTATTATTTTCTAATTTTAAACTTAATTCATTAAATTTCTTTAAATAATTTAACTACAGATAATAATTAAGATATTAACATCAAGAAAACCTTTTGCATATATAATAAAATAGCAGAATCAAATTATAAGTGAATTGTACTGAATGTGAATTTATTAGAAAATGTTTTTAAAATAAATATTCAAATGAATTATACCCTTGAGTTTTTAGTAAGGTTTCCTGTGAGTATATATATACCGTATGTGAAAACATTTGATTGTATGTTTGAATTAGTTTCAGTTAAGGTCTTTTAATATGAATATAGTTCTGATAAGTGAACAAAACTTTCGCATTTATTAATTTATATATATATATATATATGGAATATAGATTTTTTTACATACGTTCCAAGAATTCAACATTAACAACGGGTTCGTGTACGATCGTTTCTGAGATTTTTATTGATATCAAGTTTCTTCATCAGCACAGAGTATAGTTTATTTTCAGTTATATAGCAACTTAGTATGATGAGGGAGGGTTGGGATATAAGTACTATTCATCTCCAATAGTATACAATGCTATGAAATCAAAGATATAAAGGGACAGAATAGGGGAAAGAAAGACTATCAAAAGTATAGGTATAGAAAAAACATACATCAATAGCACAATACATTTTTTTACAATTAAAATTTTTTTTTTCGAAAAGAGAAATATACAAGTATATGAGTATT
>OY744520.1:163223449-163420949 GCA_963556195.1 Sepiola atlantica | reverse complement strand
CTATTGTGAGATGAGGAAAGCTCAATATACTGGATAGAGCAAAAATAAGGTGAGTCAATGTAAAATAGTTAGACCTGTAAATGGAAACAGATCGATATCTTCAGTTGTTCAGAACAAGGAGCATTTAGTAGATAAAAATATTTATTCCTTTAAGAAGAATAAATATTTTTATCTACTAAATGCTCCTTGTTCTGAACAACTGAAGATATCGATCTGTTTCCATTTACAGGTCTAACTATTTTTTATTGACTCACCTTATATATATATATATATATATATATATATATATGTATGTATTTATTATTATATGTGATTTATTGAAAGCTTACCAAAGCATTCCGTTCAGGAGCCCAAACAACACCACAGAAGATATTTTCATTCAGAAATCATTTATTTATCATTTTTCAAATTAAAGTGTTTATTACCTACACATGTTTCACTACCAAGCAGGTACTTGCTTGGCAGATCATCAGGGAAAAATTTTAGCACCTTGAATTAGATTAACACCACCCGGCAATACACAATGTGGTGTTGATTTTTCTTGGGGTCATTTAAGAAGGGAAGAAAAATAAATAATATATATATAGTCTAAAGAAGCTTTGAGTCATTTTAAACAAAAGAAAAAAAGAAAAAAAGAAGTAAAATGCAGTTTAAATTCCCAGAGAAACTAACTAAATCCAAGATATTGCAAACTTAACATTCGTTGGAAAATTCATAAATAAATAAATAAATAAATAAATAAGTAAATAAAATAAAAAGGGGGGTTAAGTATCTAACAGTGAAACAAAAACAGGAGACCTTAAGCGTCTTATATTAACACGGGGATCATCAGCTGTTTACCATGTAACTGTTTCGGAGATTTAAAAACAGGACAGTTATAATATCCATGGCTCTTCAATGGTACTGATTAAACTACCATTTCCCCAATAATCAAGTGTCGAAATAATTCAGCTTAAAATTTCACTAATATATACATTAATAAATAATAATAATAATAATAAAATAATAATATTAATAATATATTACCCTTTAGACTACCGTGTGATATGCTAATTTGCATATCAAATAACATTAATAATAATAATAATAATAATAATAATAATAATAATAATAATAATTATATCTAAACACTACACCCAAGAACCATTCTGCGATATGGTAGCTAGCAATAAAATTATATAGGAATTAAAGTTGCATTTTAAAAAAAATAAATAAATAAAAATAAAAAATAAAAAATAAAAAATAAAGCTTAAGTACCGTAGATATATATATATATATATATATATATATATATATATATATATATATATATATATATATATATATATATATATTTATATATATATATAGGCTACCACATATGATCTAATAGACGTCTTCCTTTTTCTTCTTTCCATACCGATTGATAAATTTGTTTTTCTTCAAACTGTCCAGTTTGAGAGGTTTTCTTTCTTTCATATTTATTTTAACTTCACTGATTGAGACATGATTTTATATAAATATTACTGGCGAAATAGGATTTGTTTTGTAAGTTCTGTCGGATAGTGTAAATTCGTATGAGAATAAAAAAGAATTATAATACTACTTCTACATAATAATAACATTAATAAGGATACTATAGATGTAAAGAGAATTATTATTTTTAGTTATGCAAGAAGAATGTGTTTACAGATATGTAACACTTTATGAATTTCCGAATAAACCCATAGTAGAATAAGTAGTGATTGTAACCCAACGGATCACAGGTACGTCTAGTATGTGTATGTATGTATAGCTTATTTTATGTGTATGTATGTATAGCTTTTTTTATGTGTATGTATGTATAGCTTATTTTATGTGTATGTATGTATAGCTTTTTTTATGTGTATGTATGTATAGCTTTTTTATGTGTATGTATGTATAGCTTTTTTTATGTGTATGTATGTATAGCTTTTTTATGTGTATGTATGTATAGCTTTTTTTATGTGTATGTATGTATAGTTTTTTTATGCGTATGTATGTATAGTTTTTTATGTGTATGTATGTATAGTTTTTTTATGTGTATGTATGTATAGCTTTTTATGTGTATGTATGTATAGCTTTTTTATGTGTATGTATGTATAGCTTTTTTTATGTGTATGTATGTATGTATAGTTTTTTTATGTGTATGTATGTATAGCTTTTTTATGTGTATGTATGTATAGCTTTTTTATATGTATGTATGTATAGCTTTTTTATGTGTATGTATGTATAGCTTTTTTATGTGTATGTATGTATAGCTTTTTTATGTGTATGTATGTATAGCTTTTTTATGTGTATGTATGTATAGCTTTTTTATGTGTATGTATGTATAGCTTTTTTATGTGTATGTATGTATAGCTTATTTTTCTAAGAAGTGTGAAATGAACAAAAGCTGATATTTTAAAATCTTTCCACGTTGATTCAAATCTATTGCTGAAGCTTTTAATTGATTTATATTTTTAACAACCTCTGAGTAATTCTCAGTTTGGATATTCATAAAAAAAGGATTAGATGTGACAGCCATTGACAACACTTTCACAGCTTTTCAGTTCTAGTCACGTATGTTTTAGGATAAAAATCAAATATTGAAAAGCAATATGTTGCTTCCCATGTAAATTTTTTAAAAACTTTTGCTTCTCATGTAAATTTTAAAATCTTTTTTTTAGTAATGTGAACAAAGGATTCACTCCATAATATATCTGTTTATATCTCAATTTTTTTCTTTTACTGGTAAGATTTTATTCAGAATCAGATTTCGAATATTGAAATTTTTATTTCCAATATACAAGCACTCTCTTTTTCAACTATACAATAATAAACAAAAGATTACGAGCACTCTGCTGAATTGGGCTCTTTGAGACCTCTGGTCGGATTGGGCTATTTTTGTTTCTTCAAAGTTTGTGTTTCTTTGCCTTCTTTATAACATATCAACCCCTTTAAGCCATTTAATGCTGAGACAATACACGATTGTATATTGCATCATATGCTTTTGATTCGTTGTTTAATTCCTTTTCCATACTTCCCCAGCAGGCTTCTATAGACTGCTGGTAGGATTCTTCAAGGGTGCTTCTCAGCCCGGTCATTTAACCCCTCTTTATGGCCTCCATACCATGAACATTATGGGGAAAAGTCACATAGCACAAGATCAGGTGAATAGGGGGAAGGGTTATTTCAGGAGCCACCAGATTCTTGTGGAGTTATCATATGTATTGTTGTGATGAAGCACCCATGATTTGTCCTGCCATAAATCTTGTCTCTGAGCAAAGAAGGATCTCTTGGAAGACATTCTTATTGATCGTCTGGCACTATGGCAATAATTTTTTGTTAGTGATGCCCCTGAAATTGAACAACGTGATCAACATAATATTAACTGTCTTGTTTTCTTTGGTCTCTGTGATGCTGGCGACTTCTACTGATTGATCCGATGCTTGGTTTCTTAATCGTACTCCTAAAAAACCATCGCTCATCACCTGCAATGACTCTATGAAGCAAATCATGTTCAAATTGAAGCCACCTGCATGCGGTGCTCCTTCTGATCATCATTCATCAATCTTGGCGCCATTTTAAGCAAACATTTCACATTCTCAAATCTTTAGTGATAATCTTTTTCACGTTTAATTGGCTTGAAGTCATTCGAACTATCAACCGATGATCACCACCAGCCTTACATAGGCACTTCTCAAACCTATTCAAGAATAATGGATTATAATTGCCGAACGATTAAAAAAAACTTTTTTTAAAAATAAAACATGGCGTCTTCTATTCTTTCATTCACTAAAAAACCCGAAAATAATGCTCATACATTCTATTAAATAAATATCAAGAATTCCGACGAATACTGATATATAGGATTGAATATCCAATAAAATGACCGTTACACCGATTATACACAACAAGACTCTCTGTGACTAATCCGATTCCATCATTTACATTCAAAATTACATTCTCAAAAAACATCAATATCAACAGATCCACTCAGTCAAAATGACATCGCTTAATATAAGTTTCTTTTCACTTTATTAACAATAAATCAGTAAACTCATGATTCTGTTTAGTTAGCAACAAAAATATTATATAAACTATTTTACATGAACTTTCGGACTTTTCTCACTTTCTAGGTGTTCATTTTAAATTCATGCTTACACGTTATGCGAAGTTTTGACAATTATTTTCATCATTAGAATTGCTTTCGTTTCCTTAATTAAAAAAATAAAAACTGATGTAAACTACTTAACATGTACATTCATACACATAATACATTTACTTACACAAAAGAAATTGCTTCGGTCTAAAATGAGTTCTTCAGAGACAAGATAAACATGATTACTTCGCTAAATTTCAACATTTCAGACTTTCTAATACCGTATTTTCGAACAAACACAATGACATGAATTATTTTCAATATTTCTGAACATTATCCTAACTACTTTGTTTATTTTAATTTCACGCCTCACTGAATGGTTTCTCAATATTGAGACGGGAAAATTAAGGGGGGGGGGGTATTATTATTTCTTTTCTCGTCCAACATTTTTTCTGTTTTAAATATAAATGAGGTGAGATTTTACAGTATTTCCTGACTATCACACCCGGCGTAGTTTACCCCCTTAAAAACTTAAGATTCTTTTTTTTGGGGGGGGGGGGGAGGGGTAAACAGCCTGAAAAATATCAGCAAAGAAGGAATGAAAATAAAAAATAAATATTTTAGATTTTAGAGTGGAAGATCATTTAATATATAAATTTAACGTAAAATGAGCATCCACTTCCTGGCCATGTATCGGTATATCGAGACATGTAATCGATTGCAGTTTTATTTTGGGGGCGGAAAAATGAGGGTGCATTTTCTTTTTAATTATCCATTATAGTTTTCTTTTGTGCTTTAGATATAAATGGGGGGATTTTTTTTGTATTTTCATGGCTTGATTTAACACTATCTGGCCAGGAAGTGGCTAGTCATTTAACGCTAAATTTATATATGAAAGTGATCCCCCGCTATGAAGTTTAAAATATTTAATTTTCTTTTTATTCTATCTTCCAGGCTGTTGACATGTAATCGTACCCCCCTCCCCCCAAAAAACTGAAGTTTCTTATGGGGTAGCAGTTCCGACTTTCTGGAGAAAGCCGAATAAAGTTCTAATGCTTCTACATAATACCGACCGAACTAAACCAACTTTGCAAACTAAAACTAAATGGGAAATACACGTTTTTGGCTAAGTAAAAGTGACGATAACAAACGTTAACTAACTTCACCGAACAATCTACACAACACGCACAGAACTGTTTATTCTTTTTATTTTTACCCTAACTAAGTTTTAGTTTTCAAAGTCGGTTAAGTTCGGTTCGTATTGTGTAGAAACATCGGAACTTGATTCGTCTTTCTCCGGAAAGTTGAAACTGCTTACGTCACGACTGCAAATTTCTGGAAAAATATACCTAAAAATCAACAAAAAATTAACCCTCCCTCTCATCCACACACAATTATTCTTCGGGCAACGCCGAGTCATGTGTCTTGCTAGTTACTAGTAAATAACTGTTAAAACATATTTATTCTGATAGACTCTGACATGTAAACAAGTAAGTAATAGCTGGAAACATCTATGTTGTATCAAGTCATGTGACACGTTTTTATAGAACTGTCTACAGAAAAAATAAATACATCAGATAACACTACCTTCTTTGATTACAGAAACGACACAGATTAATAATGCATAGTTACAGCTTCATAATTATTTTAACAAAGATAAAAAAAAAATTTTTTAATATCACAGAACTAGTACTCTGGCTATTATGCCCCTTTTTATTTGTAAAATGAGGTCTGCGTTATGTTTAATAATCTCTCATTGATTTCGGTTTCAGCTTCCTGCGAACTGGCTATTCTTTCTGCCATTCAATGCTGTATACATGACAATGTAGCGTTTCATTCATTACATAAACTCTGGAGCCGACGAACCAAGATCCCGTTGAATACTGGACTCCATCTCTATAACGCGTACTGCGTGTCCATCATGCTCTACAATAGCAACAGCTGAGCAATAACAAAAGCCATGCTTGACAAGCTGGATACGTGCCACCGCAGACACCTCCGTTCCATCACAGGTCACTGCTGGCCGAAAAAACTTATCAGCAACAAGGCACTATACGAGCTGTGCAACGAAAAACCCCTCTCCACAAAGGTCGCTGAACAAAGATGATCTATGTTAGGCCATGTTCTACGAATGGACCCTGACACTCCCGTACAGAGGGCACTAGACTTTGCCGTTACTGGCTCGCAAGCCTACCAACTGCGATTAGGACGGCACTGCACAAATGTGCTGGGCACACTACGTGCTGACCTCAAACAGGCTGGACTTGGACCATTACATACAGCTAAACAACTTCATTGCCTACGACAACTTGCGCATGAAAAGGCCAGATGGTCTGGGACTAGCATAGAGGACTGATTGCAGCTACGGGATGTCATTTGACTACTGTAGCCGCAGAACACAGTTTTTAATTAAAAAAAATAATAAATTCAATGCTTTATTTACTTTGTGTTCCGTATTTCATTATTTTCAGCTTCGCTTTCATATACATATACTTTGCTATTTAATTCTTCTTCTGTGTATGTGCGTTTAGACGATTTTGACGCTGCACTAATTAATATATTTACATCAACGTGAACTCCAAATTATTCACTGCTGATCATGCTAAAAAATAAACATTGCGTTCATTAATCTAATAGACTGTCGTTCGGTTTGTTTACAGCCATTACTCTTTCTTTTTGCCATTCATTTATTTATTTTCTTAATGTCCAATACTTATTCATTGAATATAGATGGGGTTCATAAATACAGTATTCCCAATCCATCAGCCGTTCTCGTGCGATATTGAAAAATTCGCACCTTAATCTGTTCAACTCGCTTATTTCTGGGCCAAGTTTTTAAATATGTATATAGTTGAAAATAAAATTAAATAATCTTCCCCAATATGTAATTCGGTTTTATGCATTAAATTATTCTTACAGCGAGTTCAAACAGTATTTACTTCGAACAGCCGAAAATACAAATTATGTTTTTTTTTCGAGCCTCAAGTTTACGCGTTTCTTTGGCTGCTTGAATTTTGAAAAACAATCTTTATAATCTTCTTGTAATTGTACAACTAACCAGAAGACACCTAAAAATCCAACCAGAAAGTTTGACTTTTCTTTTTCGAGCAATTGGAACAGAAACAAGGCCGAGTAAAATTGAAAGAATTTGGGGAGTTTTTTTTGGCCGACACTTAGGCAGTGCCGGTTATCTTATATATATATATATATATATATATATATATATATATATATATATATATATATATATATATATATATATATATATATATATGTGTTCAGAATACAAGTATGCCAATGGAAACAAAGTAATAAATCAAAACAAAGAAGTATACAAAAACATTTATTATTCGTAAACCAAACTGGGCTTGCTATGAAGTTGTGTCTTTGAAAATGTGTACAAAGAATGCGTGTGTGTGTGTGTGTGTGTGTGTATGTACGTAGTGAGGAAAGTTTTACGTACCGTGAGAAGTAAGTTGGTAAGAAACACGCACGTGCGGGTAGCTATGAAATACTGTCCACGAGAATGTGTTCAACAAAGTCTGAGTAGAATGAAATGTTGTGTAAGCAGAGAGGAGAAATCTTAACATACCGTATTGTGTGTTTTGTGTGGAGCACACACATAGTGTAAAGTGTTTATCAAAGCGACCGGACCGAATGAAAGAGAGCGACAGTCTGACTATTGTCTGCAGCAAATCATGCATGAAAAAGAGAGGGGAGCGAGGGGAGCGAGGGGAGCGAGGGGAGTTCTGGTGAGTTGTTTTCTGTCTAGATCAGGCCGGCGGAAAGAGAAAGCAGCAGTTTGTGGCCCCCCTTTATAACGCAGATCGTAGCAAACCTACGATCACGAAAAGGGAAGATAATTAGGGTGTTACGCCCTCTGGTGGTGTATGTATAAATGTATTGAGAAAGGGAGGTAATTCTACAAGTTCCTTAAACAATCATAAAATAAGCGCAGCTTCTTATTAATAAAAGAATTATATTGATTTATACCATATGAAATTCTAATAATGTAACATGAAGCTTGTTTGATAAACTTTCAATTTGGGAAAAATTAACTTTAAAATTAATTAATAATACCGAACCAGTAATATATGGTGTAATATTAGCCTTGGATGGGCTATGTCGGCTTCCTCCGAAGGAGGAAGTTTACGGGGAATATCAAATTCACCAGCGGTCCCCAGCCGCATGTATATTCCGTCTATGGGAAGATGACATCCGGTGACTAGCTTTCCCTAATGGTCACGCATCTGTTACTGGCCAGGATCCATGTAGCTTAACTTCGATGATGTAACTTTTAAAAATAATTTTTTCTAACTTTTATTCTGAAAAATCGTCAAATATTCATTTAAAAATATACTAAGTAAAATAAATGGTGGTGGATGCCGACGGACTTTGACTTATTTGTATCATAGAACTGTGCTTTTATTTGTATTATAGAACTGTGCTTTTATTTGTATCATAGAACTGTGCTTTTATTTGTATTATAGAACTGTGCTTTTATTTGTATCATAGAACTGTGCTTTTATTTGTATTATAGAACTGTGCTTTTATTTGTATTATAGAACTGTGCTTTTATTTGTATTATAGAACTGTGCTTTTATTTGTATTATAGAACTGTGCTTTTAAAAAGGCTTGACATATATTGAAATATAGATAATCTAAGCTAGCTAATAAAAACAATTTACATTTGAAAATTTTAAATGTACGAAATTCGTAACACATTCAAAACGTTTTACAGACAAAATTATTTTAATAAAATTGTTGGTACTTCTATATTCAAAGAGATATATTTTCTTTTATTTCAAAATGTATGTTGTGAAGTTGTAGATTTACCTATGCAGTTGCTAGTGTACTTTTACTGCTAGCTATACTTAAGGAGAGACATATATAGTAATCTATTTCTACTTATGCTAATTATGCATATCAATTAGCCAGTATCACCGCATCTCCCTGAAACGTATAGGTTTTATGCCTCTAGTGCATCTTGCACTTCTAATGATCGTTTCATTTTCGATATTACTTTGCTATTCTCTCTCTCTCTTATTTATTTTTATGGGAGATCTTAACCTATCTCGCACTAAACTGTAACCAGGGTCATCCCCTTTCATACTTTTATCCGAATCCGACTCCGAATCCTCATTTTGACCTGCTTGATCTTGCATTGCTTCATGTTCTGACGTTTCATTCTCTACAGGTTATTCTAATAACTCAATAACGGAAGGAGTCGTAGCGATTTGTTCATTTTACTCTTCGTATTCACCCTGGGATCTTATTTGATCTGCATAGGCCAACACACTGTTTCCGTTTTCTCTATTTATTATAGCCATATTGTGGACTTTTTTGCACGATAAATTCTGTCCTTTTTTATTCTTTGTTCTTTTTGTACCAGACTTTTTCATTTGTAGAATACAACATAGTAAACGGAGCTCTAATTTGTCTTCCCATTAAAGCTGATGGGCTTTTTAATCTTCCCGTGTGTGGTATTGTTCTATAGCTTAAAAGCCGCCTTGGTAGAAAAACTTCTAGTTTTCTTTCTGCTGAGAACATGCTTTTAGTCTCATTTTTACGGTCTGCACCATTCTTTCCACCAACCCATTCGATTAAGAGTGATATGGCGGTGTCTTATACGGTTTACACCCTATTTTCTCCAACCACACATT
Organism: Sepiola atlantica; assembly: GCA_963556195.1. Classification (NCBI taxonomy): domain Eukaryota; kingdom Metazoa; phylum Mollusca; class Cephalopoda; order Sepiida; family Sepiolidae; genus Sepiola; species Sepiola atlantica. Next base: position 163,411,205 of record OY744520.1, on the reverse strand, counting down.
AAGACCTTCATCACAAAACTCTGAAGCATTGTCAGATTCCAGGATTTTTGCGATACCCATTCTAGAGAATATGATCCTTAGAATCTTTTTTATGGTAGAACTTTTCTTGTCCGGCACACGGACTACTTCAGGCCAGGGTGAAAAAAAGTCTACTAAAATTAATAAGAGTCCCACTCCAGAAATGTACACATGATCCATATGCACACAATTCCATGTCTCTACTTCTCTGTGCCATGAACGTAAAGTATTCTGTGTAAAATTTCTTAATTCTCTACATTTTTTGCAACATTTTTATATATTCTTCGATATCTCGTGAATATCCCGGCCACCATGCTTCTAGTTGTATTCTTTTTTGTGTGGCTGCTACTACAGTGTATATCATCATGTACACTTTTTATCACCAAATTTTTTTGTGTTTCTGGGGGAATTACCAGATCTCCATTACAAATCACTCTATTTTCTATCGTTAATTTATGCCTTATTTCTTTGTAAGGTCTCTCTGCCTTGGAACAATTCCCCCATGTATTTTTTCTTATTCTCGATGTTATCCTACTTAGTACTGGATCATGCCTAGTTTCCATAGCCATTCTAAAGATAAAAGATCACTCTCTACCCAATGTAAGAATGTATCTGTTGCGGAGAGCAGGAGAGGCAGCCGACTGCTGTGAACCAAGACACTTGTCCGTGGCGATCGAAGAGAAGACGTTTGGTTTGCTGCTTGTGCGGAGGAGAGGTGCGGGCGCGAACCCGGAAACGCCCGCTTACGAAAAGTTTAATTAATTTTTTTCAATGTGAGGAAACGGCAGCGGACGGCTTTGGTGTGTTTATTAGCATATGTGAGATGTCACTAATATAAGGAGCACGACAAACGTGATTCTGAGAGATGCATTGGGAGGTGGACGCGAACGAAAGAAGAAGAAGAAGAAGAAGAAGAAGAAGAAGAAGAAGAAGAAGAAGAAGAAGAAAGTGCCGCATTTATTTTGGTGAAACGTTGTGTTGACTCGTTCAAGGAAGCGAACAGAAGAAGAAAGTGCCGCATTATTTTGGCGAACCATTGCCTTGACTCGTTCAGTATCTTCAAATTCTTCTGTTTATCTTTTGACTCCTTGTAAAATCGCAACCTTGATAGTGCATCTACGTGTGGAATTGAATTTCCATGGACATATTCTATATCAAAGTCAAATGCTATTAACTTTATTGCCCACATTAATATTTTCGATGTCGTAACTTTGGGTAATTCTTTTCTTGGATTGAATATAAATTCCAATGGTCTATGATCACTTGAGATAATTTTTTTCTAATTAGAAATTTCTAGCCCTGGTGGTGCACCATGCAATGACCAATGCTTCTTTTACTATATTTGAATAATTAAATTCAGTGTTCGTTAGCCTTCTTGATAAATACATTAGCGGATGCCCTTCTTGTGATAATATTCCAGATATCAAACGTAATGTCCTTTTTAGGATCACAATATTTTACTACTGATTTCTTTGCCATAACTAATTTCCATTTCTCAAAAGCTTTTTGTTTTTCTGACCAAAAGAATTCAACATTCTTTTTCTTAAATTTGCAAACGGTTCAGTTAGTTCTGTATATTTTGGTAAATATCGCCTGTAGAAATTGACCAATAATTTAAAAGATTCAAGTTCTTATTCTTTGTAGGTATAGATATTTAAAATATTTTTTTCTATTAAGGCTTGCTCTGGTGATATACTTTCTTTTGAAATAGAATACCCTAAAATTATATATTACTACTATTGTTTATGCATTTTTTTCATTTATAGTCATTCACGCATTTCTTAATTTGTTCAAGCCGATGTCAGTTTTCTTTTCTAATTCAATTTCATTATTTGCTCCTATGCAAATATCGTCTTGGTAACAGATCATGATTTTTATATCTTCTCCTAAAACCTGTACGATGGTCCTTTGAAATATGGCGCTTGCTGTTTTTTTTATTCCATATGACATTCTTTTCAATTTTAGTAACCATATTTGCGTATTTATCGTTGTTACTACTTTGAAATTATCATCTATTGGAATTTGGTGGTATGCCGTTATAAAATCTATGTTTGCAAAAACGCTCATTGCTGCCAGTGCATGTAATGCAACCTCCACATTAGGTATAGGATACGAATCCGAGCAAACTTTGTGGTTTACACCTATTTTATAATCTCCACATATACGGATGTCTTTGTCTGACTTTCTCAAAACTAAAATGGGTGATGCCCACTTGCTACCCCCAGGTGAAACATGTTCAATAAGGTCCTGTTCAATTTTTTTAGTTTTGCTACTACTAATATCAACAAATGTACTGGTAATTTTCGTGCTTCATGATAAGAGGGGGTAACATTTTCTTTTAATTTTAAACTAGCTTTGTAGTCTTTTAATTTTCCGTTTTTTTCTATTTTTATCCCATTAATTAGTTTGGTAGAATGTATTTTAAGCACATCGTTTCCTAGGAGTCCGTGTTTTTTTCATAAAATGTGTGACAATTATAAGTATTACCTCGAATTTATCTTTTAACTCTAAGGAACCTTCAAAGTATCCTTAAGGCTTTTTTTATGACCGATCCATCAAATTGGCGGAGCTGTACACTGCTCTTTCGTAAAGTCGGCTTTATAGAAATATTTATATATAGAATTAATACTTAGGGTTCAACTTTACAACTAGTTGAGCAGCAAGATAAGTAATACCTCAAGTAATCAAAAAGCCAGTTTATAAGGAAGCTGGCCTGCTCCACTATGCCAAGTTGGGCAAGTCCATTATATGAATTCTGATTGGCTGTCAGTCTGAGAGTGAATAATTTGATATATAAATATTGCTTCTATTAAAGCAACATTTGCCTATAGGATATTGGAGCCGGTAACTGTAAATTTGATTCTATAGGCTTTCCAATTCGTTCCCAGAATTTTTTTGGTATAAGCGTTATCTCACTGCTGGTATCCATTTGCATATCCAAATCGACATTGTTAATTTTGACTTTTAATATATCTTTTTTTTTCGTTTGATTTTTTCAACATTCTTATACTTGTTTTTTAATGTAAAAACTTCCCTATTGCTTCATTTTCTTCAACTATTTCGACGTTTTTCTTTTTGAACTTGCATACTGCTTTAAAATGGTTCATTCTTAACCAATTTGTACAAGTTTTTCCAGATACTGGCATTTTTCTCTTTATTTTGTGTTCACGTTAACAATGCCAACATTTTCTTTAACTTGTACGTATCGACGACTATTTGTTCGCCGGTTTGACTTTTATGATCGTTGTATTTCTGTATTAATTCTTGTTGGTGTGTAAAGTCAATGCAAGTATTTAAGGACATGTTTCCTATTTGTAGCTGTTCCATTATTTTATTCCTGTGTGACGCATTGTACATTAAATTAATCTTAATTCTGTTCTTCTTGTCCGAGTTTTTCAAATTCACAATATCTACTCACATTTCGTAGACGGTGTAAATATTTGATGATTGGTTCGTCAATTTATTGTTTCATTGACATAAACTTCGTTCTTTCTGCCACGACTAACCTTTTCTTATGTCTCATATTTCTTTTTATGATATTACTTATTCTTCTAGGTTCATTGGATACGCCATAGTTGAGACTTTCATGATGGCCTTGCGTCCAGCTGTAGCCAAAAATAAATCTGTTATTTCATTTTCTCCCCCCGTTTCCTTGTTGTCTTAACATTTTAGTCCTTGCGCTCGCAGTGAAGCATCTTATCCATGTGTCCACGAAATCGAAGTCCTCGAGAGCCAATTTGGATATTATCGGCGACGCCATTGTTGTGAAGTTGTAGATTTTCCTATTCAGTTGCTCGTGTACTTTCACTGCTAGCTATACTTAAGGAGAGACTCATATAGTTAACTATTTCTACTTATGCTAATTATGCATATCAATTAGCCAGTATCACCACAATGTATTTAGTAAAGACTTTGTAGCAGTTATCCCCTCCTTTCAAAACATAACTGCACTAACCGGCCGGTAGGTGTCGTTGTTCACCGTCAGGTGGCGCTGAAAGCGACCAGAAGTTATCTGCCCTTAAGGGAATATATAACCAAGGGACACCGGAAAAAGGCCTCTTCTCTATCCAATTGGCCTCGCTGAATGACGCTAAGACGCCAGCGCTCCGTCAACACGTGTTCAACAACGGTAAGAGTTCTCAACTCATTTTCTTTGTATACGGTTTTCAAGGACTTTCCCACGCCGGACTCATTTCTTCACATACTCTTTTCAAGAACTGTTTTCTATCGACACACATACATACACAACACATGTCATCATCCCACATACACACACGTTCAATAAACCTTATTTGAACTACCTCCTTTTGTTTGTTAATTATTACTCTGTTTTTGCATGCAAAAATTGCTTGATTTTATGAACTCGCTTATAGTCGGGAACACGACCCGATTCTAACAACTTACAGTTGTTTTTTCTATCAGTCATCTGATTTTTAGAACTCCGTTCTTAACACGGAGAATGCTCTGGTGGGGGTCTTGTTAACTATTCTATGCTTTCACCGACATTTGTTGAGCCGTAATAAAAAAGTGTATCGTCAGATAATCTCATTTTTATGTTTTGCTAAAATACGATGGGTGTGATAGTAAAAAAGAATACCAAAACAATTTTTCTATGAGAAGCTCGTTTGCTTTTTATTTATAAATTATTCCACGTTAATGCAATGTAAGATTTTAAGTAATTTAAATGTGTACATCGTTTGTTTGCGACGAACGTGTTTCGTCCGTCGGAAAGATTTTTTCTTGACTGGTTGGAAAATTTATGAATTAAAACCATGAAAACGAAATAAAGTAAAACAAAACAAGTTTTATCTCTAGCTTCTTTACCTATTCATAAACTGTGACATATTTTTTAAAGACATTCTTCTCACATAACTAAAAATAATAAGTCCCTTTACTTCCGTCTTATCCTTATTATTATTATGAGTGTAGATCCGTAAAAAATGATGGGGTGATGCATTGAAAACGTGTAGATTAAGTGACATAAGTTGACGATATTGACTTTTCTTGCTCACATACCTCATATTCCGAATTCGTGGACGGGACCACCAGCAGTGGACTGTTTCTGCTGTACCAAAGAGTCATAAACAATGTTTAAAGTGTAATTTAGACGGTTTGAAACCGATAGAAATGATTGTACACTACAAAGAATTAAATTTAAGAAAAAAAATAATTTTTTAATTAGAATTATTTGATTGTATTCAGTAATTAAGTCAAATACCATTTTTACTTGATATTTAATGTACATTAAAAAAATATTCCAGCAAATTGTAATAAATTTTAATTAGAAAATTGTCGTTGAAAAAGATTTTATGTGACGTTATTTTTGTTAAATTATGACCGTTTGACTTATTGATGGCAGCCAACGAATTCGGGTCAGAGGCATGTGAGCTAGAAAAATCAATATCGTCGATAAGTGTTTTAAAAAGCGATATGACATGGTGAGGGTATTGGAGGTAAAATCGGGTGGCACTTAATGCCGGTCACAACATGGAAATACGGTACCGGGATGTTTATTAGTAAAAAAAAAACAGGTGTAAAAATTAATAAGCGATCTTTTGGTTTGCTCTCATCAATTAATGTCGGCCATAACATTGAGATACAGTATCGGCTTGTTTAGTAGTAAAGAAAAACATGCGTTAAAACTAAATAAGCGTTTTTTAGTTTGTTTTAATCAATTAATGCGAGTAGCAACATTGAAATACAGTATCGGCATTTTTATTAGTAAAAGAAGGTCCTGCATAATGTAACACTACATTTACTGAGCTTTTCATAACTACTGTGATTAAATAACAATAATCTAAAATTAAAAACATTAACTGGATATGCTATAATTTTTTTTCCAATTTAATTACTTTTGTATATGATCATTGTATGGTGATGCAGCCATAAAAGCATTGACACCTTATTTTATATTGATATCCATGCGAACACTGGCGAGCCATACTTTTTTCTGCCACTTTTAATGAAAAGTGTACATTCTTGTGTGCGTGTATATATATATATATATATATATATATATATACTCACAGGGTGTTCAATATTTAACGTCATAAATTTTTATTATCCATTTCCATTAAAATCTAATAACTTATGTTTTTCATGTCTGTATATATATATATATATATATATATATATATATATATATATATATGCTGTAGGTCTTATATTACTTCTAACAAAATCGCATATGATTTGAATAAGAGAGCTAAGTTTCAACTTCCCATTTGGATGCTCTGCAGACAGAATTGAGGCAGAAATGGGCCAAAATCACCCCCCAATCATTTGTGACTGTTGTAGGACTTTTCCTAAGCGTTTGTGACAAGTTATTTAATCCGACGGGGGTCATATTGAATAACTTTTGGATATTTGTACATAAAAATGATTTATTTATTTGTTTATTTTGGTTTGATTTGTATACTTTGATTTATTTAATAAATATGGGCAAATAAAGCTGTAACCTTTATTATTGAATACCCTGTATATATATATGTATATATATATATAGTAAGTTATGAAAATATATTTATTGTAATTAAGCATCTGTAGCTTAAATGCCATAAATATATTTTCATAACTTACTATCTAGCTCTACTCACGTATCGAGCACTGTTCAAGTGAATATTAAAAATTTATACATACAAAATTATATCCCCTTATAACATTTTATGTGAATACATGAAACAATAATAATATATATATATGTGTGTGTGTGTGAATATGAAACATTTTGTTGAATTATAACATCCTTAATCGCTCTTGACTTGAACAATTACTACCACTCTCCTACACAGCCGAGGAATTATAATAATGTCGTTTGACACGCCTGCTTTCTGATTTATCAACTTTTTATAATCTGATTCAAGACTTCGATATTTTTTCGTGATTAATTTCACCACAAACGAACTCTTACTTTGGATTTGAATACTCAAATACTCCCAGAATGAAACGTTTTTCAAAAATCTGTATGCCCGGATTATCTTCAACCCATCACTCTAGACTTGCTTTATACTTTGTGTCCTCGGATTAGACAAACTTTTCTATGCTTCTTCAATATTCTTGCCATATTTTAAACTTCTTAAAGTGTTTGTATTTTCATGTCTTTTATATTTTTAAATGTTTGCATTACAGTAAATTTTACTGACTTATCGGTCGAATTCCTTCTGATGATTAGAGCATATCTTTGAAAATAACTGGATTAAGGAAAGGAAATTTTGTTATATTACCCTTGTTTGAAAAACCGATGATTTAATTAATGTTGCAGTATATCCAATTTTTATTCTCATCACTTATCTACTTACATTCAACGTTATTGTATAGAATTTCATGGGAATTTGGAAGCCTGATAAACCCTCCCTTTTTTTACTTAAGAAAAAGGTAAAACAAAACTATGATTTTCAAGACAGTTGTTTTTATTATTATTTAGCTATTCAAGTTTTACTTTGACCAAACAAACACATATCCATAAACCCTTCAAAAAGCTAAGTTTTTAATTTCTTATTTTTAGCTGTCTCTTCATTTAAATTATCCATGTATTAACGCTTGCGATGTCTACTTTTAGTTAAATAATGTTTTCATTCAGGTATTTTCATCTTCAACGAAACTACTAGATTGCATTTTATTCTGTTACATCATAGCTAAGTCAAACCTACACAAATAGATTAACTCTCTCACCCACCTTAATGGGCGGTGAAATGTCGCCACAATATATTTTGCTTATGAGAGATTAAAAGGGGGACTTATCTTCAGTCCTTTACTATCTCTGGAAGACGGCGTCTAGACTTATTCTATCTACAAATATATATATATATATATATATATATATATATATAAGATTCGTATTTTTTATTTATGTATTTATTTTTTTTTTTAACCTGCATCGGCTCTGAAATATGTGACTAGTGCACAGGCGCAGGAATACTTCTCTTGGTCTGATGAACCCGTAGAACTCGTTAGGTCATCTATCTAGGAGAATGATAACTCTGATATAAAACTGAGGGAGGGAGGTCTTCTTCGTCCTGATCGACAATCTTCCTAGTGCTGGAGTCTTGAACAAAATATCCGGATTGCAATACCTAAAATTGCTTAATGAGTAGATAGGCTCTGCCTATCACCCGGCCTTTGCACTCCTTATTTGTCTATTAGGCAAGTGCAGAGGTATTAGCACAGGGACACCTCAAAGACAACCAGTGTTTTGTGACTAGGACAATGAACGTTGTCTCTCTTTTTCTCTATCTGTGCAACTTTGGAAAACATTTTTGTCACTAAGTCTCACATGACTAGTCCGGCTCGCTCTTGCTCCGACATGTTGAGGGTACAAGCTAGACAGCTTGTCTGGCTGCTATTTCCGACTGGTATGACAGGAGCCCAAACTCTTAGGTAGGGCTAAGAACGGCTGCTCCATCAACAGTTGTATAATATCATGGGTAGCTGTACGTACAATGTCGTGCATGGAAAGGGACCCTACAGTTATCTCCGATGGGCTTTCTCAACCCCACAACCCCCATGGATCAAGTCTCGGCTGATGGTTAGGCTGTGTGAGCTCATTGGCACTAAACAAGCAATCACTTTGCCTTCCACCACTCTATATTAAAACCAAAATGACAATACAAAGAAAATGAAACAAATTTAAACCAGACACCAACCAACAAACATCAATGACGTTGAAGCGTTTCTCTTAGTGAACTTCCGGATATCCTTGCACGAAGTGAAAAAAACCTACAATCTGCAATGCCCTCACACCATTTTGACATGACTGCTTACCTCCCACCCTACCGTAAAGACTCTGACAAACATATGCACGGGCTAGGAGTTTGTTCTGAACCCTCTCTCCTTGACTAGAGAACATAGGCTAGAATGAGATGACCATGCTTACATGTACTTTATATTAACCTTAAAACACAGCGTGAGTTACTTATATCTTATACTGTTCTGCGTCGACTCAGGACTGTTCCCTGCTTAACTTTGTCTCTGAAAGCATAGGTACAGAACTCTCACTTGACTCGAGTGCGCAAATACATGTATTTGGGGATTTTAATGCACAATACCATGATTGGCTTGGATTTTCCAGCTATACTTATGCAGCTGGTAACTCCATGTTTAATTTCTCCTCAGCGCACTTCCTTCTCACATACTGTCACTTTCCCGACCTGCCTCACTGATCGTGTGAACCAGCAAGCCTCACTTCTCGCCCTGTTCTTGACCTCACTGCCCGAGGCTTGTGTGACGAATGGCCATAGCCCACTCGGGAACGCCAATCACATTGTGGTAATGATTGATATCAGCCTAAAAACTCGTCCTGAAGCTGAGGAGCTGTTGCTCAAAACGACGAGATACTACAAGCAGGCTGATTTTGATTCCATCAGAGATCACATCAGTGATGTCCGATGGAGTGAAACCTTTTCAGTCCTTGCTGATCAGTGTGCAAATGAGTTAACCGAATGAGTCAAAGCAGGCATTGAAGCATATGTCCTCATGCAAAAATTCTTCAGCAAACCCTACTTTTCTCACTGGTTCACCTCGGAATATGCAGCTGCTATTGCACAGAGGCATTCCAACAATTCGGCCACCATAAGTCAACTGAAAATAGACAGAAATTAATAGAGTCAAGAAATAATTGTACGGCAGTGATAGATGAAGCGAAGAGAAGGTATACAGAGATAGCCAAAAAACGCATTCAGTCAAAAAAACTAGGTACTCGCAATTTCTGGAAAATCTACAATAGTGTGCTGAACAATGGACAATCAACAATTCCCCCAATATCAAACCACAATGATGTTGTTTGCACGGCAACTGATAAGACTGAACTACTTGCCAAGCGTTTTATCGTAAACTCCACTTTTGACTCAGTAAACCACCCCCTCCCTAAATTCCCATTGCAGACCGAAGCCACACTTAATAACTTAGTCATCACCCCATCGCAGGTCAGGGATATCATAAAAACCTTGACACATCCAAAGAATGTGGGCCTGATCTTATACCAATAATAGTAATAAAAGTATGCTCTACTGAACTATCCCTATCCCCTCCAAACTCTCCAACAAATGCCTTGCTGAATCTTTCTTGCCTGATAGCTGGAAAATTGCCTCTGTTGTACCAGTCTTTAAGAACTCTAGAGATAGAACTAATCCTCAGTCTACTTTGCTAAAATCTTTGAATCTGTGGTTTAAGATACTGTGGTAATTTGCATTATATTTGGTGTGGAAAGTTGATCCACTTATAAAGCGGGAGGAAGTTCAGAAGGTGGTCAGGAACTGCGTTTGATGTAAATCAATCGATCCTACAAATATACATAATCCTGGTGAAATTGGGGCTACAAACAATTGGACAAGGTTATCTACTGATATTACCGTGGGGGCGCATACTGTAGACCTGGGAGACTAGCAATATTGAACGAGTTACATACGGGGACGGCAGCTGCTGTTACAAAGTAATGGAGGTGATAAAGGACAATGGCACCGTTTTTCCCCTCAGAACTAATCCATACAATGCTAAAAAGATAGAAGATAAGAAGATATTACCGGGCAGCATATAGGCCCGCGGGAAATGGAATAGTAGAGGGACATCATCGGACATTGAAAGCAATAGCTGAGAGAGGAGGGATATCACCTAAATAGGCCACATTCTGATACAACATGGCACCCAAGGTCAGACAGAGACAGGAGACAGTGCCACATAGATCAATTATCAAGGGGCCCTTTTCTAGGACTTGATCTCTATATGAGATACATAGATATTTGAATATTCTATTAAAGCTCTCCTTTATCTCTCAAACGTTGAGTTAGTAAAGAAGTGAAGAACATTAATTTTCCTCTCCCTAATTGACCAATTCACTATGTTATAGTATATCTTTCTTGTGGCTTTTTGGTATTACTGGATTCCATCTAGTCTGATGGAGTATCCAGCTTAGTGCTGTTACTTGAGGTAATCCTCGTATAAACCAGTGTATAGCCGTTTTCAGGAGATCTTATTTTGGCCTTCGAATACTATGTTATTTTGAATATTTGGTCAAGGTTTACTTGTAGGGTGAAGTATCCTTATATCAGGTTGTTCTGACAAACCCTTGTACAGAGAGACCGAAGACACTCAAGGATTGTGTCTAGTAGGTAATTCAAATTCTCCAAGTTCCTTTCAATATATAACAAGTTGCTAATGAGGAATTCATTTTTATGCTTGTACAAAATCAAATCTCAACATTGGAATACATCAATTAACACCATGACAATCATCTTTTCGTTGTTTTTCTTCAAATTACCAAAATGTGTAAAGAAAATTGTCTCTTTGTTTTTCTGTAGATAAGGCCACAGCTAGATTACTTGCTGGCCGGAGTGCAGGCAGTTTTTGCTAGTGTATATATATATATATATATATATATATATATATATATATTTATATATATTTATATATATATATATATATATATATAATGCATATATGATGCATATATAATATATATTATATATTGTTTAAGAATAACTTATTTAGCTAATTCAAAAAAATCATAGCAAAAATACTTTTACAATTGTTTCATAGCCAATGTATTCTATAACAAATAATATAAACAAAGCAAGATTTATCAACTTTTCTTACGAAAGTCCAAACAATAAAATAAAAAGATAAATTGAAAATTTCTCATCAGAAATTAATGAAAAATATTTCCAATATGATAGACAAATTATTGTAAGCTTTTAGGTTAAAAAAACCTTCATGATCCAAAGCTTTTATAAGCCGAGAAGCTGTGTCGTTAATGTTTTTTTTTCAAAAGCTGTCTTTATTTATATTTTTATTGTAGAGTTCTGCTAATTAAAGAGAGTTCATTATAATTTTCCCTTTTTTTAATTATTCGAAATTAGATCAAAGGAGATAGCTATCAATTTCTTAGTAGTGAATTATTTCCATAGTATTATAACAGATAAATTAATTGGATGTTAATCATAAAAATAAATCCTGATTCTCTCAGGGTATAATTATTCTTAAAAGTATTTTTAGCTTTATTTATTAAAATGTAAATTTACATGTAATGTTAACTTTTATATTAAAATGTCTTTTTACCCATACACCAAGGAAATCATTATTTTGTATTAATAGAAAACTAGATGCATGATTGTTATATCAATAAGTATGTATTGTAACTATTTCAACATTATTTCATGCTAATTTATGATTCTATTAGTCTTTATTATATAAGTCTGAATTCGCCTCAATTTACCTTAAATTGGTCATATTTATATTTTCCTTTGTGCGGACAGTATGAGATAATTTCAGATATAACGTTAAGTAGATTAATTTTAAATTTTAGAATAGACAGTACTTCAGTTATAGAGATTAAAAAAAAAGCCAGGTCTATATAATTCAGCCTTTTTGAGAATTGGCAATTCTGTAGAATATGGAAGATGTCTATTAAGGTATCAATTGTGTTTAGAAATAGAAGTTAAATTAGTGTATCTATAATTATTAAAGGAATTGGTATGTAAAGAAATCCTTTTGTTTATTTTTTGTGCTGTAGACCCAATATAAATAAATTTATTTCATCATTTTTACTGATATTATTGTTGTTAGCTTTAACACATCTTTAACATACATAAGTTTTAATGCAATTATTTAATGTGCCTTTATTTTTTACTGTACAATTGCAACTAATTTTTTTTAATGTTTTCGTATTTTTATTAATTTGGTATTTTTAAAAATGTTGTTGTAGTTAGAAGTAATTATATTTGGGTTAAATTAGGGACAGTAGAGTATGCCATCCTTATTGTATTTTTATTTATAACTTATTGCAGACTTTTTCTCAATTAAGTAAAATTATTTGAGGATATTAATTTGGACACTTAGTAAAAATGAAGGATTAAACCATGCAATGTCTCTTCATCTATTTTTCTTTTACATTTAACTATTTTTCAATTGGCTATTAAATCTTGAATTATTTTCTTGCTTTATTTTATTTTGAACGAGAATACTCGTCACAGGACGGGTAACATTAATTGTCCAAACAGAAAAGTTTTGCACCATTTTATGCCACCTTACAAAAATTAAAATGAAGATATAATGATTCTAAACCTTATGTTTAAATTTTTTATTCTAATTGTGATAAAAATCCATCAAATTATCCACCTTTACGCCTGGTAGCTGTGCTCCAAAATTCATAATTAGTTTATGAATGAATTGTATTATCATTACTTGCTTGGTGGAAAGTGTGGGCTTCTTCTCCAATACACGATCCACTTAAAACAAATCTGTGTAAGTCATCTGATAATATGCACTATAATCATCATCTCGTTACCAAAGAACTGTAATTCGGTAAATAGTATACATTGAATCCAAAGGTGCTCAATACTATGAGTATTGATTTACTCCTCTCCAGGAGTTAGGCACAAGGCCAGTTTTTATCTTACTCCCACAAGTAAGATGTGACCCAAGATCGGGTCGGGAAAGTGGGGTTTAAAAATTGCCTGGGCAGCCCCGTCGGCATTCCCCGGTAGGGGCGCCTCAGGCAGTAAGCAATAAACTTACTCCTCCCCAAAGAGGGGAGACAAAGCCTGGGAGGGTGGACCTCCTAGAACTGCACAGGACAGACCCATAGACCGGCGTAAATCAAGCCCCGAAGGCCAAGACAATACCAGTTTATGGGGTGCAGTATCCATCGGAACAGATACTACACTTTGATCTTAGCCAAAAGGCCAAGAGCGAGATGAGTAGAGCAGTAAGAATATTTTATATGGCTTACGTCACCATACCAAAGTTCTGACTGAACAGTTTCTTCAGAGTCAAGTTAATTCATTTGGCTCTGACTAGGCTGTAAGGTAGAAACTTTGGCATCTCGATGTAAGTCTTATATAATAATACGTTATATCTGCTCTGCTTATGGTATTGAGGACTTTAAATTAAGTACATACCATTGCAAAGTTATTGATGTTATTAAAAAGAAGATTGTTAGTCCCCTAAAACTTTTTAACATAGTATATTTATAATGTGTGTCTGTGTGTATTAATACTATTAGATACGTTATTGCAATAATATCTATCCTGCTCTGGTTGAGCCGGCTTTTTTTGTCAAGCTTTTATTCACCTCAAACAAGACATATTGTTATTGAGACGTAAGGGACTATTGTGATTAGAGACCAGATTTATAGTGGGAATCCTAAGTAGGGAGTTTTGCAGCAAGATGTTGGTCCACATTATTTTTAAATTTCTACATACTTGTACAGTCAGGAAAAGAGGGAGCAGAGAGGGAATTCCAAAAGCAAGCGGTTCGAAGAAAGAAGCTATTAGAATAGAATCTTTTTCAGCATCTGAGGACTTCTACTATGAAAGGGTGAAATGTTACTGCTGGTCGGAGGTATCTACTGTAAGGGGGGTACAAGTGCAGTAGTTCTACATCACATTCAGAACCATGGGAACCCAGGCACGGTAGTTCTGAGTAAGGTCGCACGAGATGGTTAACCATTTGATATGATCATTTGTAGTACAAAACTTTAAAATGTAATTTTGATAAGTTAATGAATGATTATTCAAATGTAAAACTTTCTTCATTTCTGGCTATACACGTTTGTAATATCTTTAAAAAATGAGTCTTAGTTTTATGCCCAATAATCTCCTCCCCTCTCCCAACTCTCATTTCTTAAGTTCTGCTTTTTTTCCAACTCCATCAGAATAATCTTCCATCACCTACTGTGGAAAATACGTAATTTGATTTTTATCAAGACTGTCTAACCAAGTGCCAAGATGTCTGTTTGTGCTAGGTGATATCATCTTCTGGACCTCCACCTGCAATTTCTACCCATAGCTTACTTAAAAGTCCCCGAAGAGCATAGAATCAGTCTTGGAGTCGTTTCAGATAATGAACTACACAATAGTCTGTGATTACCAGAGAGATTTCGACTTGTTCTCATTTATGGCGATGGACATCAACTTATACAACGAAAATAAAACCATTTCAAAATCCCTCCGGTCTGGTGCTTGGTGATAATTAGCTTCTTGCTTAGTACATGATATTACATTGGAGAAGTAAAGACGATGCTGAAGTAATCGGACATTTCTACTATTTTCAGGATTCTTTACATTTTATTCCCGGTTGAAAAGGAAGGAGGCAATTTTGGTAATTATTGGTTCTTGTTCTTCAGCTTTTATTGATTCAATAAAAGTTTATTTGGAATCGTAACTCTATATTGGGAAAGAATTTGTGTAGCAAATATTAGATGCGGGTGTGTAAAAGTAAGGTTTGAATCGGAAATTTTTATTTAAGTTTAAATTTAAGTAAAATGGAAAATACCATCAGAAATTAAATTTTTTTAGAATTAAGACTACATTTCAAGATGTGACGTCATTCGGAGGAAGAATTCTACGTTTTTATTTTTCGTGTACTACATCAAAGCAACCAGATTCTATTTTAGGTCCACCACCCATATTACATGGGTCGGTCGGAAAATTGCGATTCGTCTAGATGTACATTGCTGTAAACTGCAGAAGGAAGTAAACTAAATGCCAGAATCAAATAATGGAGTTCTTTGTTCTTTTAAATTCTCCCCATTATCCACATCTGGGCTGGTGCATCATCTACTAGTCTCTCCCTCCTTGACAAGGTCCAAAAAAGAGTCGCCAACCTAATAGGTCCCTCACTGTCAACCAAGCTCCAGTCCCTGTCCCATCGCCGCAATGTAGCATCCTTGTGCTTGTTTTACAAATACTTCAATGGATTATGCTCAGATGAATTGGCTACTCTGGTGCCCCCCTCGACGTAAATTCACTAGACCAACTCGACAATCAACCAAATTCCATCTGTTCACTGTGGAGGTCCCCAGATGCCGGAGAGCTTTCTACTCAAATAGCTTCTTTTCTCGTGCTGCTGGCCCCTGGAACTCCCTCCCTGCCTCCTGTTTCCACGACGGTACTGACATGCAGAAATTTAGAACTATAATAAACAGCAGATCCCAATTTAGGTTGACCCCCCCCCCCAAACCGTCTCCATTTTTTTTCTCAGTAGCCCCTTACGTCTACAGTGGCGGCCTGCCTTTTTGGGGTAAACTATGTTAAAAAAAAAAAATTATAGGTACGAGAAAAAAAAGAAAAAGAAGCTGATAATGTAGGTATCTAATGAACCAACTACTACAGGTCAGAAAGAGAGACGGGCAGCTGTGGTTCAGAATGGGGATAAAGAACAACTATACAATATTAAAAGGTGTTTATTACTACAGCTGCACTACATTTAGTCAATTCAGTCAAACTCTCATGCCCCCTCCCCATCAGGATACAGAACCAGGAGGATTCCTCCATTTCGTTCTGCTAAGATCACGCTACATCACAGCAATTGACGTCCTAGCATCTGACTTGTAATGAGGATCCCAGAACAGCTCAAACTTTAGTTATTTTCCAGAATCTTTTTTAAATGTCTTAACTCTATCCACTCTTGTATTCAAGGTTCTAACCCCCAAAAAACTAATGGTAGTTGTGGGGGGTGGGGTTTGTTTTAGAAAAATCCAAAATGTTACACTTTATAACTTTAACTTTTCAAAAACATTTTGTGTATCAATCTTTTTAAATCATTTCACTTTATGTTTTCACTTAAAAATGTATTTGCAAAAGCAAAAATATTTATAAAAGTTAACCGTCTTATTAAGTACTAGCGGAACCCGTCGCCCGGCGTTGCACGAGAGAAAGTACTACCTATTGCATGACGTCGAATAAAAGAAGAAACGGCTAGTGTTGTTTCTCCTCTCCCCCTCTACCGTGTCGGCGAATGTTATAAATAAAAAAAAAAAAGTGGTAGAGTAGAATGGGATCGAATGCTGAAACTGGCGATCATGAAACCTGCCTTCCTAACCACTGCGCCACGGTTTCGAGTTAAAAGTATATGTGAAAATAGGTCAATTAAGTTAAGCTTGATTATGGGCATGCGTGTTATGTTAAGATTCAGCAATGACACGGTTTAGGTCATTTGTAGTTGATGAAAATGACTGGATTTGGGCAAGTTTTCTATAATATGCATGTTAAAGGTGTATGATTTTGAAAATGTAAATGTATCGGGGTCTACCAATATCTTTGCGCTTATTGAATTAAATAGGATGTCGATTCGATCAAGAACTTGTAGCTGCCATGTTGAATGAATAAATGTTGCAGGAACTGTGTTCGTTAATTTATAAATGTAGAAGTCATAGGTAGTATTAGAAATAACGTAATCTGATAATCGCGGAAAATCATCGAAGTGAATGGGAGCGGTCATTAAGTCTTTGCGTATTGCTTTATATTATGTAGTAAATTAATACCAGGCAAATACTAAATAAGAACCGGTGTTTTGTGAAAATTAAACTGTGTGTATTAGTTCCCGGTGTCGATGAGTAGAGTGACAGTGCAGAATTGTTAGGGAGAAAAGTTTTTGCTACCACCTATATGGAGTTGGTTTTTCGGAGAGACGTTGATGGTGGGCCAAATGTAATATTTAGTGTTAGGTAGAGAAAAATAATAACAAATTTACTAAAACACGCTCGAGTGAATAAGTGTAGTATAGTGGTGAGTTTAGTAGCCTGTGATGCATGTAGTTATTTTCCTATACTCCGAGAAGGTACAGGGGAAAAATCGTCTTTACTTTATATATTAGATAATTTATTGTAGTATACAATATAGCATAGAAGTATGAATAAATGAAATATATATCGGTGAAAATAAAAAGGCGATGGTATTGCATTTAAACGTGCCACCATACAATTCATTATCGAATGAAAAAATGATTCTAAAATTACTTTGTCTTTATTCGTAAAAAAGAAAACCAACGTTGGATGCTGACCCAGCCGGACTGACGACCAAGGTTACTGCAGCTAAATTATGGCTGACTTGGATAAAAGCCAGATTTTCATTGTTGAATGTAATCTTTTTCAAATGCTATTTACATATGCCAAAAGACAGCAGTTATCTAATGAACTAGTTGTGATATCTCACAGCAAATGTCCATATAAAATGTTACTGTTTTTTTACGATCAATCAGCCATGTAGTAAGCATTTTTTTCTGAGTAAATAATCTAAACGTTCGGAATTAGGGATGTTGGATATGCAGAAATTTCTGAGAAAAGTCTTCTGTTAAAAAACTAAAGTTTAACAGTTTTCAAACTTAACAATAATTCCCAAAACAAAGTTTACTTATAAATAATACAAACAAATTTCTTCTCTTACAGGTTCTGCTTTCATGGTTTGTATGGTTGATAGGTCTAATATATTATCGTAAATAATTCAGATCTAAATATTGGAATTCTAAAAAAAAATGGGTCTCTGTTATTTTCTAACACACCACTAAATAAGTTCCGGCCTCGACATATATAAATAACACCACTAGTAAAAAAAATTTAAAAAACTTTTTAAAAAAATTCCATATTTTTTATAAAGTAGAAACCTTCAAATTACACGTGTCAAGATTTGAGCCCAGTCGGATATATCAGGCGTGGAACTTATTTAATGATGTGTCACAAACATACTGACTAAAAGTTTAATTGATCAGTCAAACTGATTAAATCTCTATAATAATTAGGCATGTCTGTCTGTTGGTTTGTCACGTATAGGCTCCAAAATTACACTAAATTTAACATAAAGCATCATTTTATATCTTGTTGCATAGGAGGTAAACATGTTTGTACTATTACGACTACTAAAAAAAAATTTAACAAAAATCAACGGTCAGAATTTCACCAAATTTGGCATGAAGAACACTTGGGTACTGAATGTGTCACTTTGATAATTCTACCATTACTAAAAAAAACTTAGAGGCTCCAAAAGTATTGGGTAGAATTGCACTAAATTTAGTTTGAATATCCCTTTAGATGACAGGTGTGTTATGGAAGGTGTCCAAATTAAACTGCAAGTATTAAAAGTACTAGTAATAATTATACAGATGTATCAAAATTCGCATGAAGAGTCCTTGGGATGCCAGATGCAATAAAATTTTGAATACTAATTATGATGATTAGAAAATATAAACGGCCTTCTGTTAGAGCTAATATAAATACCGCCCAAAAGGTGGCTTGTAACTAGTTGAAAATAAACTGAAACGCTGCATTGAAAATGCATTAAGTGTTCAACAATTGTTGAAACTAAGTGAAAGTTGGAAGTGTTTCCCCTCAGAATCAAATTGAAGCTGTATAGTTCAAAGATGCCATCCATGACATTCTATAGCTGGAGTAATCGAATACCTTTAACACAGGATATCAATACAAAATGGTGTTGTGATCACATCGGATCACAATTTGTCTAATGAAGAGGTCAAGGGAAGGTCAATGCAATTGCTGGTGTCAATAATCTTTTCTAAAGGATCCTCTACAATATGACCTGCAATTAAGCTGTTAAATGGATACAAAAAGGTTAAAAAAAAAAAATGGCTGCTAAAGATGAGATGACAACAGACAAGGAACATTCGATTGGTGAATAGAAAGGTTGAATGATTTACTTGCAAGAGTTATTGCATGAAGTAAACTGTGATTCTTTTTCAAAATATATCTTAAATAAAATAAAGCCATATGAGCCAAAACCGTGCATAAATATAAAAAGCAAAATACAAATATTGAAATATAAATGGGTTATATTATCATGGCCATCCATATTTGAATAAGGTACCTTTTGTTTAACTTTCTTGTCTTAAGAGTCAGCGGTGAAGATGATCTCCTGAAACATTTCTAAGGACACATCTTTAAAGATTCTATGGAATAAATTGATTATTTTAACTTTAAAATATATTTTATTTATAGAATTTGTTCTCATCTTGGGTGTTTTTATCACAACATTTCGGCCGATGTAACCTCCGACCTTCTTCAGGTGTACCTTGTCGAACTCGATTAGAACAGTAGTCCATATATACCAAATTATCAACCCTCATCTAAAAAATTCCGAAACCTAATATTTTATTTACTTAACTAAAAAGATCTAAAATTCCTTGACAGAGATTTTCTTCTAGTCTATCTTCATAGAGGTGTGAAAGATCTTACATGACATGTACCTCGACTAAACCTCTTACAGCGACTGGATTTAACTTCAAATCACCACTATATCAAGTGACTAACTTGCCAATCAACTATCTACTTTTCATGTGGTGTTCTACATGACCTGTCAGTCATCCCCCTCATCAATCATTCCAGATAAATAATTACACTTGAAACTTTTCTTGATACTTAATTTCAAAAGTATATAACTGCTAAGTAATATGCAACACATAAAACTTCACTTCGTTGTATTCTCGCCAATGTCCCTTCCATAGTTGTGCTTATCTGCAATTTGAAATTATTAAAGATTTCAAGAGAAGTTTAAGTGTCAAAAGGTTGAAAACGAGTGAAAATAAAGCAAAAGAAATCTTTAATAAATTCTATTTGAGTTTCAACAGATGTATAACAGAAATAATGGATTTGCATTGTTATACTTACCACCTTGCCGGTTTTGTTAACCAAATGCTCGTGATCATCATAGTACCTTTATAGGGATTCCGACATGTATACCATGCATTGGCCGCCATATTGGATTTCTTTTTTCTAGTAGCTGGATTGCATGGATTAATTGATAACTATAAACACTGTAAACTATTAAAAATATTAAATTCATTAAACAAAAATCACTATCGCCAACTAGGTTTGGGGTTGCGCCATGCATTTCTTTTGATTTTACACTGTTCATTCCTTCCAGGTGGCCAGAGAGAAAGCTTTCCTCATGGCCACCTGTCTGCTAGATCTGAATTTCACGAATTGCAAACTGACTATTTAAAAATATCTTTGTACTGATCTACTTGCTATCTCTTAGTTCTCCTTGCTTTTATTATTATCTAGCACAACGATGTTTTAACGGAGTCTCAATTTTTGATGCAAAGTAGCATAGAAGGGTTATTTCAATTCCAATTGAATTGTTGGTAAATCTCGTTTTGATTTAATAGCGATTCAAACAAAAACAAAATAATCGTTGTGCAAGTGGTGACATTGTCTTCTCCATCAAGTCTAGTCTCAGATAAATGAGTTCAAATTTTGGCAAGGTTATTGAGTGCACTTTCACCAATAACCACTCTACTCTATTCAAACAAGTAAAATATTTAGATGGACCAGACCTCCAAGCTTTTGTAGAAAATTTCCATGTAGCACCAATAAAATCTGTTGGAAAATGGTTTTCACTAGGATCTGTGCTATATAATACCAATAGCAGGAATACCCATTCCAAGTGGGGTTCATAATGAATAACATTTCAAACATCTGTCAGTGCAAGACAGCTTAATTCAAAATATTTAAAACCAATCAAAAACATTGATAAGGTAATAAGTGTTCGGAAATTACAGAACTGAAGTTATGGACAAAGTAAAGTTTTAATTTTATTCAAGAATTTTTTTTGCCCATTGGGCATCACATATATTCTACCTATTAGATCACTCATGGTTTTCTCAATCACAGTATACTTGGTGGAGATGATCTGTTATATATTGAGAGGTAGAGGAAAGAAAAGATCTGATGATCACATGTTTTTCAGCAAGACTACAGACAAGCTAGACATGTCGTATGAGTACTAGCAAGGCACTTTATGTTATGCGTGGGAGGGGGGGATACATGGTGATTAGTACCATGGGTCATGCAATGTCTTATCTTATCAAAGGATCAATAATAAATTTGGAACCATGTGACAGTGTTTTCGTGGTGTATACAATCGACCGGCTTAGCATGCATGTGTGAGACAAATATTAAATTAAAATGAGGCGAGACAGTAGAATGTTGAATTTTCAGACTACAATTGAAAAATCATACCTAAACTAATTCCTGCACTGCAAAAAAATAATTTAAAACTGAAAAATGAAGAAGTTCTTGTTTGGAAAACAATTTGAAACCAAATAATAAACCACATAGTCATATGTCGTAATTGCTAACAATATTTAGTTATTTACATTTTCTTCAGAACATCGTTTTCATCAACGTTGATATTGATATTTATACTATGTTTCGGTCGATACACTCTCCATCCTTCTTCTGGTGTTTATTGTTAATTTGTTTTTCTTGTATTTAAATATGATTGTTGTTGAGTGTGTATGTTGATGCACTTAAATCGGACGAGCTGCTGGTTTTGATGCTGGTGAGTACAACACATGTGGATGGAGGGCAAGAAGGGCATATACACAAGACGAGGTGAAGTAAAACATCTATATATTAATACGATAGCGTGTGTGTTCGTGTGTCACACTTCCGGCAAAAGCTCTGCGCATGCGTGCCGCACCTAGATTTAAAAAACAGTCAACTTGCTTTATTTTCAAAGCGTTTTGAAGTTTTTCCCTCTGGCGTAACGGTTAGCGACGTAGTATATTTTGACTTCAGCCCTACTGGTTTATAGTTCGATCCCAACCAACCTCTAAGATTTTTTTCTACATTTTAAGAGGAAGGGGAAGAGAGGTAGGGAGGGGACGACCGGGAAGAGAGGTAGGGAGGGGACGACCGGGAAGACACATATTAATACAATAGCGTGTGTGATTTTGTGTGTCATGCTTACATCGAAAGCAACGTCCTTCCGAATCTTTGTATGCTACTCACCTGGTTAAAAAGTACTTTTTTGTGTTGCTTTAAACTTAAAACTATTTTTTGTTTTTTTATTTGGCGTTTTTAAGGGCATTGTCTATTTACGTTTTCTTTTGGTTGTAGAGAGGGCCAGTATTATTTTTTTTATTTTTATTTTTTTGAACGGATGGCATATCAATTTTTTTAGTAGATTGTACACGAGTTACCATTTTAAAAAAAATATTTCACTCTTATCTAGAAGGGGGGCTCATAATAAAGGAAGTGTAACTAACAAATAGAGGGTGCTTTGTTACATTAGTCCCCGCGCTAACTTTGACCCCGTCGTTAGAGTTAGGGTCAGTGTGGCAGACGATAACTTCGTCACTTTTTTCAGTTTTATTTTCAAGAAATGATTTTAAAAAAAAAACGTACACAACACGGTGTAAGTAAAAATAAATATTTAAAAATTCCGTGTAATTTACACGGGTCCCGCTAGTCAATAATTAATAAAACTATATTTGAGAACAAAATGTTTGAAAGAGTCCGCTCATATGCTAGGTTGTTCCAACATAATTAATATCGATATGAATTCAATGTAGGGAACCGTTGATAAATAAATAACACCAAATGATAAAATATTTATTTGAAAAAATTATAAATACGATGAGGTATCAGAACATTCATGTTGTGGTTCATCAGAAACATGTTAAAAATAAACGTCAAAATTGCATATAAACAAATTAACGTACATAATAATGAATTAACAATACACTAGAAGGCTGAAGTGCAAATCGGTCGAAACGTAGTAGTGTACAAGTGTTGTGGACCTGGGTAAAGCTGAATGAATGACACAGGAACACATGGTTTAAATGAACAAAGGTATATATTATATAATAGAAAGAAAGATATTACAAGGAGATGTTGCTCTCAACCGCCATTGCTGGTTTGCCTGGGAAGAAGAGAACAAGTGTCACGTGCTTCCCGTATTTATAAGATGGACGAGTCCATTAGTTCTCTGTAGGTAGGTACAGCACCATAACAACAAGTTAGCTTAATTTGTTATATACCATGTTGAGATAGAGAAAGTTGTTGGGACGAAGGAAAAAGAAGGAAAGAAATAATAACAAAACAAAAAAAATACAAGTTCAATGTTTACCTTTGTACAGTGCTAAAGCATCCAGTTAATGTTTGCCTCTAAGAATTCATGTTCAGCTGAGTAATTATATTTCCGGTTTTATTTAGTGGAGGAATTTCATAATCCTTACAAATTCTCTTTATGATAATTTATCGGATCTTTATTCTAGAAATGTTAAAAAAAAAGTCGGTTTCTTTTCCTGCAAAACATTTGACCAATCAAACGTTGACACGTCATTGGACTAATGTCTTTGTTACAAAATTGAGCGATTTATTATCAAGGTGAGCAGGCAAGTATCGAACATTGGATGGCCTCATATTAAAAGGATCGTCTACTTTCTGTTTCTGTCATCTTCTGTCGTCGCTTATCTTCATCTAATGATATAAGTAGATTTTTCTGATACTCATGGGACATTACAAATACAGAACTATAATGCCTGAATTCTCTAATCCATCTCTATAAACCATAAATATGAATGTTGGGGACAATAGTCCGAAAAAAACAATATAAATAACTTCTTATCCTCAAATGTAGACAAATTATGAAATTAAATTTTTTTGTTTGTTTGTAATTTGAAGACACTGCAAATAAAAATGTCACACAAGTCCCTATTTACTTGCCTCCCCACGAGGGCAAAGATAGACACAAGGTAGTTTTGTTTTATGTGAGTCATATTTAGTACTCCAAAAATGGGTCTTCTGGATGGAACGAAAATTAAAATTGCCGCAATCAAGAAGGATTTCTCCCGTTCTTTCTGAGGACAGAACAGATACTACAATTTGATCTCAGTTCGAAAGGTAAATAGTCAAGACTGTAAATAATAAACCACTTGAAACGTGATTAAAAATACAATTATTTGCTTTATATTTTATGTTAATAAGTAAAGTATAAAAATCTGTTTCTTAAAAAAAATAACTTAAAATCCAACACTGGAAACTGGCAGTTACCATAAAAGAAATAAAGTGACATTGCTGACACCAGAGTTCAAACTTGAATCGATAGATAATAATATGGACGACCGCCATTTATATATAAAACGGTGTTTGTCACCAATTTCTGTTTACTTTGTGTGTGTATGGTACACTCCGAAACTTACTTTAATGTAATTTTATATAAAAAGGGTCTGAAGGCCCTTCATAAAAATTCAGATACCTCCAATTTTGATTAAATTTTAACAATAGGTATTAAACATCAATTATTAAATATTCCTCAAATTTCAGTTTCTTTGGAGTATTTTAAAAGGTTGTTAGAGTGAATAATATGGACACAACCTCTCATTTGAAAATTCAAATATTTCCGATTCGCATGACATTTGATCCATAGTTATCAGACACCAATTAAACAATATTTCCTGAATGTTCAATTTCTTCTCAAGACCCCTTAATATTAAGCCCCAAAGCTTAGACATTTTTCTAGAATAAAAATCATTTAATGGATTTTAATCAAAATTGGAATAAGAATTCTAGAAATAATATTTAGTAGCATATATATTTTAATCTTCATAAGGGTACATAAAAGTGGTGCAAAACTGTTCGGTGAATTAATTTTATTAGCTAACAAAATATCTGTCATGTTAGTTTACTATAAGTAGCAATACCGTAGTCTGGGTGTTGTTATTACCGGTGTGACTATTGCGTTAATACGGATATTAAAGTTGAGTGCCACCTGTTCCAGGACGGTAGAGTAAAATTGGTACTTCTTAGTAACTCCGCATAAAACGTGTATTAAATTTTAAATAACTGATAATAGTTTCGTTTTTTCTCTTTGTTTGTGTAATGTATGTTAATTGCATTTTGTAATTATTTATTATTGTACAGTGGAGTTCTTTTGATTACTTCTGACAGGAGACAAATACCAATTAATCTTCATAGAAATGTTAATTATCTTGTTATCAAGCAAACAATTTGAAAAACTCTCTTCAAAAGAATCGCTCAAATAATCTCTTAAACAACCTAAAAGAAGAAAAATAAACATACTAACATCTGAAAATCAAACAAAATCACTTACACATTATGAATAGTCAATTCACATGCTCTATAAACACTTTCACAAAAAGAAACATTGTAAAAACTGTCTGATTCTGAAAAAAACTGTTTTAACCTGCGATGAACTTATAATGGTTGGAAGGTCGTTAAACATCACACAAAAACCTCTATTAGGTCTGTCTAACATGATAAGAGAAATATCGCCAGGAAAATATTAATTTTGATTAAGACAAAGAATAACAATGCAAATAACAGCTCATCCCAAAAATTCAAACAAAACTTTTATGTTTGGCTTAAAATTCCATCTATGTCTGATTTAAATTTCTTTATTCATTTATAGTTATAAACACATTGGATAGTTTCTATTTAATCAATCAGAAAATGGAAAGAAAAAACCCTCAAGACCCTGACAAATTAGTCTGTTTGAGTCATTAGAAATCCTTTTCATATCTTAATGGTCCCGAATTGCATCTATGTGTAATTATCATTCTTCAAATTATTTTATGTGGATCATTGTTTGCTTATTGATTTGGATCAGTTGTAAAAACTAATAATTATTAAGAAAATGTTTTTGACCAAACGAAGCAAATGATTCGAGTTTTCTGTGGATGAATGCCCATACAGTAATGAATCAGGTTAAGAGTGTTTAAAATAGTCTAGAACTACAAGAAACATTCAAATTGCTTTCCAGGCGGAATGATATCCACATGAGATAGGGGATTGGCTTTCATTTGAATCAGAGAAGACAGAGAGAGGTGGGGGAAAGAGGCGAAATGGCGAGAGAAGG
The DNA here is from genome assembly GCA_963556195.1 of Sepiola atlantica. NCBI lineage: Eukaryota > Metazoa > Mollusca > Cephalopoda > Sepiida > Sepiolidae > Sepiola > Sepiola atlantica. Next base: position 163,384,803 of record OY744520.1, on the reverse strand, counting down.
GGTGGAGGGGGGAATAGAAAGTAAATGATGAGGGAATCGATCAGACTAATGCTAAAGAAAAAGAATTATAGGATAAAAACGAGGACAGAGACGAAACTAAATTAAAGAAGGAAAAAATAATTAGAAAAAAAAGTGAAAGAAAGGAACAAATAAATGATTTTAGAAATATTCCATTTGCACATTTGATGATGAAAATGATATTCCAATCTCAAGCTTGATAGACAGATGGACGAACTGATCAAACAACTTATGGACCAAAGTCAACTCTAGAAATTCATGGACGCATCTGAAATAAAGGAAAGAAAAATCAGTAAAAAACTATTAAAACTGTTGCCATTACCTACTTATCTACCTCTGTCCATACCTATGTAAGTCTGTAAAATGGTACAAAATAAAAACGCTTAACTAATAAATACTTTAATTGTTTATATTTTAACCTTAAACGTTTAGAAACTGATAAGAATAGCCACGATTTGAAAAGTAAAAATGCATAAATAAAAAATGAAGGTAAAAAAGGATTATATTTATATTGCTTTTCTACGGAATATTTTCCGCATCAACACATACTCATATATATAACGTATATTAAGTTCTATTTCATCGCATGAAAAAATATTGAGCTTTATCTTTTTCTTCAAGTTGGAAAAAATTGTATTGATAACAAGTGATATTTTTCTAAACAAGTTTTCTGCAAAATTATTTATAATATTTATATTTCGTAAGTTGAGCCCTCCGGTAAGTGAGATCGCCATTTTCCCACAGGCTATAATGCATAGGTCTTCGCAAAAGTATAGTGCTGTTGGCGATTAAATGTCTAATATATTTAGATTTCACCCACTATTGTAAGCTTGTGCTGATAGCATAGCGGATAAGACGCCCCCATGTCATCAAAACAGTCAGGTTTCAGTCTGTTGGAAATACTGACTTAACCCAACTGAAGAGCTGTGATACACCGAAACACTCTGTGTAAAATATCTACTCTAGCTGAACCAGTCCTGGCGTTGCCTGAGAATAATTGAGAAACCCAAGAAACTACTGCTCCCAGCTGTGAACCTCATGTTACTATGTATATTTGTTCAATTAATATTAAAAATATTAACTTTAAATTTCTAAAGAAATTAAAGTAAAACGTATTTGCTGTTTATGGATGTTGGTTGTAAACGCAGACCCCCACAATGGTCGCTCAAGTTCCTAATAATCTTAAACTATGTTTATTATAAAATTCTAATACAGCAAAGGATTATAATAACATCGTTAAACCATTGTACAGTTACAAAACTTGTTCCACAGACTGGTAGTTCCAGAAAAAAAACTTTGCTCATGGAAGTTCCAGTTACTTTTAGATACACAGAAGGAGTAAGGGAAATTTTGACAATAGTTGTAGCTAAACAAGTTTTTGTTGTGAATATTTTACAGAGTGAACTATAGACTGGAGCTCAGTCGAACACCTAACTTGAAAATAACGATAGAGCAGTGCGCAATTATCTTACCTATGATATCAAATCGAATTTCCCTGACAAGTTTTAACAAGTGTTAATAATCATGACAATGTTTAATAATTAGTTTAGTAATTTTGAAAAGTGAAAATAAATTGGTTAAGGACATTCCCTTTCTCTCTCTATCCGGTTCATAGAGCTACATTTGGCTCTGCATACTTTCACTCAATCCTCACGGCCATAGGAAATTATCACGTGATACAGAGAATGTAAGTTATATTTATGCCGATTACAGCGTAAACATCAAAACAGACTAGAGAACTCAACAGACTTAATCAGTCTTGCTTATATATATATATATATATATATATATATATATATATATATATATATATATAAAATAAAATATGAAACTAAAAGTATACTTTTAGTAGATAAAACCTATAGTGAAATAGTTTAAGCTCAATATACGAGATAGAGCAATTATAAAGATAGATGAAAGAAGAGGGATAAACATGTACAAATGACAAATTTATTTCAACTTCGATTGTTCAATGCAAGGTGTACTCGGTAAAAACATATGTATTATTCTTTCCTTAAGGCAAGGCTTTTCAAAGATTTAAATCATATGTATAAAATATGCTGGGTAAGACAATAGAAGTCTTCCCTAAATCTGTTTCCCCTCTCCATGCTGAATATCTACATGCCCCACCTGTAAGTGACCAATTGGGACAGACCTCCCCTTTCACACTTCAAATATATGTATCCGATTTTAATGAAATTTAAACCATATGTATAAGACACTAATTCAGAGAATTTTACAACATTTCAGTGTATTCCAACTATATTAGAGGGTGAAAAAATAAAGTAATATGAAGCTATGAACATAGTGATAAAGTACATAGTCGTGATCCTCATTTAATCCCGAGCAACGTCAGGTCTTCTTGCTATAAAAATGACTATGAAAATCTTTTTTATAGAGAAAAGGTTTTATTCCTTTCATATGACGTTTCACTATATTATGCACCTTCTTTAGGTATGCAGTCGACCACACAAAAAGATGTTTTCACAGTGGAAATAGCATTACAAATAAATAAGGAAAGACAATAAACAGGAGTATAAAAAATGAACATGAGACGAAGAGGAAAAGGGCAGTGTAAGCAGAAGTAAAATTGATATTTTGAATGCATTTTTCTCTTGTCTATTGCATAACGAATGTATAAGGTGTTGCAGCAAAATCTAACCCTTGACAAAAAGTAAACGAAATATCAGGAGGTTCTGAGGAGCGTGCTGGAGCTCTGGATGGACGAGATCGCCGTCGGACGCCCCTACGCCTTCCAGCAGGACTACGATCCTGTACACAAGGCCAAGACGACCCAGATGTGACTGTTCAACAATGCTCCTCACCACTGGTCGATGGACTTGACTGCCTTCGTCACCCAACTCAAGTGTGATTGAGGCCAAGACCAACAAGCACACCCACAACAGTCGACTCTCTGAAGGCTGCCATCGTGGAGGCGTTCGCCACTATAGACAAGGACATGGTCACCAAAGCGTGTGACTCATTTCACACTTGCCTTGAGATGGTTGCGTCTGCTGGCTATTTTTACATTGAAAAATAGTGTAGTATATAACTCTAACTGTTGCTAAATAAACTGTCGGGTCTCTGCATGTATAGTTTTTACTTTTATTGTGTATTTCGTTTTTCGTTTAGTCAAGTGTCGGATTTTTCTGCAACACCCTGTATATAATATGGCAAAAGATTATATGGAATGAATAAAGATTTTTTGTTTGGTACTTATGCAGTTTACGAACCGGGCTGAAATAATAACGTCATAATGTAGAAACCCATTCTTAACGTGGGAAGGGGAGGGGTTGATTAACTATTTTGTACATTCAGCTAACAATTTAATAAACAAACGAAAACGAATTTAACTTGAGAATCCTATCTAAATATAGCCCGGTTCGTAAACTACATAAGCACCGACTTTTTTTTACCATAAAAATGAGTTCTAATCATTTTCATACTATACTATCAGATATTCCTCTTTTTATATACAAGCTTTTAGTCATTTATGTACGAGAAACACACACATATGCAACATTAGTAATACTATGCAAGATCCGCTAACCCATTTTATATAAGTTATCTACAAGAAACGCCATCTACAAAAACAGCCCCCACTGCTAGCAATACAGAAGCATTCTCCATATTCCGAGTAACAGCGCTACTATCCTAAGACTAATATACGACCTCCAAAGGGTTTAAATCCCTAGGATTAAACTTACCTAAATTCGCATATTGCAGACATAGAACTTATATAAGCCGACTTTTACTGCTGGAAAATATGAGCTCCAACGATATCAGTCATGAAACATAAGCAAGGGACCCAACCCTAAACCGTGAAATAGAAAAGGGGTATTTACGATGTAACTGTTTCTTAGATTAAAAAAACAGAACAGTTATTAAGTTCATGACTCTTCAGCAATACTGCTCAAAATACCACCTACCCCATAACCAACTGTTGACACAATTCAGTTATTAATTTACCTAGAGCAACACTACTGTTCATTATAAATTTTGCTGCATCTAGTACAGATAGATATCATTTTACATAAACAAATATGATAGATTATCAGAATCCATAAATACTAATGTTCAAATTAAGTGAAATGTTTGCAGCAAATTGTGCATTCATTACACTTTAAAAGTTATGTTAATATCTTGAGGAGAAAAGAGAAAGCTAAATGCATATTTCATTGTACACATTTTATATACTTTAAACAATTCACTGCTTTTTTGATGAAAGATGAAAATATTTCAGGATAATTCCTTGAGAATTTTTCTTATGAAACCTTTTAATTTTTTCTTCAGACTTTCATTGTACTCAGATTTTTTGATAAAGTTTTATCTTCATCCAATGAATTCAAACATCTAACAAGTACGTTCTGACACAAAAACAATTTTATATATCATTTTAAACAGCTAGTTCCGCATGTTTTCATTATAAAAGTATATCATCTATTTTAATGTCAAATTGTCATTTGGTAAGCTTTTATACTTCCAGTTTTCAAATACGTATCGACTCATTTGTTTTGTAAATCAATAGTCTGGAAACGATAGATTCTATTCAACTCATAGATGTGACCCTGACGGAGGATCGAAGAAATTATCATTCACAGGTCTACTTATCGCTATATGAGTAATATGTTCAACATAACTCTAAATCCTACTCCAAAGCCCCAAATCCATCTTTCCAAGTTGAAATGAATGGCTCTCTCCTGGAGGAATCCCCTTACTTTTGATAAGTTCTTATCACTGACTTTTACTCCAGACCTGAAGTGAAGGCATACATCCAATCTGTTGCTAAGGTTACTAGAAAAATGGTTGGATCATTCTACTGCCCTCAAAAGTCTCTGACACCTGATATAATCTCCTACAAGAGTCAGATACCTTATGGAATGAAGTACTGCTGCGATATCTGGTGATATGCCGCTCAGAGCACTTTTTCTTGTCTTGACAGAGTACAAAATCAACTTCGAAATCAAATAGTGATGCCTTCTCCTCTTCCGTGAAGTCTCTATTCTATCGTTATTTTCCCACTGAGCTACAAAATATCCACATTCATGTAAAACATTCACAGCAAGAATTAATCTAGCTATCACTATTGCAAATAATTTTCCTTTCTTCCTCTGTATACTTAAAACCAAATGGAACTTCCATGACAGATTTTTTTTCCAAGAACTTTTCATCGGTGGAACACAATACCAGGGGACTTCTTCTTTGCTAACTACAATAGAGTCGAAGGTAAACAAATACTTAAGTCAATCGTTACAATCCTCTAATAGTATTGTTGATCAATCCAATTGATAATTTCATTAACCCTTATCCTCGAGTCGCCTTTGGGCCTTGGTAAGTAATGACCCATTACTATAATGAACAAAAAAGAAACTTATCATTAGGATCTACTTTTTTAAAATCAATAAGACATAAACCGTAAGAAAATACATCAGTCAACAAGAGAAGTCAGCCAGTTCTCCTGCTCTGCACAACATATGTGGATCTATTCCAATCTCTCTGTATATGCTCTGACTTTAAAATCGACAAAAATTTCGTCTTACACACGGACACCAAAGAACTTTGTTAATACACGAACAATCTATATTCACTTTGTATTTCTCGCTAGAAATATTTTTTTTTGGTTTATTCTAAGTTTTCTCTTCGTATTATTTCTTGTGTTCGCTTCATGCTTCTCCAACAGTCACCGATTTAAATGTAATAAATTTAACATGCAACAAACTCCCAATTTCTCTTAGCTTTGAGTAAAATAGCTCTTTGTGTCCAATGAATTATTTACAAGCAATCGTTTCGAATATGCAACGTGTTTTTGCATTAAATCACCCGAAATAGGTACAGATACTGTAAAATAGACAAACGAAACCAAAGATTCTTACCATTTTGTATCGGCGATATTTATCGACGAAGATGTTCTTTAGGTCATTTTCAGGAGACTGGTATATTCGCGAACATTTCCTGGAAAACAACAATTTTAACGTTAACTATATTTTATTGAGTTAATTAACGGACCCCCATTTCTGTAACTAGGAGTTTTTACTGAACTATTCTCAAGATATCTAAGTACCCCTATTTACACAGCCCTTACATTATATTCGGCAAAATTTTAGCAAATGTTTAATTTCAAATCTTTCCTAAGTCACGTGACCAAGCTAACCAATCAATTATCTATTCTTCATATCGACCCTAATTTCATTCTCTATCAATCATCCTGGATAGAAGACCTGACCTGGTGAATCATCTGTACACTTCGAATATACATCACTGCCAAGGAATATGCAACCACGTTATGTACATTTTCTGCATCATGTCTAAGCATCGTCACAGCAGAGGATAATGTTATAAATATTTAGCTTATGTTTTCTTTCGGGAAAATCGTTACAAATCTGATGGATTAAAACCGATTTAAATTGATGTGAAACTTTATAAAGTAAGAAAAATGGACTTAATTTACCGTTTTACACATGTCATGCAATATATACTTGAATAAATATTTGTTTCAGTAGGTAAAACAAAATGAATGAAAACTAGCATAATCTAATTCGACTTTAGTTTTAAAATATGAATGCTGTCTCGTATCAAAGAGTATATAGTCATATAAAAATCAGGGTGTGCGTGACTGGGGTAATAGATAGCATCACAGACGATTGAAGTAATTCTGTCAAGTTCAAATCCTATCAGATCTATTGCATTTAGCTACAAGCCAATCCCATTGGGAAAGCTATGATCTCATACTTTCTCTTCATCTATAGCTAAAAAAACAATTTGTGATTAATTAGTAACATGCAATGAATCTTTTACAATCGCTATTGTTTAAACTTGAATAAGCAAAAAGAGTTGATATGCCGTAAAACAGAAAAACATATCCTGATTTTACTTGCCAAAGCAAATGACTAATTCATACAATGTATCAGTAAGAGTGTACAAATTTAAGATATTTTCTATTTTCAATGTCATTTAATTTAAATTGTGTATTACTTTAAGTTAAAAATTCTCGAAGGCGATAAATGCATTTTGAAATTTGTAAAGTGCTCACAATATAACTACATTCACAATGATTTCTATTTATTAACATCTTTAAAAACGCATCCATTTGTTTTAAATAACTCATACAACGAACCAAATTTGATTAACTTATAGACACTAAAGTATGTATGTGGATAAATAAAAAAAATATTTATTATAAAAATAGTTAATTGCTTTCTTTAAAAGTAAAGCATTTTTTATGGAAAATATGAAAAGCTTCTGACTAAAAGCAATATTGCAGAGTTCACTCCCCTTACCAGGAAGTACGAACCCTCTATATAGTCTTAAATAGGTATATTTCACTTCCATATCGTGAGGTTATATCAGTGGCCGAGTGAGAATAGGTGACTTTCGTTCGGTGTTCGAATCAATGACCGGTGGTATAGCCTTACCTAGCCACACTGATGAGTCTTATCAAGACAAACCATATGTATGTGGATAAATAACAAATATTTATTATAAAATCATGTGTATATATAATACCCTCCCAGGCTTTGTCTTCTCACCCTTTGAGAAAGGGTTAGTTTATTGCTAATCGCCTGAGGCGCTCCTACCGGGGAATGCCGACGGGGCTGCCCAGGCAATTTTTAAATGGCCAGAGTGCTCAAATTCTCAAGCGCTGGTTTTTTCCCACTTTCCCGACCTTGTGTCACATCTTACCTTGTGGGAGGAAGATAAATAGAAATAATAGCATATGGAAACTAAAAAAAACATGGTAGTTTTTAGGTAATAAATTATTTACACTGCATATTAAGCAACTTCCTCAGACCAAACCAACATTTTATCTTCCTGAAAACATCCAGAGCTTTATTATATATATATATATATATATATATATATATATACCGTATTTCTTAATTGGGAGAGTTTCCCAGCAGAGTGCTCAATTATTAATGCAAAAGTAAAATTAACTAGATAATTAATAAGAGCATGATACTTATTAATATTAAACAAAAAGTTACAACAACATCTGGACCAAGGTTTCAGATCCGAGAAAATCGGACCTTCATCAGCGGAGTCGTATACCTTAATGAGTGAGAACAACCGCCAGGAATTTCAAAATATTGTCCATTGGAAAGATGGAACACTTTCAGATTTAAAATTGTCACGTGCGTGGAATTTCGTAGCCCGTTATGGAAAGGATTCAAATTTAACTAATAGAACTATATAGCGTCTCGATTAGTTAAATTTGAATCCTTTCCATAACGGGCTACGAAATTCCACGCACGTGACAATTTAAACCTGCTAGTTTTCCATCTGTCCAACTGTTAACGTTATTCCCATTTAATTTCTTGCTTTTTCTATGTACAGAGTCACTGTTGTTTTGATCTGAAACCTTTCCATAACTGACTACGTATCTTCCACGCACGTGACAATTTTAAATCTGAAAGTGTTCCATCTTTCCAACGGACAATATTTTGAAATTCCTGGCGGTTGTTCTCACTCATTAAGCTATACGACACCGCTGATGAAGGTCCGATTTTCTCGGATCTGAAACCTTGGTCCGGATGTTGTTGTAACTTTTTGTTTAATATTAATAAATATATATATATATATATATATATATATATATATATATATATATATATATATACACACAATAATTTTATTCTAGGTGGAAAATCAATTTCATAGTCAATTTTTATAAAATAAGAAAAATGATTTAAAATGCTATGAAAAAAAGAAACTGATTGACTCATCTTTATCACCAATATAATATATTAATAGAATTACATGTTGTAATCAAACAAAAGGAGAACCAATCAATATTTGTGCATCACATCTACTGCATCACTTTCCCTTGGGAAAGGTAAGCACTCATATATCCTCCCTCCAGTTGTGAATTAAACAGTAGTTTAGACTATTAAGTCAAGACTTAGTTATAAGATGAGGAAGGAAAACCAAAATAACACCAGTTTTTTTCTGCTCATACGGCATTGTTTTCTTGCCCTCCTAGACTTCTCTCCTGAACCGAAATTGCTTGAATCCAGTGGCAAAAAGGTGTCGTTGATGCCGGCACGACTCTTGCTTCATAATCAAACTCCCCATGCAGTCACAGTGGGTATCCGTTGTCTCTCAAAACCGAAAGGCAGCCATTATGCATTAGTTCTACTAGGTTACATCAGGGGAGATCTGAATGTGAAGAGAAAAACCAAAACATTAAGCAAAAATGCTCATCAAGTGTAAACTTTTGTGCAATATGAACTTATAAACCTTTCCCTCCCTCTGCAAGCAGAAAGAGTATTTGTTTGAACTTACTGTAATCTTGATCTAGCTCAGTACTTTATTAAAACATTTTTTTTCTTTTCATTCATTACCCCCCCCCCCCCATACTAGATTATGGTGTGAAATGCTTTTAATTCTGAGTTACTTTTCGAGTTTTATTTCTTCTGTCATCTGCTCTCATCTGTTCTTTCTTTCATTTTTCAATGGTATCTTTTCTGCTTAAAAATGAAACTAATGATAATGAACGAGTAGTTGTGAAAATGAGTGTGACTTCATCGACACAAGTCTATAGTATATGTGTGGTTGGAGAGCAGTAACACACACCTCAACGCCTACACAAATAGGAAAAGGCACACACACATACACACGTATGTAAGACATAAAGAATTCCTCAAATGTTATATTTTATTAAGTCTTACTTCTTTTTTTCCAATATGGAAGCTAACTTTATTTATAGCCAAGGAAAAAACAACATTGATTTTGCATTGTGATTTGACCAAAGGAAGAAAAAATACTCTTGTAGAAATGGTTGATTTATGATCATTTAAAGACTACTGGACCTATAAAAACTGATAACTTTTGTTTTATCATCGAAATAAAGATACACACAGGCAATACAAATAAAATACAAACATGTCAGCTTTTGCTTAAGACTAACCACATGTTTGAAACGATTTATTCTTATAAAGAAAAAAAAGCAATCTTTGAAGGATATATATATATATATATATATATATATATATATATATATATATATATATATATATATATATATATAATTCCTGTGAGGTTTTGGGCATAGGAGTTAATCCAGCTGTATTTATATAATAGTACTCAATAACAAATAGATCTATGTATTCATTTAGTATGAATTTTTATTAATACACAAATTTAAATTACACATTTAGAGACATATTCAGCTTCAGCTGGAAATCATCAGTTTCTTCAGACCAAGTTTTTAGTCAAACCTCAACGGTACATGACATGGGTTTTATTTGAAAATGTTTAATTATTTATTATTTCTGCAAATGTGTAGCCAAAATGTTTGTATAAATACAAACGTATATTATGTATATATATATATATATATATATATATATATATAGTAAGCTATGAAAATATATGTATGGCAATTAAGCTACACAGAGGCTCCAGCGTTTCATCCCCGGGGGGGGGGGGATCTTAAGGAGCCTGAAGAGTCCCCCCCCCCGTGGATGAAACGCGGGAGCCTCTGTGTAGCTTAATTGCCATAAATATATTTTCATAGCTTACTATCTAGCTCTACTTACGTATCGAGCACTGTTGAAGTAAATACTGAAAATTGATACATAAAAAATTATATCTCCTTATAAAATTTTATGTGGATACATGAAATACTTATATATGTATATATATATATATGCTGACTAAAGCGGTCGTGATACTTAGATACCATGGTAACTAATTTAACTTTGTTTACTCCTTAGAATGGAAAATGTGTCATAAAATCAGTCATATATGAGGCTAGAGTCATCCAAGCATATCCCAATAAAATGGTGTAGACGTTTATAGGGATGACACAGGGCAATTTTAAACCGATTCTATGTGCACCAGGCCACATTTAGAGAGAATGATAAATGCTCTGTCACGGCTTTAGTAGTGGAAATTTGGAACGTTAAGGATAATAACACTCAGTTTAATATAAACAGCAAAACTCTATAACACCAACAAGCAAATTCACTGGTATTAACAAATTGTCACCCATGTACACCCAATAAATAACATTTTTTCTGCATTCACACTGAACGTCCATATAATGGAAATATCTCACAAACTCATACAACACTTTTGGAGATAGACCCCCATAACCAGATCTATTCTGAAACTATATTAAGGAGAGTACTTAGATAAGTATGCTTCTGTTTAAACAAAGGTGGTACAATAATATCGGGGAGGGGGGATCAGCGGTCAGCGTTCGTGCCAGACGTTCATAGAATGGAAATGTGTCAAACTCGTACAAGAGTTTTGGAGATAGTGTTGGGATTTTTCCCGTTAAAATGAAGGGCGAAGACTGTAGTCCGTTGAAAGAAAAGTTGGTGGCATATAAACGTGACTAGACAAGAACAGAGATAATAAACAACGTGGGTAGATAACGAAAGGATATTTATATGGATAAAAAAGAGAAGAAAGAAATAGAATGTCGCTTGCAAAAGAAGTGCCTTTGCGGACTCACTGTAAATGCCAGTTGTCTTGTAATAGGATGCTGTGAAGAGTAGTGCGAACATCAAGAGGGCTTCGTGCGTATTACATATGCTAAAAAACATGTGCCCGCTCGCACCTGCCACAGCAGAGAAGGAACAATGTTGACGTCAGCGAGGCTGGAAAGAAGAGGCCGATATTTTCAAAAATAGGCGCTCTCCTGGGTTTTCTGCAGAGATTGAAGCAGTGGTCTGTAATTGGCTGATTTTCATCCAATCACAGGGCACTTAGAATTCACTGCGCTTAATAATAATTCTAGTTATAGACACCCATCAGCATGATAGCAATATGCAACAGTTTAAAGAAAAAATTATGGAATTTCCATGGCTCCCACTAGTCTATATAATTATATGCTAAAGCATCTCATGTTTGTATGTACGTTATCAGCTTTCACACCAACTTTAAAATATGAGATCATCCAGATAATTAATCTGATATTGCTAAGGTAAAAAGTTCTGATATTTTAAAATGAATTGTTCCAAAATCAAATCATGCCGTCCAAACGACTAAAACAGTACATTTTTTAATAAATAAATTTCTAAAAGTAGCATTCGTTTTATTGAGTTGATAAAATTAAGCTGACAATTATTTTTATGGTAAGAAGACAGAGAATATTGTTTTAAAAAGAATTAAATTATCAAGTTTAAATAATAAAGAGACATATTCGTTTTATTTATTTAAAGAATATTTAGCCGACAATGACAAATATTTTTACGGAAAAGGAACAATGTTTTTCTTAATAGTATTGAAACTGGCAGACATTTATTATTTCAAAAGGAACATTATTATTAAACGTAAATTATACAGATTAATGTACACGGGATCTCGCTAGTTAATGATAACTGCAACTTGATCAGTATCGATTTGTAACGTGAATTCATGCGATATTTGATAACGATTGAGCTTACTGGAAATAGCTTACCAGATTATAATTAAAAACTCTTATATTATAAAAGATATGGAATTCACTGAACAATTTATTCAAGTTTGGATTGTATAATTGAAACTTTGGAAAGGCGGCACAAAGTTAGCAGAGATGGACATAAATGTTGCCTCCCTCCTCCCTCTACTTCTCTTGAGATTTTTTTCACCGATAAAAAGACATTTTTCAAAGCAATTAAACGTAGTTGTCTGGTCTTGGTGCTATTGATTTCAACTGAAATGATATTTCATTAATTGTTCCCATCCATACTTTCACCATCGTTGCATAAAACAAATCACTCGAAGCATTTGTCAATTATAATCTTTTTTTTATTCATAAATGACACTATGGGAACAATATAAAATAAGTTATAGAAAAGAAAAATGGTCTCTTTTGCCTTCTCTGGAACAATAGAATATTATCTTTATTGTTCTCTTTAATCTTGAAGTAAAAATTCTTTCTTTTTAAAAATCTCAATCATTTTAATAAATGTTATCGAATGCTTAAATCTTTGCTTTGTCGTTGCTTATATCATCTGACAAATCTTCCTTTAATAAAAGAGAAAAGTGTCATTTTTTATTTTCTAATGTTTCGCGAATAAAAACATACAAGAATAAGAAATAAAGTATTGAGAGAAAAAAAGAATTCTTCAGATTGCCGATCTTCACCTCTTATGTAATTAATGATTAAAAAAACCCATTAATTCTTAATCAATATATTAATAATAATATAATGTCGGTGTCTGTATGTGTATGCTACCTACTTTAAGTCTATTATTAAACCTAGAAACTTGAAATTTGTTAGGAATGATTGCCTATCTACACAGATTGTCATAAAGTGGTCATATTATTTCTTCAGACCGCTTAGCGTTTGAATTCCCTTTCTGCCCTGTTTCCCTAGCAATACCAACATGCAGAATTTTAAATGTAATGTGAACAAACATCTTGCTGCCCAATTTCCAACCTTGGTTGCTACTCTAAATCTGGCTCCTACCACAGTAGCTCCTTATGCTTCAGTAACAGTATGCCTTTTTTGAGATGAATAAAGTTATTAAAAAAAGAATTTTCTTATGAAGCGGATCCTGAGGGGCATGACTATCCCATCACCTGAATCTTTTAAACTTCTGATTTTAATGGGATTTAAACTATATACCTTACACAAAATCAAAAATATTTTGTAATGTTGAGGATGTTTTGATTTGTGTAATACCTTTGAACGCGTATCAAAGGACATATGCTTAGTCGTGTTATTTCTATTTTTACACATGTTTCACCATAGCAATATGTTTTTTGATTGCATTTTAGTGTGTAATCTCATGAAGCATTTTCACACATTTTTTTTTTTACTACAGTAAAATGTTTCCGATTGTTTTAAAGTTCATTATCATTCTTGTAGAATCAAATCGACAATTACCGGCATCAAGTGCTCCAATAGTTGATATGTAAATATTGCTTAATTAAAGCTAGAATTTTCATAATAGATTATCCACTAATAGACTTGCAGTCAAACAGAACTCAGAGAATAGACTTGTCCATCTGAGCATGATGGAACATTTTAGCCTTTATATTATTTGTTTGTAGTTCAATTGGCAGACAGTTAAATACTGACACCCAAATTCAATAATCATCAGCATCGGTTAACGTATGTTTTACTATTCCATCTGGTATGTATCGACCTTTGACACTAACAGTAAGTAACATTTGATGCTTTTCACACTCACTTTATCTGAGTTAGTATGGTCAAGAGAAGAGGGCAGGTAGTATGCCATAGAGGTAGTGGGCAGATAGATGGGAACAATATCAGGTAGGTTGATTTTTTTCTTTGAAAAAAAATCTAATGTTTACTTTTAACGAATTATAAAACTAAAACCAGTAAAAAATTCAATTTAGTGAAACTATACATAGAAATGAAAGATATAACTTTTCAAATTATTGGTATAAACTGTCACCTGGTATAAATTGTGATTTAGAATGAAGAAATAGTCATGGTAAATAATAAAGTTACAAATTAGAAAATGTTATTTGCATGAATTAGAAATAAAAAATCAATGAAATTTCAGTATGAAAACTGATCTCGATCTGTCAAACGTGTATTTCACTAGAACTATAGTTTTTCAATTCTGACTTCATCAGATTATCCAAACAGCAGATTTTCATGTAAACAGCTGAAGTCTTGTTGTGGAGATGAGACATGGGCAGTTCAATTTGTAATATATTCTCTTAGTAGTAATGGCAGTGATTGTTTTGGAGGATAGCAGCAAGAGTTTGTTTTCCTCTTTCTTTTCCTTTGTTTTAACAGCCGTCCTCGTCTTTTTCTTTGTAATGGGACCCATGGCATAACAGATAAAGTAACGGAATGAGAGCATGCTACCCCCGTTGATTAAATAATGGTTCCGCTCGAAATTCTGTACAGATTCCCGAGTTTGACAGAAACACCTGAAGAAGGTCAGAGGTTACAGTGGCAGAAACGTTGTGAGAATAATGCTCAAGGTGAGAACACAAGTCCGAATAATCCAAATAATCCAAATTATCAATCCTCATCTCAAAAATTCAGAAACACTTCTAACGTTGATTTCAAATAATACAATATTATTCTCCATGAGGTTAAGAAGGGTTAGACTATAAATATTTAGCGTGATCTTGGCTAAAAAATGAAACGATTTAAAATTGAATTTAGTTAAACTATAAAAAGAAATAAAAGATGTAACTGTCACCCGGTATAAATTGTGTTTTAACTTTTACTTTATAAAATTATATCAGCATTTTTTTGATTTCCTGTGTACGAAAATGTATTTTTTAAATTCTTGAGTTACTAGAATAATTTTTTAGGGTGGAGAGCATGTCAGCATAGTCGACCATTACAAGAAAACAATAGATTATCTCCCCAAGAAGTACAGCTGCCAATTTTACTCGGGAACCATTAACTTCAGCAACAAGGTCATCAAATCATTTTAGATTAACTGTTTCGATGATATTGTTACTATCATATCGATATTTATTTATCTGTTCATTTCCCAATTTCTGAATGTTATCAATTTTTTTTCTAGTTTTTATTTTATAAGTGTGTAAAATATTAAATGGTCTTGTGCTAGACTTTGCTGCTCAGAGGTAAAAAAATAAAAATGGATCCATGAGTTGAGGAAACGACTCAATTTCTGATAAGGCTTCAGAGGATTGAGGATTATAAAGGTAGTGATACACCATGAGATATAGAAAGGTGCAAAGGCAGACATTAGATGACAGGTTAGCAGAAATAACACTTCATTCGTTTCTAAGGAGGGGGGGGCTCTCATTCTTGTGTCTTTCTCTTTCCATCTACATGAAGAACATATCTGTATATAAAATTTAAATAAAAATTATATTCAATGAAAATGTAACTTATTCTAATCAACAAAGATGTAGAGTATTACTGTGTAAAGGAGAACAAACACAGTCGTACAAAAATCAAAAGATGTTTATTGATATGAATCTTTAAATGAATGGGAGTCGATTTTTTTTCATTGTTTCGTAAAGCTAAGAGTGGAGTTTCTTTTTAACTGCAACAGTTAGGTAGTAGATCTTGTGTTGGTCGAGAAAAGTGTGTGAGTATGCTTTTTTCTGCTGTGTGAATTTTCTCCCACAAGTTTGTGGTAGTAGCGTATGTGATGCTAATACAGTTTGTGGTCAGTAAGTGAGATCTTGTAGGTCATTGAACAGAATGTTGGTGTAGAGTTGATATCAGGTATTAGCTTGCTATGGGTATCAAGGCATTCAGCTAACAAGGATGTCTGAGTTTTCGTTTTTATATCGCTATATATTTTAACAGACTTTTTCATTCTTGGTAAACTACGTTTTCTAAAAGTTTTTTTGATTCCAAAAATAAATTAAATATTTTGTACTAAAAAGAGATTCAGTTTTCTCCTAGAAGAAATCTGATGATTTCACCATAGATATTTCAGAAGAAGAATTTTCCAGAGAAACCACCAACATTCCGGAAAAATGGAATCAGTAACTGAGCAACAAGACTAACATGGAAGCATCTTTGTAATCTTATATGACCATCCACCTTCAATACATAATATGATTACAAAAGGACCACTTTGCTGCTTTAAGAAAATGTCCGAACATTTTATTCGCCATTATGCTACTATTTAACGTCTCTAATGTATAATTAATTACTCGTAATTAATGACTTTATTCACGAAAACTGTCACTTAAAAAGTTTGGTATGGAAAGTCAATCAGTTTAATTCGTGTGATAATCAATTATTACCTCGTCATGAAGGCGGCACACGTGGTCACATTAGTGGGCATTCTTTTTTAAGTGTAATAAATTCATTGAAGTAATCTTTTTATCATTTGAAAAATGATATTGATCATTTGAAATAGAGAAGATGCATTGTAATCCCCTGATGAGGGAGGGTATGGGTGTGAACTTGTTTCTATACCTTATTGTTTGGGATTGATGATTTCTTTTCAACTAGAACGATGTTAACACGTGGAAGAATAAAGACAATAACAATTTAATAAACTACATATTTTATTTGACTTAACTAATTGGATCCATTTTTATTACTAAGAGTTGTGTTTAACAATCTGCAGAGAAGTCTACATGCCTTTATTTATTTGGACTCTACATAATAGCCACTTGCTTCTAAGTTCTAAGCTATAACTGATTTTTTAACTATTTAAAATACCCATCCCTATCTAGTCATCTGTCACAATAAACCAATCCACTATCCCCTCTTCTATATCTGACTACACTGACCCTGGGGTCAAGCCTTGTCAATCACACTAACCTTCCTAAAACTATTACTGCCAACATAATGAGACATAATTATGATTTAGATGCTGACATTGTATCTAGGAGAGTTTGAATTGCCTACTAGACACCATCGTCGAGTGTCTTCTGTCTCTCTGTACAAGGGTTTGTCAGGACAACCTGACATAAGGATACTTCTCCCTACAAGTAAACCCTGACTAAATATTCAAAATAACATAGTATTCGAAGCCCAAATAAGATCCCTTCGACACAGCCATACACTGGCTCATATGAGGAATGGTGCACCTTCTCCAAGTAATGTTACCTCAAGTAACAGCACTAAGCTGGGTACTCCACCAGACTAGATGACTTCTTGTCCTGGAATCCTGTAAGAATAAGAGACCACAATAAAGATATACTATAACATAGTTAACTGGTAAGTTGAGGAGAGGAAAATTAATGTTCTTCACTTCTTTACTAACTCAATGTTTGAGAGGTAAAGGAGAACTTTGATAAAAGATTCGAATATATATGTATCTCATATAGAGATCAAGTGTTAGCCCCAGGAAGGGGCCTCTTGATTTCTGAGAACTTCGACTGAAGTAAAATGAAACAAAAAAGTTATATTATTCCAGTAATTATAAGAGCTACCGAGCTCATGAAAGATTTTTTCAAAAACTACCTAGTGAATATACCCGGTGAACCAAGTACAAGAGAGATTCAAACAATTGCGCTTAAACGAACGGTTAGAATCCTAAAAAGATCCTTAGGTTTTATTTACTCCTCCCCAGGAGTTAGGCACAAGGCCAGTTTTATCTTACTTCCACAAGTAAGATGTTACTCAAGATCGGGTCGGGAAAGTGGGGTTTGAAAAGCCAGCGCTCGAGAGGTGAGCACTCTGGCCATTAAAAATTGCCTGGGCAGCCCCGTCGGCATTCCCCGGTATGGGCGCCTCAGACAGTAAGCAATAAACTTACTCCTCCCCAAAGAGGGGAGGCGAAGCCTGGGAGGGTGCACCTCCTAAAACTGCACAGGACCAGACAACCCCCAATTAGGTTAGAGTCTCTGAAATAGCGAGTAAATGTCTGGCATATGGTAGGATACTCCATCCAAAGCAAAAACAAAAAGAAAAGACCATTAAAAAAAAAGAAAGTTATATGCATTGATCTGTCTCCTAACTTTTCCTTTAACCTTGACCTTGAAGGTCGAGGAGACTGATTAAGCTTGATTTTGTTTTAAGCTACAAACAAGTTTGACTAAATTTAAAATACATAGTTGTTTTTGAAGGATGTTTGTTTTCATGTTTAAAAAGAAATATTTACCAGAAAGAAACTTGTTCATCATATGGAAGTAACTATTAGCGGATTAAAATGAAATATTTTATTAATCTTAGAGATTAAAAAGAAAAACACAATTTTTTACACTGTTTTCATCAAAAAGTGAAAACAGACGGACGCTAAATATCTGCTTCGTCACTTTAGTGAATACAAATAATGTTGTGAATATAGATAAATAATTTCTAAGTATTGAGCTTAATTCAATGTTGTCATTTTATTATTTTAACTTTTTGGACTCTTCTTTATTAGTGTTATGGCCGTGTTTAATTAATAATATATCTTGTCATTAGGTAATAGAACCACAGCTACAAATATCTCCCAGAAAAGTTATTTTTTTATTTTGTCTTTCTTTGTTTATAATTTCAATAAAATTGGTTGGATCTTCATGACAATTTTACCCAAAATTATTCATTTTATTTGGAAGTTATTCTGATCATCATTTTTGTGAATAAAATAGTATGTAAAACAAGCGTTACACCGAATATGATGATTATAACATCAAATTGACGTTTACCGGCATAAAGGGCTCAAAATAGTTAATAGGAAAATTCATGCATGCAATATTTATATAATAGATTGGCAGTCAGTCAGGACCCAGAGAATGGACTTGCCCATCTAAGTATAACGGAACATTCCAACCTTCTTATAAACTAACTTTCTAGACTTCTATTTTTGTTTATTTAGTTTGATTTTAACTTGCCAGGCAGCTGAGCACTGCTAACTAAATTCAATAATGATATAAAACTTCCACAAGTCGATGTTAATGTACTTGCATACTATTTATGAATCCATACCAATAGTGTGAAAATGTGCAAAAATGTTTGAATGTTGACTAAAGTAATGTTTGCGCACTTTCCTCTTTGTTGTCATATAAAGATATCTATGTCAGATTTTCTGAATTTGTCATCAATAGCAATTCATATGATAAATAACCATTTGATTCTGTCTAGAAAATTTCTTTTTTCCTTAGAACCATATTTTAATACAAAAATGTATTTCCCTTCATCTTTCTTTTGAATAACACTTAGTCTGATTGGAATTATTTCGTGAAATAAAAGTTATATATATAACTTTGGTAAACTATTCAGTCATCTCTGAACTCCTTGAAGGGGTAGCAACCTATGCAGTATAGAGTCTCAATCTATGCCGGGTATGAAACAGCATATGAAAGTTCACAAAGGTAGAGTCCAATCAAAAAGTTGCATAGGACAATGTCTGTAATTAATGTGCTGGAAAATGTAAGAGTCTGGCGGGTACTTGAAAAGCCATATTGGATATGCTCATGCATGAGTCGAATGAACAAGTGATGGCAATAGTCGATATAGTTTGCTGTCACCATGTGTGTGTGTGTGTGTATAATCGGTCTTTTAAATATCTTGCAGGATTGGGGCAATGTCCACACTGGCTAGCTGCATGATGCATGGCAGTCTTCACCGTAGATTTCCACTTTTGTCGATACTGAGGGTCAGCATTTAAGAACCTCTAGTCTCTGCAGTCTCTCTCTGTCAGTTCCCTCCAAGACAACTTTGTCTGGCCAACTCCGCACCTACCAGAGACTGGTAGGTTAAGTGCGCAGTTGATTGCACTGCTGGATCTATCCACGTGGTCATACCAGCGGAGTTTTCTCTTCCTCAAGATGAGATTGAGGCCTGAAAGATCAAGTTTCTTGAGCCATATACTTGCTTGTATGGTGGAAGCATCTTTTGGCTTGATGTTACAATCCATCCAGCCATTTCCCTGTCATTGTGCTGCAGACGTTGGAGGTCTGGCCTTGTCAGTTCCCAGGTTTCACTGGCATCGAGCTATACACTTGACTACGGGTTCTGTATGACAGATAGCATGATGTGAGAACTAGTAGCAGCTCTCTTAACTTCTTCCAAGCAGTCTTCACATGTGTCGTGATTGCAAGCCGCCACCTGCTGAAAGCATATCTCTTAGGTAACAGAAAGAGTAAACTACCTTCAACTTGTCCTAACCAACCTGAACCTTCCTCAGGGGTCGACCAGCAAGTGGGGAAGCAATCTCCCGGCATCTAGAGCAACTAAAGTTAGGGTTCTTGGTCAGACGCTTAAGTCTAACACACCTCCTGTGCACCCAGTGCTTGCAGCCATCACACAAAATACTGCTCCTACCAACATCTGTGCAACAAACATCACACGGGGAGTTGCCCGAATCCTGAAGTTGGTCGAGGTCAGTACTGTAGATCATGATCTTTGTTTTGTCAGCGTTCACTCTCACCCCTTTCCTTTCCATAGCTTCCTTCAATCTCAGGAGCCTTCCGACACATTTATTCTGCGAGTCAGCAATGATAACCAGGTCGTCGGCATAGAGACGCACCAAGAGAACACCGGTGTATAATATATATAGTGTGTGTGTGTAATCTTGCTTGTTTGCACATTGAATGTTTTAGAGAGTGAGAGAAAGGGTGAATGAAGTGAGAACGGAAATAGGCGTAGTACTAGTAGAAGCAGCAACGTAAGTAGAGAGTAAGAGGATGATGTAAATAAATAAAGAATAGGAAAATATGTGCGGCAACAGATGTTTGGCAATGATGGACAAATGAGAGAAAAAATCACTCACTATAATAAAGAGAAATGTGTATTTATTTGTAAACATATATCCGCCCCGTCACACAAAAGTCTGCATGACAAAAAAGAGAAGGTACAACTCAAGTCTATTTCCATAATTAAACGTTTGACAATCTATTAGATATGTAAAACATCACTTCCACTATTAACTTGAGAAAGGTATAAATCCATCTCATCTCCCCCTGACTATACATTAAATAATAAGGTAGACTAGACATTGAATTGTTAGTGGGAAACTAGTTTAGAAAGAAAAATCTGCTAAATAAATCTTCAGGTCTGTGAAACATGCATGTGTACAAGAATCTTATACTGTAGATATTCGTGAGAGTGGATCCTGCTTCTTTACAATACATACTATATGCAGTTCCATTTTTCTTTTCTTTTAGATTGCGTTTCTTTAATTTGAATCTTGGCCGAGGATAAGCATCCGCTATTGTTATATATTGTCCTCTGTTTTGGGGGTGCGATGTGAGGACTTACTGGAAACAGGCTAGAGATGAAGAATTCGTCTGGCTGATTATTTGTTCTCCTTTGCACATATGTATCCACATCAGCATTAATTATAACTGACACAGAAGCATTTGTATGTATAGATCTTTATTATCTCCTAGGTACAAGCTTCAGGTATAGATAAAGAGATTAACTCACTACTGGCGATTTTTGTCCATTTTCGTTACAACAGAATCTCACCAGATCTCAGAATGCAAATCGATTATATGATTCTTTAATTCTGTTTTAGGTCCCATGCATGACCAATACAGGTACCCATAAAGCTGGATAAAGTGTCTGCTTGTAGCACCTTCTCTAACCAAATAATCAATCATTTAACTGCTAACAAGTCGCTAATGTTGCTTAACTTTGGTGATCTAATAAGAATAAATGTTTCAACGTGTGAGTTTGTCATTAAATAACCTTAAAAGGGGTTGATATGCCATTAAAAACGATAAAAGAAATGACATGCTTGTGTTCTCTTATAGTTTTCCACTGTAAAAGATTAATGGAATTAAATGCAGTCGCCATGTTTTATCTTCAGATTCCATCGTTTATTAACAAGGAAATAAAGGAAAAACAGGTGTAATTTATGAGGCAATTATTTATTTCAAACGTGTGTAGATTTTGGAAACAGTTTTTTAGGTTCTTCTTTTTCACCATGTAACTACAATCATCCCTTAATGTTGATGGAATTTAATCTCTGTCAATTATGTACTTTCTAGGTTGGCTCTTTATCTTGAGACCTTGAACAAGTCAATCACCCTTGCTTTCATGTTAAAACCTTCGTAAGTGATTTATCCCAAGAAAATGCATTTTGAAGAAACGTTAACTTTCCAGAACCGCCATGACATCAGCAAATGACATTTGCTTATTTGTTCTTTTATGGAGAAATCGTAGCTTCTAATCAAGAACAAAACATAAAGAAAATCATTTCCACTGTCTTGTTAAATGTGTAAATTTAATTTTTTTTTAAAATAGCTTGTGTTAAAATCTTATCAACAGTGATTGTCAGTTTTCTTCCCAGCTTTGCTTATGTCATAGCTGACATTTCTGATCATTAAAATTCCATTTCAGCCAATTGTTATTGTATAGAGAGAAATGCGGAAATGTTATGGAAATGCCTAACAAAAAGTCTATTCTTTTACATTTTGTCATCTTTCAAGTCTTATCTAATGATCCCAACTTTCATGAAAGGTTTTGACTTTTTGTAGTTGGCTTCTTCTGTTATTGTTTTTTGTCATCTTTCAAGTCTTATCTAATGATCCCAACTTTCATGAAAGGTTTTGACTTTTTGTAGTTGGCTTCTTCTGTTATTGTTTTTTGTCCCTGATAATCAAAATTGATTTATATTTCTGTCACTTTGTTGAATACTCTAATTGGGGGAGGTGGTAGGATGAGTTGAGGCGATATAAGAAGCAGATGAAAATAATGTGACTTCCTTTTTGCTATCTCTCTTTTCTTGTGGTTTGCAGTGATATTGGATGTGTTTGCCATGGCTGGTGTCTTGACCGTTGGGGACGTGTCCCATTCCCTTAAACAAACACGATTCACTGCTTTCGTTTTCCGGAGAATTTTAATAAACAAGTGAATTATAACAACAGGTGTAATTGTTTCTTTGAAGGCATTCTCTTCAGGACGCCAGCATAAGCACTTCGTATGCAAAATGATAAACTGGAGAGGAAAATTACTACTTGACGATAATCACCATCACCAATACACACGTCATAAGATAGGAGTCACAACTGTAAGTTATCTGTTTGTCTTAGTTTGTCTGTTTGTCTTAGTTTGTCTGTTTCTCAAAACCGATTCATTTGTTCATCACACAACTTTGTTAGATAGTGGTGGTTGCAGATAGGGAGGTTTCTCTGGAGTGGGGGCCAAAACGGAAATCGGAAGTGACGTTACGAAATAACTTTATCGACCTCTTCTTGTTCCTGTGACTAGCAGAGTCGGACGTGAAAAACCAGTCGTCCCGAGCCCCGAATGGAAGGGGGGAGGAGGAGTACGATAAAAAAAGTGATATAGTATCTTTCTTAAATTCACCCTGGGTCTGTCTCCCTGCCTTACCACACACAGACTTCTGTCAGGTGCGTTGTGTTAAATACATCTTTGAAAACCCTTCCATGGCTTCTGCGTGAATATGTTCATGATAGTGATGATGACAGCGACAAGCGGTTTGTAGCAGTAATGGTGGTGGCGGCAGCCCAGCCAGGCACACACACACACGTGTGTTGACGCAACGCCTAGCAAAAATCTATTACCCGAAGGTAAGCAAGAATCCAATATTGACGATTTGGAGAATACAATAATTTTACTTGAATTTTTATGACTATGAGTGCAAAAAATTGATAGTCAGATTGGGAGATGAGATGTATAAAAAATGACAAATAAATTGGCATTTTTTGCCATTTAGTCTGCATATCAACGTGGAATCTGCTAATCTCTGTTTACATCTCGTTGGATTTATTGCCTTTGTTTTTATTATAATACCATTTGAAAAATTATAATACAAAAGTTAAAAGAATATCGCAGTGAAGAATGTATTTAAGAAAAGGTTTAAATATTTGAATAATTGTTATTGTTTTTTTAAATTTAAAATAAGTAGTTTTTTTTTAAGAACACCACCGGTTTTTTAATTACTTGACCTTATATTGGAAATATGGCAGAAATTGTAAACATGACGATATTTGAAATTATTTTCCTAAAACACCATCTAATTAGAAATATATCTCCACACCGATAACGCCGGGTGAACACTGCTAGTAATGATATAAATGTTACTAGTATTAATAATTTTGTTGGATTATAAATATTAAGATAAACATATGTATCTTCAAAAATCAAAATACAATTAAATAAAATACTTAGTAAGAAAAGAACTCCAAATTTATCAATGTAATTAATCCTTACATTGATAAATTTGGAGTTCTTTTCTTACTAAGTATTTTATTTAATTGTATTTTGATTTTTGAAGATACATATGTTTATCTTAATATTAATAGCTAACCCTGCATGAGAAAAGAAAGGAAAATGCATGGTGAATTTTCACAGGTGTTTGTAGACACGGCTGTATTGCCAAGTTTACATCATAGAACTCTATGCATTGGATTTGCTGGGGGCACTACACAGGACTTCTAAAGAAATAGTCTTCTAATATCTACAAGGTGTGCATGTAGCAAGTTTTATCAAAACCAACGTTAAGTGTTATACTTATGATTTATAACTTTATTTCATTAAGATTTCTACCATCTATGCTTGTATTTTTCCAGGTCCATTTCTAGTTCTATGTTATGCTTTTTTATCAATGGATAAGGATATGTATCCGGTGGCAAAGAGAAGAACAAAAAAAGCAATCTACAAAGCCAAACTAAGGGGTGAGCAAGTAAACATTCCACATATACTATAAAGAGGTGACCAGAAAAATGAAGCATTTAGAATAGCTAAACAGATGGCAAAAACAAATATGGATATTGTTGAAGAGAAGTGCATTTGAAATGACAATGGAGTGTTAGGAACAAATAAACAGGGCAAGAAGGATGCTTGAAAACGCTATTGTTGAATACTGAGTTTTCATGGAACCGAGAACATCTAGAACTCGCAGAAGCAGTATCTAGTCCAGCTATAAGAATTGAGAAAGAAATGGTATGGTAAATTGTTAGCAAGATGAAGGGTAAGGCTGCACGAATCTCAGGTGTTGTTGGAGAAATCTTGAAGACTACAATAAAATAGATGATCAGACTTGACAAATCTGATCATAAAAAAAGGTGTTCCAAAAATCTGGGATTTAGTACAGTTCTGAATTGTTACAAGAGTAAAGGTGGAACTCTAGATAGAGGTAATTGCAGAAGCTTAAAGTTGATAGATCAGGTTCTGAAACTGATTGAGAGGATAATTGAGCAGCAAATAAGAAGTTAGATAAGCATAGATGAAATGCAGTTTTGTTTTATACCTGAGCAATATGTGATGAAACTGAAAAATTCTTCTTGGAAAAATGATTGAATAAAAAAAAATGTGAAAATTCTTACATTTTCTGTTAAATTCCAAGTAAATGCAAACCAAATGCAAAAGCCACAATTTCGGTTTCATAATTTGGCGGAACTCATCTCCCATTTCATGAATATTGATGAATACTTCAAGTGCAGGAATCACAAAAAAATGGTGACATCAGCCATGAATTCCAATAATAATGGTGCATCTCATAAATATAAAGCTGTATTTAATTTTACTTTGACTCTCAGAATTGGCACTTCAGGGGGAGAGGGCATAATTTGAGGAATTTGGGAGTGACCAGAAACACCTATAAATTGATTTAGGTAGACATTTTTTAAAGGGAGCTTTATTAGTAGCTGGAGGTCACGAGTAATTTTAACTTTATCTGTATTCGACTTTTGTGTGTCTATGTAAGCATATACATTATTTTATGTATATTTTGTAATATATATATATATATATATATATATATATATATATATATATATAATGTGAAATAAATTTGGCTTATCTAAACACTACTGCAGTTATATGGTACTATTAGATATCGGACAAGAAAACCGACTAGTATATATAATGGTTAGTTGAGAATAACAGAAAATGAAAGGTTAGCCAGGGTTAACGTGATAAACCTGAAGTCACATGGCTCAAAGAGAAAGTGGAAGAGAATCGCTCTCTTTACTTCCTACCACTGGCCAGTGATTTGAAACAAAGATCAAGTTGAATAAATATCTGATGTCTTCCATCAGTTCTTATCTTGAGACAGTCCCTTTTCGAAGTATGAAAGAAATTAGTTGCAGGAGGCATTCCCTCAGTCTGGAAGGATTGCACATCCTACGATTTATGTTTGAAAAGTAAAGGGACTGGAGCGACAAACAATTTATTTTAATTCCAAACAATAAGCTACATGGTATGAGTTCGTGGGGGAGGGCATAATCGCAGACTGAGGCAATTTTTATAGGCAATGGTTTACTATGAAGTAATCATCCTGCAAGAACTTGTATAACATCCAGCCCTCGAGTTGAGGCAGATAAACTGCAAACAACATGGCTTTTCTTTCATTTCTCCTGTGAATCTAATACACTTTACCATCCTTTCCTGACTGGCTGCTTGAAGAATTCTTGTTTGTTTATTTTTTTTTTAGTTTATTTTTTACTTTAGTTCACCCCAAACAAGAGACATAAGGGGCTTCTGTGAATTTGGGGTCATACCTACAGGAATATACTAAGTGTTTGTTTACATTAGATTTAAATTTCTGCATGTTGGTGCAGTAAGGAAAACACGGGGCAGGGAGAGAATTCAAATAGCTTACAATTCTATGAAAGAAGCATCTGGAGACAGTGAAGGGGTGTCATTTTGCTGATTGTCGTGTCGGTTGGGGGTATTTACGTCGAGGGGGCACCAATGTAGCAAGTTCGGTGGAGCACATTCCATGGAAGTAGTTCTAAAACAAGCATAGAGATGCAACATTGTGGCAATGGGGATGGAGCTTGGTGGATAGTGAGGGGCCTATTAGATTAGAGGCTCTTTTTTTCGACCCTGTCTAAGAGGGAGAGGCTAATGGTTGGTGCACAAGCTTAGATGTGACAAAAGTACTCCATGCAGGCGAATGGTGGCTGTAGAGATATAGAATACTGGCAGGTGAGAGAATTTATCTAGCACGGGAATCCACCTTCTTTGTAGCAGACTTGGTAGTATCTTCTATGTATTTGTTCCAATTCATGTTGCCTCTCAGCTACATCATTATGCCCCTCCTTCAATCCTTGATCGTCGTCTTGAAATCGTAGGAAAAGAAAGAATCACATGGAACAATATCAAGTGAATAGAAAGGTTATTTCAGTATGACAACGTTCTCGTTTGCCAGGAACTTCATGGTGCTCATAGTGTTGTGAGTAAAGACATTGTCATGATAAAAAAAGATCAGGTGTAAACAAAAGCGTGATATCTTTCACCTAGTTCCGTTACTTTTCAGACACACCTTGTATACAAGTAAAGTAGTGACCAAGAAATGGGGCTATGGAGCTTTGGATTAAAAAGCAACACTTGGTGTTTCTGTTGTTTTCAATTCAAACATATGTTCAGAGATTTTAACAGACATTTTCAATTTTTTTCTGACAGTGACCGTTTATATTTTAAAATATGGTGGACCAGGATTGCTAGAACAGAAATAGATCGATCTCAGTTGGTTTGAGAAATTATTCTGTAATCAATTTTTTTAAAAGTTTGTTCTGTAATATCTATTTGAAAAGATCAGTGCTACTGTATGTTGCATAAGGAATTGCTACTTAGGGTACCTGCTATTTATGAATTTCACCATTTTGAATTGACTTTTTAATTTCAAGTATCCTCCACTCTAATTAAGTGCAATGTGTATTCATTTGTATATATACATACCTGTTCTGTCACACCAAAAGTTTGTTTTTAAACCCACCGACAATACATTTCAAGTATTTAGGGGAGTAAATAAAGCAAATAACAAGTTCAACAACCCCTTACTGTCTAGCATAAATTCAGAAAAAAATCCTATTCCATAATGAAACGTTTGCTTTTTTCTGTTTTCTATACCGATTTATACGTTTTTACTTTTTTTTCTTTTAAACCTTTCAGTTTATGAGGTTTTCTTTCTTTTTCTTATTTCCTTTTTTATTTACCGATCGAGATATTTTCTATAAATATTAGTACGAACACTTGCAAAGCAAAATCTTTTTCCGTTCTCGGCCTTTTGGCCAAGATCAAAGTGTAGTATCTGTTCCGATGAATACTGCACCCCATAGACTGGTATTGTCTTGGCCTTCGGGTCTTGATTTACGCCGGTCTATGGGTCTGTCCTGTGCAGTTCTAGGAGGTTCACCCTCCCAGGCTTTGCCTCCCCTCTTTGGGGAGGAGTAAGTTTATTGCTTACTGCCTGAGGCGCCCCTACCGGGGAATGCCGACGGGGCAACCCAGGCAATTTTCAATAGCCAGAGTGCTCACCTTCTCGGGCGCTGGCTTTTCAAATCCCACTTTCCGACCTTGTGTCACATACTCCTATTGTGGGTAGGTGTTGAATAACATCTTTTTCCGTAATTTTTGCATTTATTAATAACACGGTCGTTTAGTCTTTGACTATTTGACAAAATACAGCAAATGACGGTCGTCCTATCTCATGCAAGTACAGACATTCTCGTTAGTTATAAAAGAACAGTTTAGCTATTATTTTGTTATTCATTATAAACAGAATTCAAAATGCATAAACTATTGAGAAAATCAAGAAAAATGTGATTTGAAGAAGCAATTCAAAACAAAGAATTATTGTTCTTTATGAGAAAAATCTTTTGTCAGAAGTGAAAATTAATAAATCAAAAATATTTTGTAGATTTTATCGATTTTATAAGTGGATCATTCGCTGCAATTAAGTAATGCTTCAAGAACCTTTTGAGATGAAGATCTTCACAAGATATTAATCCGAACTTCTTTATTATTAATACAACATCTTAGTTGCATTGCTATCATCTAAAGAATTGGATTATTTTAACAAATTCACTTGTAAGAAGCATAGGTTGACTTTATATAAAACGAGCTGCGGATTTACTTGGCGTTGCCCGGGACCTCTAGCCGGGTAGAGGGTTGAGATGAAAATAATTAAAAATATCGTCATGTTTTCTTTTAAATAGGAGTTTTAAAATTCGTTTCAGTTTTTTTGTTTTGATTTCAATAAATATTTGATCAATATAAAATAACAATAATCAAATGTGCATTCATCAAAATTACGTATAGGCGAGAAACATACAGACATGAGATCTTTTCTGATAGTTTTGTTAATACATATATCAGTTGGAATATTCGTCCCAGGGTTGGTTCATGATAATAATGAACCATTGATGATTGCTAGAGGCCAGACCCCAAAATGCTTCAAAGAAAAGAAAACCATATGGTAAAAAGTGTATGAATGTTTGTAACAACTCTAAATCATGTGATTCCCAATCTTTTTTTTTTCTAGAATAAATGTATAGTTTTTCTAAGTCATTGTTAAGGCCCATCCAGGAATCATGTAAAAAGAACCAACATTCTAATAAGATAAAATGAATAAAAAAGGGTTATAACTCTCAGTTATAACATGTTTTTTTTCTTTTTTAAAAACTTTTGATTACCTACGGATTATTTCAACACGTCACTTGTTATAAGTTACACTTAAAAAATGGTAAAACTTTATTTATATTCTTTTTTTTTAATTGACTTGTTTTGGTCGTATTTCGTGTGTATAATAAAACTTGCTATAACTTACGTTTTTTTGATGTTTTATGTTATTCAGTGTTTATTAAATCATGGTCTTTAGTAAAAACAAATGTTTGGAGAGCAAACTCGTTTAGTCCATTCAAAATGTGACTGAAGCTCAAACAAATTGCTAACAAAGGTTTTTAACTTGGATATTGGGCATGAAGAACCTCTCTTTCAAATATAAAGAAGTTTACCAAAATTAACCTTGTGGAAAAGGGTCAACGGCCGCCATCTTAAAAATCCAACTTAACAATATTAAAATTTCGAGACATAAAATTTCTTACATTTCCTGACAAGTATGTCCATTATTCCTGACAATTACTGACAAAAATAAATGTTTTTCCTGACAAAAAACCTTTATTAAATTAGAAATAAAAAAATATTTTTTGCATGAAAACCCACACAGGGCCCACCCCAAGCCAGCTTGAAATTTTCTTGGTGTTTTAAATTGTAATGATAGGTAGCTATATTCTTAATAATAAACTAACACCAGAAAATGACTAGTCTCTACCATTGTTTTTATGTTTTTTTTTAATTTCTTATACAAATATGTATATAAAAGGTACAAAAACAGACTAAGTAGCCTTTTTCAAGGCAACAATTGTCACATTAATTCCTAACATTTCATAAAAATAGGTACAAAATAAGTACAATTTACAGTAAAGGAATGGTCAGTTGGTCGAATGCTGGGGCAAGGCTTTTGCATAAGCACCACAGAACAAGTTCATGAACGGACCAAAGAACATTTCTTGTTAAGAACTAGTCAAAGGTAACTTCAACATCTGGCTGTCGTGAGTTGCTGCAGTAGAGGCCTTTGCAATAACCACACAAGTTTTAACAGTCAATGCCATGTTTCCTGCAACTGCATCTTGCTGTAGTACACCCTGAAGTACAGTTACACCTAATTATAGCCAACAAATTTACAGGACCAACTGGCAAGTCAGTCTTGATTGATTGTAATTTACTATCTGAAAGTTTCCATCCCACCTAGTCAGGTTTTAGCTGGTTTCTACATTTCCATTCCTGAATTTAGAAGTAAACTCGAAGGCTGTGGAATTTCGTAGCTGCTTTTGTTGGTGGCAATGATTTGGCCTCAACATACTTTGAGCTTTTTGCAACCTTTTCCTTAAAGCGCCTCAGTCGGAGATGATTGGTGTTTCCCCCATCATTACCATTGTACAGGCACACTAAAGCCTTCTTCTCAGCTTCCATAACCTCTTTTGCACTGCTATCCTTGCCAAACACTTCTGCCAGTTTGAGGAAGTTTCTATTGTTCATCAACTTTCGAAGAGATGCTGCCTTCTCAATTCCATAAACACTGGATGTAGAATCACAACCCAGTAGTGCATTGATGAAAAGAATGTTGGAACAGACCACATCTCTCAAAGATTTCCTCATCTCTTTGATGTTCCAGAATTTCACAGTTTTTTCACTATCCTTTGGTTGGTGTGTGAAGATGTTGTAACCATCATCTCTATTGGCATGATAACATAGACGGACCAATATATCAGTGTCATCTGCTATCAAAATGGTTTCTCCTGTCTGTGCCAGTTCTACAGCAGTCTTCATAATCAATATGTCAGCATCTCCAGATGCATGGACTACTTTACAACCTGCTTCCTCCAAACTCTTTCCCAGCAAGTTGATGAACAAGTGCTTGTTTTCGTGATTAGCTAGGAAAACATCCTTTTTTTTAATTTGAACACCATTAAAGGGGTCAGTGACACATCAACACCAACAGAGCCCCCTGCTCACCGTCAATGAGTCGCGTCTTTAATGTTTCTTTGCAGATCCTGTATATAATAAGCATCCCCAGAATGAAATATGAAAAGGTCAAAAACTGTAGAAAACAAAGCTTCAGACCGTTTTTTCAAATTTCTCTGGATTTGTAAATAAACAATAAACACATGCTAGGTTGACTTTCATTCCAGACCTGACATGGAAGACTTACATCAAATCTGTTGCTAAGGTTGCTGGAAAGAGGGTTGGATACTATTACTGCTGCAAAAAGTATCTGTCTCCTGATGAAATCCTTTACTCCTATAAGAGTCAGATACGCCCGAAGTTGAAGTACTGCTGCCACATCTGGGGAGGTGCTGCTCGGAATATTTTTTCCTGTTTTGGCAGAGTACAATATTGACTTCACAATTTCGTAGGGGATGATCTCTCCTCTTCCCTGCAGCCTCTTTTCTCACAGAAGAGACGTTGCTAGTCTTTCTCTATTCTATCGGAATTTTCACAGTAGATGCTGAGCTCAATCTCTGCTACCCCTACCCCCCCCCACTGTAAAAGTTCACAGTATAAACTCGTCTAATAACAAACATTGTAAAAAATGTTCTTCTTTCGTGCACCTTAAACGAAATAGAACTTCCATGAACAGTTTTGTTCCAAGAACTTTCCATCTGTAGAACACAATACCGGGCACCTGTTTTTTTAACTGACTACAACATAATCGTTTTCAAGTCAAATGCTTTCTTAAGTAATCAACTCCTCTCATAGTATTGTTTATCATCCAATCTAATTACTTATTAATGAGTGGGCTTTGGCCTTACCTACCTGTACTTTGTGCGGCATTCACCCTGGATGGGTTAGGCCAGCTTTCTCTTTTGACCTTAGTAAGTGGTTACGCATTAGTGTATATATATATATATATATATATATATATCCATACATATATATATATATATATTTATATATATATATATATATATATATATGTATACATATATATATATATATTTATATATATATGTGTGTATATATATATATATATATATATATATATATATATATATATATATATAATATGTGTGTGAAAAAGACAAACGGAAAAACAAATTTAAATACAGGAAAAAATGATCAAAAAACGAGAGATTTTACCGGTTTCGTTTGGATCAACGAACGTCTTCAGAAAAAGTGAAGATTTTAAATTTATTCGATAACGTTAATAACATAGGTAAAAAAAAGAATGCACGACGGGATGTTTGTGGCACGTGTTAAACTATTTGAAAAAAGAAAGAATAATGAAACATGTGCGGCAGAGAACGTTTTAAGATTGGAAAAAGGGTGGAGAAAGAAAAAAGACAAGCCAAAGAAATGGAAGTATGGATGAAATGCAGTAAAAATGAAAAGTTACTTTAACTGAGATCACAGTTATTTAAGCAGTGGCGTGATATATTGCGGTTAGAATGTATAAACAGTACAAACAAAAAAATTAGAAAATTGAAGAAAAAAAAGAATTTTAATGCCTACTAGGCACTGTTCTTAAGTGTCTAAGGTCTCTCTGTACAGGGGTTTGTCAGGACAACCTGGTATGACGATACTTCCCCTCTACAAGTACACCTTGACCAAATATTTAAAATAATAGAGTATTCCAAGCCAAATAAGATCCCCTCGGTATTGCTACACCACACTAGCTTATACGAGGAATGGTGCACCTTCTCCAAATGATGTTGCCTCTAGTAACAGCACAAAGTTGGATACTCTGCCAGACCAGATGGATACTTGTCCTGGAATCCGGTAAGATCAAAAGACCACAAGAAAGATATACTATAACATAGTTAACTCGTCAATTGGGGAGAGGAAAATTAATGTTCTTTACTTCTTTACTAACTCAACATTTGAGAGGAGAAGGAGAACTTTAATGGAACACGCGAATATCTATGTATCTCATATAGAGAACAAGTGTAAGCTCTAGGGAGGGCCCCTTGAATTATGAGAATTTACACTGAAGTAAAATGACAAAAAAGTGAACATATAAATGTATGCTTGTCTCAATATTTTAAAACTAATGTAATTCATTATATATATATGCAAAATAGTAACTCTGTGTGTGTATGTGTCCGCCTGATCTTTGTGTCTTATGTTCACCCAAACCGCCGGACAGAATTGCTTGAAAATTGGCATGTGGACTACTGCCCTCTCAGTGATGGTCATAGTTTATATAAAAAATATATCGCTTCAACGCTGGGTCCCCCCCCCCAACTGAAAACTGTGTTCCTTTTGATTCAAATGAAATTTTAACCATAGGTAGATGACTAAAAATGATGTCTATTCCCAAAATTTCAGTAAATTTTGATAATATTAAGATGGTCCCCAGGAGCACAATCCCTCCACTGAAAAATGTTTCCCCTTTTATTCAAATGATTATATATATATATATATATATATATATATATATATATATCAAGGAGAACACCTCTCTATCTGTGCATGTCTGTTACTAAAAACGAAGACATACTAGGAAGTGTACTTTCAATATAATTACAATTTGAATGTGAACATAATGGAAGTATTTTATCGTCTATGGCTGCCCCTTAAAGAAGCTAATGACAATTTTCAAACATGTTACACAATGAAATTAATATATTTATTAGCGTTAGTTCAAGAGTATTAAGATATATCTGAATAGCTCGGTGAATAAGATATCTAGCTGACAGCATCAAGGTTTCTATTAAGTTAACTCTCCCTACCATGATGTTGCATATGATGCTATCCAACACTCTAACCTGGGCAACACCGGGTAGCTCTGCTAGTTATACATATAATATCTCAACAATTAAGTGATGCATGAAAATGGATATCTGATCTGAAACCAGAATCCGCAAAATAAGGTCAAAACATCAATTTTTATACTGATCGTTCTTAATTTGTATAATGTGATTCTTTATTTAACATGTACACCTTAAAGGTGGTGAGTGAAAGTGGATACCCAATCTGAAATCAGCAACTCCTCCAAAATGAGGTTAGAACAACTATTTTATGCTTGCCTGTATTTTGTAAACCAGTGTAATTTAGCTTACCTCAGACTAACATTTGAGTTTTAATAAAAATCATAAGATAACTGCTTTTTTTTAAATTTATTCTGTTAAGCAAAAGGAAATTGGTTGGCAAGCTCTTCCTATTTATAATACTGTGGGTGTTAGAATCCCCGCTCCCCCTTCTTGCCTTACATCCTAGCACTATTCATGCCGGTCGGCTCTGGATTATTTAATCTTTCCCCTCTATTTCCAGGAGACTTAAACGCCTAAATAACACTTCATCTGTCCAGGTATTTTTGCCAAAAATTAATACACCCTGCAAATTTGGCAGTTGTGCTGAATTTCCACCGAAAAAATTATCTGCCAATTCCTTGGTTCATAGCAATAGACTTTGGGAATGTAAGTGATCAGCAGATAATAGAGTGTTTGATGTCGGACAATTTTTAGTGTTAAAGGCAAGAATTAAATTTGAAAAAAAAAATGTCTTTTGATGCAACTGAAAGACATTGATCACATAGATATGCATTTATGATAGAACTGTCTGGTGTTTGATTATTGTATGATGTTATTCTTAAAGGGGAATCATTGGATTGGAAGTGATGCAAAGAAAAAGTAAATGCTTTTAAATGCGTCTACACATCTAGAGACACAACTTCTATGCTTAAGTTTGAAATAGCATTTGCATTGAGAAAGGCGTTTTACTTTTAGATGTGTTCACACATCTCGGTCGGTCGGTAGGGCGATTCTTGGTCTTTCACATAAGTTTTGAATTCCATTTTTATCATAAAATGCACAGATTTAATATACATTTGTTATATTTTTAAAACAATAAATTCATATAAACGTTTTAAAATTTTTGGAAACACAATTTTCATTAATTGGATTTTCGATGGTGAATAAGTACTTATTGGTGTAATCTGCAATTATAAAAAAATAGATTGCTTAAAATTAATAGCAAAAATATAACTTTAGCAGATTATTGCTATTAAATAGAATATATATATATATATATATATATATATATATAATTAAAGGGGGCTTATCCTCACACTTTATTGCAGTTTCACAGTAGATCCGATCTTCAGAAATGTAGTCTTATTCAACACATCTGTATACATTTGAATGCAAGAATCGAATTTAAATTATTTATTATTATAATTGTGAAGCTCTATCTAAAAGGATACAAAGCCCGTTGTGCAGGCAATATCTGCCAACTTGGTTTGCACTGTCGCGGTTCGCGGAAGTTGGTTTATCATCTTATATATATATATATATATATATATATATATAAAATTAAAGAAAAGTTTAGTTCAATAGCTATAACTTTAGTTATATCACAAGGAGATTTTATAACACGAATCTTTTATGGAAAAATTATTAGAAATCTCCAGGATACAAATAAATACTACATTGAGCTCAATGGTTAACACTTGATAAAGAATTTATATGCTGACGATGAGTTTCATATAATTATCAATTTTTCTATCCTGCTATGAAAGTGATAATAAATTGGGAATTTCTGAAAGGATGAATATTGTTAGTATTGAATTAGCATGATAACAAAATATTGATTGTCGTAAATTTTGAATTCTACTTATACTACTAGTTATATGTTACTAGTTTTGTTAGATGTGGGGAAAATCCCAGCAGAGTGCTTGATTAATTGAGAATTAAAATTAAGAGTGTTATATTTATTTATTTTTTGGTACAGAAAATTAGTACAACGGCAGTACCGTCGGTTTCAAGCTCAGAAAGACTTAACCATACGGCTCTCTTCAGCTTATGTTGTCACCTGTTACAGAAATGTGAATTCACGTTTCACTCTCGTTTGGATACGTTATTTGCTTTGGAGTGTTATGTATATTTGTTTAAAATTTGTGTTAGGGAGAGAAATGTGAGACTACAAAGTTTAATAAAGTTCGAAAAAAAGGGGAGGGGGGTAAAATGTAACAGTAAAGATTTAAAATTTTAAAAATGTAAAATGTCTCTATACAAGTCCCGTGATTCAAGTTTATTAGGAGCATATATTAGGCCGTTGAATGTTTTGAAGGGTTAAACTGGTGTCGTCTAGAAAGTATTAAGGAGAGAATGTGGTTTTAAGCGTTAAACTTTCGAAAGAATAAAAAGATATAAAAAATACATAAAGTTTAAATTCAAAGTCTGGATTAAAAGACTTTAAATCAATCCAAAAGGGAGTTAAATTTAGATTTAACCCCATTTGGGTCTCGCAAGTTGGCAATCGGTCAAAGGGGAGTAACTCTACACAGTTCTTAATGATTCTGTATTCGGAATTTAACATTTTTAACTAAGATGTGATAACATTTAAACATATATATATATATATATATATATATATATATATATAAACATATACACCATGCAGAATCCTACTTGCCTATGAAAGATTAAGAAGAAAAAAAAGAAAAAAGGTTTTAAATGCCTATTTACTTTTGATAAGGGTGATTCTATCACCGAAAGTCTCAAAACCTTAAAATAAATAAATGTTAATTGTAATATAAAAACAAAAAATTCTTAAAGTTGTATTTAGCTTTTAAAAAAATCCTTACGTATATATATATATATATATATATATATATATATATATATAAAATTTAAACACACGCATATATATATTTAAACAAAGGACTTGCCACAAGTAATTGACTTTAGCATATGAAAATAAAAAAAAAAATAACTAGGCAATCTTTCATTGATTATACAGTAAACTTTATTTGATCCAGCATGACATCTTTACAGCATAGCAACCTTTTATGGAATTGTTTAATGCTGAAACAACACTTGTTGCGAATAATTCATTGTATACGATTAGCCAAGGTTTTTTAAAAATCTAAATGTGCTTAATTAGTCTTAGAGGAAGAGGGGGGACGTTAAACATTTATTATAACTTTCACATAAACATGCATTGCTTGTTAATGTATAATTAATACAAGTTTGCTTATTATTTTCTAGCATTATAGATAGACTTACACTATTATTATTACACATATCAAGTGATATTTATCAACCTGGGCCATTCCCTACGTCGAGAGAGAGAGAGAGAGAGAGAGAGAGAGAGAGAGAGAGAGAGAGAGAGAGAGCAAATAACTACTTTATCGTAGTTACTTAACAATTATTTTCTAAACCATTCCTGGAGGAGGGGAAAGGATATCTCTCGCTTGTATTTTCTTAGGGAAATATTTCCCTAATCTATTGTAGTTTACATGGTAACAATCACGTCTCATCGGTTTGCCTCCAAAACCGAGACTGACGAAACTCGCTTCTCACAGAGAACGAGTGACGTCACGGATCCCTCTGTTTCCCATGCAAGGGCCTATGACGTCACAGCCACTCGCAGGTGCACACTGACCCTTGATCTGGGATCTTGTCACACGGTGACCTTGTCACGTCTGTTAGCTCTGACTGTGAGAACAGGCCCAATTCTGCACTCGACTGCACCCGCGCTAATTCGCACAAGTCAAACCAACAATTTCCAACAGATATGTCCATTCCCATAGGGTCATTATCCAACAGCCTTTCCTTATTAGACTGGGTGCTAAAAAAGAATTTCTAACCAAATAGGTTCTGCACTGTCTGCCAAGCACCAACCCCCATTGACTTGCAGCAACGTTGCATCCCTGGAATGTGCTCTGATGAAGTTACTGCACTTGTAACTCCTCAACAAAAATTAACCTCGACCTACCCGACTAGCAGCAAAATCCCACCACTTTACTGTAGAGGTCCCTAGATGACAGAAGGTTTTCTACTATGATAGCTCCTTTTCTTGGACCGATTTCTTTCCGTCCTGCTTCATTTAGTGTTATAAATGTTATACATTTTTCTTTCTTTCTTTGCTTTATGTTAGCAAGAAGAAAAAAAAGAAAAACAGCGAAACAAATGAAAAAGAGAACATTGACAAAATACCCACCTAAAAAAAATTTGATTGAAAATGGTTCATTTGACCCCCCCCCTACAGTTTGTTCGGTTTTTATCTTTTTATCTATGTATTTTTTCTTTGAATTTATTTGTCTTATATTATCGCCTGCAAGTCTTCCATTAACGCTTGTTGTTTTCGTCTCGGCAACTCTCGGGCGCTTCCGCGATCTGCCCGATCGTTGTCGACGTGAAGTCACAGAAATCAGGCGCGTCATCTATAAAGATGACGCGCCTGATTTCCGTGACTTCTGACACCAGAAATTTAAATGTAATGTGAACAAACATCTTACTGCCCAATGCATTATTATAAGGATTATTATGCTTGAAGAAAAGATATTACAAAAAATATTGAACTAAAAAAAAAGAATCAATAATCTATGTATTTGTGAAAAAATAATTTACAGGTACAATGTCAAATAGAATTTAGTAAACAAATTGCTGCTGGAGAAGAAAACTTTCCCATGCAAGTTTTTTTTTTAGCATTTCATCATATCCGGATGTGTCTCATCAGTGGGTGTGACTTGTTTTATTGGGAGTCAAATCACGCATGGTCAAGCTGACCTGTTGGTCCCTAATTGGCCGGAATCTTTGGTCAACGTGCTTTCACGAGATCACCTCTTCTTCTCTATCTCAGAGACGAAGAAGGGTCGAGCAAACAGAGAAAGAAAAGAAGTCGCAACAAATATCTATTTGGCTGGTAGTAGAGTCTGCTACAGCAGATGTTGCACATACTTTTTAAATTGAGTTTTCGTATCTGTAGCAGAAGATCTTCACATCTGCTTTTTAAAAAGTTCTTAACATGAAATCTGGCTGTGGAGTTTGCCAGTGGTTATTTCATACGTATTTGGGCTATAAAAGTAACAACGCCATCAGCAGTCATGTTGTCTGTATTTTTTTTCTAGACCTGCTTGAATTCGTGATGTTTCATCTGAATGTATCCATGTCGAATATTTGTTCTGAGTACAGAAATTTCATGCTATCAACTGTTGCCCAAAGTGTAGTGATTTTGAAACTCTCAGCATTAAGTAACTGCTCCTTTATGTGATTTGTTTTTCTTCTTTTTTCCTTCTCCGTTTTTCTTTTTGAAAACCTGTTGCCTCTCAACCGTGAACATTTTCATGCTTCCTTTTCCGTGTGTATTCTTGATTAAAGAACGAGTTTCTAAGCAAAAGACAACTTTAAGGTGCCGTAATTGCTAATTAAAGACACGTTTCGTCATTACATAAATTAATCCAGGTAAGATAGAAGTTCTATTTTATTCACTGATATGTATTCATTTATTCAAACAAAATTTCTCTTAGTTGTTAATTAATTTCCATCACATTTTATGAAAGAGTAAGCCATATTAGATTTTACTATAAATTCATAAGTATTCCTATACTAATATGGAAGATGTATCTGTCTACCCATTAACCAATTTAAAACTATTAGACCTATGAACTTGAAATTTGGTCGGAATAATCCCCAACTTATTCAGATTGTCTGGGGGGGGGGTATATTTATTTTTCCTTATAAAAAGGTATCTGAGGATGCATAAAACCCTACATATTTGTTTTATTTCAGATATTAATATTTAAATGACAGAAAAGTAGATTTTCTAAAATTTTAGAAAATTTAGTTCTTTTAAGACCTTCTAATGGGGGGGGGGGTTAACTTAATCAAATTAACCTTTTATTCAGCCCATAACTTTAGTCATGTAAACTCTAGTGTAACATAATTTTCGATAATTTTGATTCATTTGAAATATTGAGTTTTGACCTCCTGCCAGTTAAATATCTTTTACTGAATCGTCACTGAGATTTGTTTTACCCCTTGATTTTACTGAGGTTTACACCATATGTAAAAGACACACATGGATTCAAAAAGTTCGGAAATTTTAATCATTGAAAAAACAAAATCACAAACATGCACTTTACTCCACAAACGTTTCAAAGTACATAACTTTAATTGTGTAATCTCTATTTGAACATACCATTCAGCATATCAATACCTTTTTGATCTCTTAGGAGTATCTTGGTGTTAGACCGATTCCACGTATAAAAGGTGCCAAGTGTGTCTCGTTGGTAAGACCCTATCAAGCTTGTTTTATATATATATTTAAGCAATAATTCAAAATAGAGGAAACATCCAAACTGAGTCATCTCCCTTTATGAACTTAGAACAGTTTTCTGATTTATTAAAAACGTAAATTTGTATGAATCAGTATTGTATTATGATTCTACTGTTCACATTGGTTTATGCAGTTCATTCTAGAATCAGGTTATGTGTAGCAAATAAGGTACTGAGAAAAAACCTCTGTCATCAGCCACTAAAAGAATCTGTGTGGCAACATGCATTGAGTGTGGGCAATCCCGACTTTGTCATGATTGGATCCCAAGCCTCGAATTAACAGACGACAGCTCCTAAAGGAGAAACTCTGAAGGAATTCCATTATTACCATATTATTTCTATGACCTTTTCTTCTGTCAAGCACACAGGATTGTTCTTTTTCATTGAGACCTTTCATTTGTTCCTGCTATGTGACTTATTTTTCCATGAACCAAGACGGCAGTCGACTAACGTTATTCTCAAAATCTGACTTCTATAGAACGGTCTCCATATTCTGTCACCATGTCTGGCAGCAGGAACACTAATTTGAAGGCGATAACCAGACTTTCCGATATTTTCAAGGCTGGGATGCAACCGTTTCTTTTTTTAAGGGGCAATGAGTCTCGGCTGCATGCATAGAGGAAAGGTTTTTGTGAGCAAGTCGTGTCATCGGGGCAAGCGGACGAAAGCACCTAAAGGAGAATCTTTGAGTGAATTCTACTGTTACCATATTCTTTCTATGACTTTTTCTTCTGTCAAGCACATGGCTTCCTCCCTGAGCATTGTTTTTTCACTTTGAGACTTTCAACCGGTTCCTGCTATTGGGACTTATTTTCCTGCGAGGTAAAACGGACACTCGAGTAGATCACTACACAGACGGCTGATGGTGATTTTACTAAATAACCGATTTTAGTGAACGAAGATTTGAGGTGCTAGGATGTGGAGGAGTGATGTGAGTTTTATACACAGAGTAGAAAAAGTGATTATCCATGAAAGAAGTGCATTCAAAACTATGAGAAATTGCAGTGTAACGTATTGCAAATATTCGGAAAAGATGTATGTACCGGGTATCTGTACCCCATAGGTCATTACGGACGTGTTGTGTGTTGCCTTTCCTTCAGTACTTTCAGGAGGGACCACATGATGGTTGCCAACATCCATAAGAAAGTGGTGCTATGGAAACCACAGAATTCCAACTTGGCATTCACAGATCATCAGTCCATATCTGTATCGACTTCAGCTTCCAATAATTATACTTGATTATTATTTATTGATTTGCAACTAATTATTGTATTGATGTTGTAAATGCAAGGAAGTTTGGTGTTTAGCTTAAAGGTCACCATTGTCAGCATTTAAGTGAATCAAAATAATTATCTAAATTTCATGGGGTAAATTCTTTTACTTTTGGCATTTTCGTTTCTTTTACCTCTTACCACTTCAAGGAAGAAGCAGATCAGAATCTTTAATAGAAAATAAACTTCTTTTAGATTAAATTATAAAACAATGATAAAATGTAAAAATCTTCATCCATTATTATCTTTTCCGCCATATTTCAAATAATTATCTGCTTTGTGTTTCTCAATGTTGTGATGGATGGTCGATGATTTTTATTGCCTAATCAAGTGGTAATGTATTATGAAGTCAGAAAAAAAGGAAATAAACCGAAAAGGAACTTTTCTTTTATAATCATTTTCTCAATAGATACAATTAAGAATAACTTCCTCAAAACATTTCGATGAAATAATATTTACCAATAATCGCAAATATTAAACAGCAGACCGGTTTTAATTGCTTGCCAATCGGAGCTAAAATCGAGGAATTGTTAACGATTACAAAATAAAAAAAAAATGGGAGAAAATTCCAGATTTTTATATACACAAAAAGACCATGCATATTAATAGCATAAAAATAACAATGGAGACCAGGAAAAATCCTTTAAAAATATAGAGAGTTAGGGGAAATATTAAATAAAGATTATAGAGAAATTACATTAAGTCCCAGCAACTGTATCTCTCTAATCCAAGAGAGGGTTGCTAAGACTTAATATAAATAGTCTCAAGTATTTTAAGATGGTATAACATGTAGGATCTGCTTAAGATGGAAAATGAATTGCCGCGGTAAGCCATAGTACACTTACTACCTATAGAGATGTCCACGCATCATTATAAGAGGTTCTGTCCGTTGGCATGTGATTCTAACTACATACGATCTTGAAGAGAAAAGGTTGAAACTTCATACTGATGCTACAAATTTTATTAAATAAACACTATGAAAACTGTAGAAAAGAAGACAGATGCCTTTAAATTAAAAGGGGGAAGCAAGAGAATACATTTCTATAGAAATATAAAAACTAAAAACTGTACATCAATGTTATGATTGAGTCGTATGATTTCCTTGCCGACCACTTGGAGAAAGGGAAAAAGTTTGTGAGCAAGCCTTGCCTTCGCCCGACTGCTGGGAGAGAGGAGGCATAAGCGAACGAGCCTCGCCCCTCCCTCCGACAAAACTATGAAGAGAGGAGGAAGACTACATGAACAACAGTGACCACGGCGTGCTTTGCCCTTTGTTTCACTTTTCATTCCTTGCACAGTTGATACCGGATGTAGTTTCAAATTAGAGGCCCGGAAAAGAGATATAATAAAACCATAGAGAGTAATAAGCATGGTGATAGCTTACAGTACGCTAATTCCCGGGTCAAAACCACAGTGGGAAATTAAAGGATTTTAATACGAAGTCGGTTAATGAAAATACTTTGCAGCATACGCATCAGTGGAGAAACCCATCTTCCGAAAAACTCGGATTCGCTTGCTAACCAGATTTGAAGACGAAATTATCCTTTTCTGTCTAACGTTGGATTTAATGAGGACAAGTGGGATATCGACATATCCCTGCGCTAAGTAAAGAAACCTTTACATACACATTCACACAACGAACATTTTTTTCCATTTTCATGTTGACACACCCATCGCACTACATTTAGTTTAAACAATAATACGTCTATCTCCTATCCTTCAAAGACCACATTTCTGAAATAAATCTTTCTTCAGTTTTATAAATCTTTGTTTGTATTTCCGTCACCGTGTATCGTGTGTCATGTTTTTGTTCATCAGTTCTCGTTCGACAGACAACTCCTCTTAGTCAACAAAACATCGTAAGCTAGACGAACGGAGTTATAAAAAGGGCCAAAAATATTAATATCTTAAGTCACGAATACGGGTCGTGACAATCAAGTGTTTTGAAGCTGTAATAATTACCAACAGTAGCGAAAAGAGGATTGAATAGTTTAAGTCCTTTTGATCGCTTTTACACTTCGTTTTTTTTTCGTATTAAGGTTCTAGTAAAGATTAAGGGCGGCAGTAACTGATTAAAAAGGGGATTTATAGAAGTTAACTAAGGACGGGTAGTGAAAGTAATTTGTTTTTTTTTTAAACTAAAAAATGAATACCTCTTATAAACAAAAATCTACCAAAAATCAGAATTATCCGATGTAAATGACATTTTCAACATTTAGTAATTAATAAATAGATTTTAATATAAAGTATTTATTTCATACAAAAAACGTATAAATGTTTTTAATATATTTTTTAAATTACTTTACTTCCCCCTTTAATTCAAGGAATAAATACGTCTTATTATACCCATAGTCAAAACTCAGTGACCACATTTAAAAAGAGAAAGTTCTTTCTGAAAGTGCAAACGTTTGTAATTACCATTTTCTCTTGAGAACTGCCTTTAATTTTTGTTTCACCGTCAGTGTGATATCTCTTTGTAAAAGTGATCACTGTGTTTCACCTATAAGCATATTTCATCCTTTAAATGAAAGGGGTGGTGGGTAAAGTACTTAAAGTGACCTAAATAAATCTTTCAGTTTTTATTTCGAATAAGATGCTAAGCAAATGCGGGTGTACAAATTAGATTATCCAAATATTTGAACTCCTTTCTACGAAGTTTAGAAGGAATACTATTTAACGACCAATAAAGTGCAATATCCTCATATTTAAGTAGATAAAGCCATTCGATGAAATGGTGAAATTCTTTTTACTGGTCAAGAACATTAAACATCTATTAAAGAAAACGCAGCTCTCGGCGGATATTCAACACGCACCCCAGAGGTAATCGTTGTATAGTTCAATGCCGCCATTACCTATTCGGCTATGAGAACTTTAT
Source organism: Sepiola atlantica (assembly GCA_963556195.1). NCBI lineage: Eukaryota > Metazoa > Mollusca > Cephalopoda > Sepiida > Sepiolidae > Sepiola > Sepiola atlantica. The sequence goes on along the minus strand of OY744520.1, from coordinate 163,340,028 downwards.
TAATAAAGTATAAGCACCGTTTCTCGCAGGAATATTCTGTATCGATATCTACGCCTTTTACTTTGCTATTTGAACATAAACAATTTCAAATGAATAATGGATTTTTAATTGATTATTTGAACAACATTTTATTCGTTGTACTTTTCAGCCTTCTTCAGGTGCGTTTTGTCATAGTCGGTCACCTTCTGGGAAGTTTGAAGCGAATCCCTTTTTTAATTCATTACTTTCATACTGTCATTTCGATCTTTTGATTTGAAACAGCATGTTAATTTTTTTAACCTGCTTGATTCTGCTGTTGGCATTGTTTTCCCTAATTCAGTTTTAGAATCAAGTATTCACAGGAGGGACCATGCGAAGGTTGCCAACACCCACAATAAAAGTGGTGCTATGGATCTGCTAAGATTCAAATATGGAGTCATCAATCTGCACCATTATCCATTTCACCAAGGACACCTCCAACCATTTAGATATCAGCTAATTACTTTTTTAAATTTTTTACTAAGTGATTGAACTTGCAATCTTCACCAGTGATTGAACTAACAAAATCTAAGTCGAATTCACTCTCGAATATTTCTTAACAAACATATTTATCCACTTGGCCATTTATCTTGAGAGCATAATGTATAGCTTTACAGATATAAAAACTTTTTAAATTTAAGTTTTAGTTGTAGTAATGTAGTGGATAACGAAGAATAGAAAATTTCCACTAGGAATTAAACTGGTATGTCAGGAAATGACGTCATGGACAGGAAGTCCCGAATGACACGTAGAGAATAAGATATCTTTCTCATTGTATGTGGAGCTTTAAATCGAACAGACGTTTTCTGTGGGGTTGTTCAACCTACTCCCTATTGGAGATGGCCGGTGAGGAAAAGATTAATATCATACTGTCGTTGATATAATTTGTAAAAAGAAAAATAAATCGACAAAAGAAATTAGAAGTCCAGAGCAAATAATGTTGTTGGTAGTTTTAGTTACAGCCATTATTACATAACGAAGATGAAAGAAAAAAACAAAAAAAAACAACACAACATCACGACTATGACCATTGTGACTAGCAACATGTCAACAAGACTTCAGCTGTTTGTGTGACGATACATCATCCAGATATTTGCTGGATTCAAAGAATTCTCACGATGGTAGTGCTACACATTCACAAACAGAAATGCTGGCCCCCACATCATTATTATAAAATTCCTTAACAAAATATAAATTGCAATGTTAGATTTCCTGTAAAAACAACAACTTATTATAGTTACATGTTTTGGATTATTTTATTCATCTTAGATATTGCTAAGTTCACAACGTTTCGACTGCTGAAACCTCCAGCTTTCTTCAGGGGGTTTTGTTGTAGGAGGTAACTCCAGGGAATTTCCAGCTGAACCCTTTATTTAATCCGCTCGAGTAGAATGCTTTCATTCCATGTTTTATGCATTCTATATATCTAATATTAGCATATGTTAATTCTTTCTCAAGTCCTTCCTCAGGAATTGAACTCACGTCTCAATAGAATTCAGTTTAGAATATGTCTTAACCTTTATACACTTGGCCATTGGGAGAAGACACTCATGTCTAAATAGACGGCCACATTTATTAAAACAGTTAAATTTTGCCAAGAGCATTATAGACATAATTAAGAAAATGTAGCTCTTGGCAGAAATTGAACCTGAAAGATTTAGAACATCTTAAAGGGCTACACTGATCTTTGATCCGGATAAAGTATGTGTATTTTAGCAGATAGAAAACATACTGATAACGTGGAGATATGAGGATGTGTTGCTAAATACTAGTTGGACCAAAGTATAAGACTATATTTTTATATAATCGTTAATTGGCAAACATGTAACGTCTGCATTTGTCCTGTTGTTGGGGCGTTGGTTCCATTTATCTAGACTTTTGATTCTTTATCAGGAACTTTCTTTCTCTAACATATCTTTGACGTTTACGCCTACTGATTAAAGAAAGTTTTTATTTTAATTTTATATACAGATACGTTCTTCATGGAAAGGTAAAAAGAGAGACCCAGAACTAGCACATTCCCCACCCCAAAGAAACTATCGTCTGTCATTATGATGGTGCATCACTACCTCTATCCTATTCTAACTCTCCTGTTCATTATTCTTATTTAGTGATGGTAATTACTCATACAAATATCAGGTGTTCATTCCGCAACACATAATGAGTCAGAACTGAGTATACCTTAATGATACGACATTCAGATCATCATCATCATCATCATCATCATCATCATCATCATCATCATCATCATCATCATCATCATCGGTTCAATGACCGTTTTACATGTTGGCATGTGTTGGACAGCTTTTTGCAATTGACTTCCAAGCTAACCTATCTCTGGGCAGGTATCTATTTATACCTCTTTCTATCAAATTCATCCTCATCATTTCCTGCCATCTGAATAAATCTTTACACGTCCATCCTCATCATTTCCTACCATGTTTTCCTTGGCATTCTCCTGCCAACTGCTTCTGCTACCTCAACTGTTCTACATCTACTAACCCAAGAACTCCGATTCATTCTTTTAATATGACCATACCAGCAAAGCTTGTTTTCTGCACACATCTCCCCATACTGTACAGATGTAATCTCTCTCTGAGGTCATCAGATCTCAGCCTGTCTTTAAGACTCACATTATACATCCATTATATTATTCTCCTGTTTCTCTATATGCAACGCATGCCCTCAACCCTCATGGGCCATGTTTCACTTCGATACATCATCACATTTCGTACACATGACTGATAGACTTAATACAATACAATAATCTAACACAACGTTTCGGCAATAGTAAACCTCACACCAGTCATGTACCATCGGTATCTTCAGCTAAGAATACACGATCATGTAAATTGCCAATAATATACTGGGCATTAATATTAGTTTTTATTATTTTATAAATAAATTGATGAAATAAGTCCTAAACAATGTATGAAATGCTTAACAAGACGTTACATAATCATCATCATATTCGGTTTAACGTCCGGTTTACATGCTGGCATGCGTCGGACAGCTTTAAGAAATAGACTTCTAAAGTAACCTATCTCTAGCCAGATCTATCCCTCTCACCCTCAGGTCCATTTTTATCACTTCCTCTCATGTTTTCCTTGGCCTTCCTCTGTAAACTGAACCTGCTACCTCAACTGTTCTACATCTTCTCATTCTTTCAATGTGGCTATACCATCCATCGAAATCTGTTCTGTACACATTTTGTTGAATCTAAATACAAAATATATATTTGTTCATTGTTTTCATTAAATTTTGTCCAGTAAAATATTGTGATGAGTTTTGGTAATCTTATGGAATAGCATACATAACATTGTATTTATTTATCCGCCTTCTACTGCAGAAAGCTCAGACAAAGTCAATTTAATATGGGTGTCAATGCAGCTTACGCAATAGAAGCACTCTTGGAGGTCACAAAGATAGTCTGGATTAGACCCATCGGCATTCCCCGATAAGGGCGTCTCAACCAATCAATAATAAACCAACACCCTCTCCTGAAGGAGAAGGTGATGTCCGTGAGGATTATATTATTTTTGTATCATCTATGTTTGCCTGTGAACATAAAGGATTGTGTCAATACAATGAAGCCTACATAAAGAGTTTTACCTGATGCTTTTTGGGCCAAATAAGCTGTCAGGTGCATTCGAGAAAGTCTACAGGTAGTCTATCCAAAGAGTTGTGTCTGATGCATCTACTAAGTTTAATTTTCAGTCTTTATTTGAATGATTTGAATGGATTCATATGGATATTGATATAATAATCTATTATATGTATTACTAAAATGCATTGCTTAGCATCAACTACTCTGTTGTTATATTCCCTTGAATGTCAAAATATTACAGAACAGGAAATTGGCTCTGACAACTTCAAATCCTATCTGATCTAATATTGATGGGAAAGGCATAAACCCACAATTCTTCTCTCAGGCTATGATTAAACATAGCAGCTTGTGTTCAATCAGTTGTATACAATAAATTGTTTACACCTAGCTATTGTTTTTGTTTTAAATAACTTAATAAAACATGAGTCAGTTGTGAGACTGCATACTTCTGCCTGGCAGAATGACGATTGGGTAAATTCTTATCTGAACCTTACTTCTCCATATTTTACGAAGTATTCCCATAGTTATTCAATGAAATATTGATAATTTAAAATATTTATATAATCAGGCTAAGATTTTGCAAGGTAGTTAGTTATCAAAGAGCATCGAAACCATCTTATATAAATAGAGATTTTGTCCGTCCATTTTCCGTTAGACACAATTTGTTTAAATGTAATAAATACATTACAGAATTTGTCTCATTTCGAAATATCAGATCTTAACTACTTTTAGAAATGGACAATATTGCATTAATAGTAAATAATAAATTGGCAACTAATAAAGCAAATGCCATGATCGCAAACCGAAGCCAAAACTTTGAGATCTGTTACCGAAACAAAATAATTATAGCTTTGGAGTTACTTCGTAGATTCATGATTTACGTCATGTTTCAAAACATGAATTCAAACATAAGCGATAATAAAAAATAAATAAATGAATGAGTAAACATGATCAATAGCGTTGGAAATTATTTTAATAATCCCAAACAATTTATTTTGTTCTAACTACGTATTGGCATTAAAAAACATTCTAATATTTAATATATACCAGAATTTGGGCTCATAATTCTAGTATATCAAATTTAGAGGAATCGAAAATTTTTGAACTTGATCTAAATTTTAAGATCAATGGGAAATAAAATGTTGGACTTCATTGGTTACAATATGTGTCAAGTAGCAAGTCTCTCTAATGAACAGAATAAATGTTACCACCAAAAGTGTGTCTTTCACCTTTTCCATGATTTGATCTCGACCCTTGACCTAGATATTTCGGCGATAGGTACGTATTTAGCATTTGCACCGGGGCGGCGATAGGTACATATATAGTATCTGCACCGGGGCGGCGATAGGTACGTATATAGTATGTGCACTGGGGCGGTGATAGGTACGTATATAGTATGAACACCGGGGCGGAGATAAGTACCTATATAGTATGTACACTGGGGTTGAAATAAGTACCTATATAGAAGGCGCAGACAGAGGTGGTACTTTTTATAAAAATATGTCATACTTTTGCCCTGGACAACATAAGAAGAAACAGCTTTCGCAAAAGGCAAAATAGGAAAGTAGCGGTGAAATGGGGCGACCAGGGAAGAGAAAAGTAGAAAGATAAAGAGACGGCTATATAGAGAGGGATAGAATCAGAAGTTTGAATATAAAGATGTTACATACACGATTTTTCTTCAATTATATGTTTTTATGACCCCGAGCAACGCCGGGTAGCCCTGCTAGTCACTAACATAAAAGACATACCAAACCAAAATATATTTATTTTTCATCAATATACTAAGTAAATATTTTTATATACGCTGATGTACTCGAACTTGTTTGCTTACTTAGCTGTCATACTTCTAAGGTTTCAAATAATTGTACTTGCTCGTCTTCATCAAATATCTTCGGTAGTTGGAAGCATCAGAGACTTTAACTAAGTCACAGAACAATTCCATTTGCTGTTCATACAATTTGAATAGAAGAATTGTTAAAAGTACAACTCAAATAATGGCAAGAATTGTCTGATTTAGCAAATAAATGAACATATTATTTAAGAAGTTAAAACTGCAACCTGGAGTGGCTAAGACTTTACTAAGAAGTTGAGACAAGATTATTTAGACTTTTATTCAAGTATGTGATAGAAAATTCAAAGTGGAATAAGACAGACATCTGTATTGTGATGAATCAGTAAATAGACGAGAAAGAAGAAGAGATATAAACACAAACATGCAGACATATTAATGTAAGTGAAATCAGTCGGATACTAGACGTTTGTCATCAAAACGTTCCCTTCTACAAGATCAACATTTCACTCTGAATAGCTAGTCAATCATGGAAATTATCAGTCTGTTTCATCGATTACGTATTCTATCTGGCCCGACAATTCTTTCAGTAACAGACATTTTCTGATATTCACCAGTAATTTTCATTGGGTAATCAAGATATGATTATCTAATGAAATCCCTACATTTGTTAAAATTGAAAATTAAATCTTTAATATCATTTTATTTATATAGACATACACAATTTCCTTAAACTTACTAAAATTAAAACATACGATATGAATGACTATTTTTTTATTTTATCCTCATTCATAAAAACCTTCAGAATTCACATATCATATTAATAGGTTAGGCATTTCTTCTTATTTGCTATGAATTCTAAGGTGATTATATTGTTTTTCACTTTGGGTTTTCCCACATAAATGCTAATTTGCATTTCATTAATATTCGAAACAAACTAAAATAAAATCTATAGTAACAAAAAACAATAATTTATTTCCGAATTTAAATCAACCACAATGAATTTCTATTGTAAAGATTAAAACATCCGTTATAAAAATTCTAATCAGAAATTATTTTCTAATGGGTATTTTAAAGGATTCAAAATCACTTAACAAAATGTTCATGGCCGCAAAGAAAAATCATCATGGCAAATGTCCAGCATAACGTTTACGTGTACAATCAACATTCGAAAGTTATTTTGAAGCCTTTAAATTTTCAATTCGAAAGTAATTTCTGCATTTTATCATTGGAAACGTTCTAATCAAAAATGACTTTCAAATGGACAGTTTAAAGGGTTAAAAATCACTTTCAAATTTCCCATGATCACAAAGAAAAAATATTTAATTAAAAATGAATTGAAAGTATTTATGGGATTTAAATGTCAATACATGAGATCGATTTTCTTAAATACCATTATTTCATTAAATTACTTTTCCATAAATGCAAATATTTTCTCAGAAAAATTAAGCAAAAAGGTGAAAAGGTGGCAATGAGCGAAAACAAAAATGGAACTTAAAAAAACCCTGTGCAACGCCGGGTAAAGACAGCTTGTTCATTACATGTTTCCCATAAGGCTATTTTCTATTTTTCGAATGCAGAGAGATTCATCATTTTTAGCAGAGAAACACACACAAACATATAGAGAGATACATAGATGAATATAAGAGTGATAGATCTCTCTCTCTCTCTCTCTCTCTCTCTCTCTCTCTCTCTCTAAATATATATATATATATAATATTTATAAATAGATATTAATTATTTATTACCTACATACATCGATGTTTCATGTTTACGCAATCTTCAGTGCAGGAAGTTAATTTCCGACGGTCGGCGGGTGCGAACTCCGATCACTGATTCGCAGCCAAGAGCGTTTCCCGTTGGCCACCACCAATTAGCTTGGAATTAAGGAGAAATTTAACCTTGTAAATGCTAAGTCGGCGGTATTTATAACGAGCAGCGAATAGTGATCTACAACAGCAAATTGTGTTGGATCTCACAATGAATGAATAAATGAGAAATGTTCCTAATATTCACACATCCATGTGTAACTATTATTTCAAATTATAGTATATTTAAATTTCATTAAAGGATTGAACTCTCTAGGCAGTCAATGTATAAAAAAAAGTGTTTTCTTATTTTTAGTGGCGAGCGTGATGGCACATAGCTAAAATATATGACTGATGTCCAAATGGGCGTGTGCCGAATCTCAGTTGTAAACACTTGCCAGATCTAGCAACATTAAAGAACCGTTATATGACGGAACAACTGTCTGTTGATGACGATATATGTGTACCTACATACATGCATACCCACACACACACACACACACACACACATATATATATATATATATATATATATAGAGAGAGAGAGAGAGAGAGAGAGAGAGAGAAAGAGAGAGAGAGGGGGGATTTTTTAGTTTTAGAACTGATATTTTTACAAAAAATTTTATTTTCGTCATTCTTTTTTTTTTTATCAAAATCTATTCAATAATTTTAATTCAAAAAAATATCAAAAATGTAACGCTTAAACTTAAAGAGTCTTAGGAAGAAATTGAAATTCGGCGAATATCGCTTAATTGATTTCTCATGCCTATGGATTAAATTCAGTACAAATCTGTTATATTTAAATTTTCAAATGGGATGGTGTGCCACATTATGCCCCTAAACCCTTTTAAATTAATCCCCAAAACTGAAATTTGGGGACTATTTATTAATTGATGTATTGTAAAAATTGTACAAAAAGCGGATGTGTCTAAATTTTTACGAAGGGCTTCCACCCCTTTTATCCTTTTTGCATGAAACTAAATTAAACTAAGTATAACCCACATTTGGATCCCTTTAGCCTAGCAGTTGGGTTACAAAATGCATAATATGTTAATCAGTTTAGAATTTAATCCTGTACATACAAATATATAAAAATATAAACATACCTGTTTTATTAATATATATATATATATATATATATATATATATATATATACATACTAGCAAAACCTACTCGCCCTCCGGGCGGCAATTAATTGGGACGAGGTTGTTAATTAAAATAAATTTGTTTTACTCAGAGAATTCCATAATTTTAACAATAAACTTTCGTAACTTTGTAGATTAACATCTTCCGCTAACTCCCCCCCCCCATCCTTAAAAATGAGATTATTTTTTTATGGTTATTCTTGATTGTTAGGGCAGTTAATGTTTTAAACACTAACCCTAAGTTCGACTGGCAAGGTCGTAAGACCACACACAATTGCCAAAAAAAGGTCCCCCCCCCAAAAGAAAATAACGCACAGAATTCATCTCCAATGGCAAAAAAAAGGGTAAACTTCGATAAAACCCTAGAATAGCACGAAAATAGATGAATAGTTTACATTAAATTTATATGCAAAACCGATCCCCCACTCTGAATTCTAAAATATTTTTTGTTTTTTCTCTTTCCGCCAGGTTTTTCAGGGTATTCACATGTAATCGTCTGAAAAAGTTGAATCTCATTTTATCGGTGGGTGGATGGGTAATCTACAATAATATCCAAACTTTCAATATTTTTATTTATACCATAAAAATAAAATATTTAATTTGTTAGATAATTTTAAAGGTATTTATTTAATTTTCACCGGAAAAGTAAACACAACTAAGATCAGTTGGTTAAAATTAAAACAAAAAAGTATAAGATTTGAAAAAATTAAATATGGGTAAATTTGCAGATAAAGTTTAACATCCCACCACCCCGAAAAAATTACATTCTGCTTTTTAGGCGATTACGTGTTAATACTGTGGAAAACGGAAAGAAAGAAAAACAAATAATTTAGAATTTAGAATGAGGGATCAGTTGTATATATATTTAATGTAAAATGTAAACATTTCCGGGCCATTGTATTTTTTAGGGAACTTAACAAATTTTTTTACCACTAACCCTAAGTTCGAGTTGTAAGGTCATAAAATCATGTATAATCTCCTAAAAAAGGAGCAGCTCCCTAAAAAAAAATACAGCGGATTTAACTCCCATAACAAAAAAGAATTTAGTTTACTGCCTTAAAACTGACCCGAAAAAACTGAATTTATATACGAAAATGTTCCCCCACTTTAAATTCTAAAATAATTAGGGGTTTTTCTTTTCTTTTTTTATCAACTTAAAAAAAGGTAGAATAATGTTTTTGAGCAGAAAATTTTAATCGACAATCATACCAAAATATTAATCTCTATTTTTTTTCGTAATCCAGACAGATCACAGTGCTACTAAACTTTTGCTAAAATTTATAAATAAGGCAATAACTTAATTAATAAAAAAAAGTTATTTATTTATTGTTCACGGAAAATGTAAAAACTGCAAAAAGATGGTGAGAGAAATGGGAAAGAGAGAGAGAGAGAGAGAGAGAGAGGGAGAGCAAGCAAGACAATCACACTCTCTCCCACTTCCCCTTTCTCTTCTCGCTTCTGCCTCGTTCGTAGCAAGCCAAAACAACCACGATCCCCTCCCACTCGCCATTTCTCATCTCGCTTCTGCCTTGCTTGTAGCAAGCTACAACCTTAGGTAAGGTCGTCAGCAAGCGCATGGAGTTAAAACTTAAGGTGTTTTAGTTATTTTTCCGATTTATTTATTAAATAACTATAATTACTGTCAATATAGACGAAACTATTGCATATAGATAGCAAACATAAGCAACTGCAATTCCAAATTAATAATACTAAACATGAATTATGAATGGTTTAAAAAATAGTTAAGCTCATTAGACAGTCAAAAGATTTTCACTTAATCTTTGATCGCCAGAATATTAAGATTTTAGTATGTATTATTGATTTAAATAACAGTAACCCGTTTTAATTATAATTTAAGAGTGATAAATGAAAATAAACTTTCGCATTTATTCATTTAGATATATATAGGTAGAAATAGATATTAATAGATACTCCATTAGTAAGTCATATATCAAAGTTTGAAACCTCCGAATGAAGAAAGGTACGATTTTTGTAGTTACATGAAGAAGAAGAAAACACGTACTTGTAAAATTGTGAGAACTTGTTTGCACGAATCGGCAATCAGTGAAACATGCAAAGAGAATGGATTAATGTAATTGCGCAGTTTACCTGCAGAGGCTTTTTTCTCTTAAACCACTTAATTTTGAATTCCTAAATTAATTAACATGAGTGAGTCTCCAACTACTGAGAAGAGAAGTTTCAAAATCTAATTTAAATGCCCCTTAATTAGTGATTGGAGCCATAGACCTGCATTCAGCCAGAACAAGGAGAAAAGGTGAAGGAAGTGGTTGGAGTTACGGTGAGTCCATTTAACATCTGTTAAAAAGTCAAGAAGTAAAATACTTGACATCCATTAATTCAACACGCACATTCCGGTATTGAGGATATTTTGAAATTGAAGTTCCTTAATATGAGAGACTTTTAAGAAAAGAGCGGAATTGGTTTGCCGGTAAGTGGCATTCTTTCTAATCAGGTTAAAGGCTTTCGAAATCTGAACTTATGCCTCTATTTGTGTGCACACATATATATATATATAGTGTGTGTGTTAGGATAGTACCGCTGTCTGTCTAAGAATAAATAAATTATTTTTATTTAATTATTCTCGTCCAATAATATTTCACAGCGATTTTACACAACTGTGATTTAAACATTTTATTGAGTAAGATTTTTCTATCCTAAATAAATCTGGGCAAAGGAAGATATACAGTAATAATAATAATAATAATAATAATAATAATAATAATAATAATAATAATAATAATAATAATAATAGACATGACAGCGTGGGGAAAGAAGTACACCGAGAAATGTGCAAACAACTGAATTTCGAATACGCAAAAAAACGGTACAAACACAAACCAGAAATTGTACTAGAAAACGAAAAACAAAAAATCATATGGGATATGAATGTACAAACAGATAAACCCATAACAGCAAGGAGACCGGATATGATAATAATCAACAAGAAAGAAAAATCCTGCAAAATCGTGGACTTTGCCTTTCCAGCAGACCACAGAGTGAAGATCAAAGAGACGGAAAAAAGAAGCAAATATACTGAACTTGCCAGAAAATTGAAAGGAATATGGAACATGAAGAAAGTCAGTATAACACCAATAATCATAGGAGCACTAGGAACAGTCCCCAAAAACATGGAGAAAAGACTAGGAGAAATAGGAATCAAAGGGATAACTGAGACCATACAAAGGACAGTAATGATCAAAACAGCTACACTCCTGAGAAATGTCCTCGAATGCGGAAACTAACCCACATAAGCAACGAATGGAGAACAAACACATGGAAGCACAAGACAACAGAACCGGGGAAAATACAACCGCACGAGAGAGGCGCAAGCATAGGCTAACGCCACGAAAATTATGAACAGAGGGTCGAGGAGGGAAAGCGCAAACCAGACCTCCACTGGAAGAGCGCGGAAAGCTCTGGGACCTTGGGGAGGCTTGTTGCCACTCGGGGCCCTGGAGAGGACCAATGCCCCTTAACAGCGGGAAATCGTTGGTAGGTGGCTGTTGCGATACCGCAAGGTCATCAGCGGTGATGAACGAAAAGAGGTGGAGCATACTGGAAGTCTGAGGAGACTTGTTGTCACTCAGACTCCAGGGAATACCACAGGTTGTTGGCAGTGGGCGATCATTGACGATGACCAGTGTGATAACTCCTAGTGAGTAAATAATAATAATAAAATGACGTTATCATATATTTTATGCTGTCCATTAAAACCGAGGTCGGGATAACAGTACACAGTGGATGATGTCATCGTTTTGTGACATTATCCACTGAAACAAATGAGGATAACCGTGCACAGGGGATGACGTAACGAAATAATACATCATGTATCAAACCAGAGTGATGGGAAGAGATCCGTTATGACACTTTATCTAGACAATTCGTAACTCTTCTAGATTAAATGAAGATAACATTTTATAAAATTTTCGTATAGGTTTCGCTTTGTAATTAAGTCAATTCTATTTCAATAAAAAACTTATAATCTACAACAATATGTGCTTTCTGTCTTTTTACTCACACTCTCTGTATGGGGCTCAATATTCTTATGGCTAGAACTTTATAACAATAATGAAAGTGGTTTATCCGTCCTTTATACATAGCTCTGTCCCTTATACATCGTTATGATACTGCCCATTCTTGTATATGCCATCCAAGCAACAAATCCTTATCTACAAAAAGATGTTGTACACCTGGAGCATGTTCAACTGTTAGCAACCAGAATGTTGAGAAGGCTCTTCACGCTTACCTACAAAGATCGGCTTCAACGACTAAATCTATTCCATGAAAAATTGCCAGTATACTGAAATCATATGCCCTTAATAGGGTTAAGATGAAAATTCATATACACTAAATGTACAAAAGCAAGAAAATTCCCAAATTTTTACACTTTTATTGTCATTAAGGGTATGCGAGCACAACAGGGCTATGTATTTTACTGGTAGGAATTTTTCTTCAGCGCACCTCACACACTTCATCCACTCATGCATAGAGATTTATACTGTAGTGATGTGATAATTAAATGGTTTGGTTGATATGTAGTCATACCCTTAATGACAATAAAAGTGTAAAAATTTGGGAATTTCCTTGCTTTTGTACATTTAGTGTATATGAATTTTCATCTTAACCCTATTAAGGGCATATGATTTCAGTATACTGGCAACTTTTCATGGAATGTCACTACTTTTGTACAGGCTATGCCTCAATACAATGCCTTCTCATAACTGATATAGTTGGTAGTTTGACTAATCAAGGTATATGGTAAACTGAAATTAAAATGCCATCAACTAGACACTAGAACCTCTATCTTTGCCAAAAAGTCAGCTGAATCTATCAAATGGTCGATAAGATATAGAATAAAGTGTATGAATACTGGTCATTTTTAAGGTTTTTTGAAATTTTCTGAAAAACTAAGGCATATGGTAAACTGAAATTAAAATGCCATCAACTAGACCCTAGAACCTTTATCTCTGCCAAAAATCAGCTGAATCCATCAAATAGTTGATGAGATACAGGGTTGCACATACGTACGTACGTATGTACGTACACACAGATAACATGATTTCATGATTGAACTTTCTGGATCTCTGGGTTGCCTTGACTAATGATGCTGAAATTCTACACACTTATAGAACCTATCAAATAAAAAATTTGTGCAAAGTTTTAACTAATTTGGTTCATTGGTTTTTGAGTTATGATTGATCAAAGAAATCAGATTTCCAGCATAGGCCATTCTTGAAGCCTATTAAGGAATAGAGCGCTCTCGCACCTCCCTTGATTCTAAATTGAGCAGCAGAGGATGATAGGAGACTTGATTATGGCGTATAACATCATCAACGGGAATTTAAATCTACCTTTTGTGGAGTTTTTTTTACCCCAGCCTCATGTTGTGGTCTCCACAAGCACCTACAAAAGATGTACTACCGTCTTCTTCGCTCACTAAAATGAAAGGCAGTATTCTCCGTCCATGCTTCCACTCCGTGGAACAACCTACCAGAGGAAGTTGTGATGATGACTACCAAGCAGGCTTGGACAAACATTCAGATTATATGTGGACGTATATAACTTCTACCCGTCTCTTTACATGGCTTGTTGCACTTTGTTATTTTTAGTCAAATAAATTTCATTTGATTGATTTGATCTTAACACGTTTACATACGTAAACTTCTGGATACTTTTATACATTGGAATACAAATCCTTGAAACTGCAATGAACTGTCAAGAAAATCTACGTTTATTATTTTTATTCTTAAATGTATGTGTAATAATATTAAAAAAAAAGTTATTTTATATAGTTCAGATCGATTCTTATTGGAATCAGATTTCAGAGCCAAATAAATCTCAATATTAAAACTTTTTAAATATATGAAAGACAAAATAATAGTAAAAAAAGACAAAATGGAAAACAACTTCAGCAGCTTATTGCATTTCGTTCTTGTTAGATTTTCATTATTTTTTTCTCTTCATATATATTTCTTCTGTTTCTACAATAAAATATTAAAAATCAACCAAATAAAATATTAACTTATTAGACACAGCTAATAATTGCAATTGTAGAGTCAAACATTATTGTCCAGTTAATAATTGTACGCAAAATGATGTATATTATAGATGTATTGCTAAATCTGACAGTAATAATAATAATAATAATAATAATAATAATAATAATAATAATATCCAAATGGAGTTTGGAATAGAAAAATGTGCACTGCTAGAGATCAAAAAAGGAAAACTGGAGACGACAGAAGGTATAGAACTCCCCAACCAAGAGGAGATGAGGGCGCTAGGAGAACAAGTAGTTATAAATACCTGGGAGTTCTGGAAGCAGACACAATCAAATATACAGAAATGAAAGAGAAGATTGGAAAAGAATATCTACGAAGAACAAGGAAACTCTTAGAAACTAAACTATATAGCAGAAACCTAGTAAAAGGGATAAACACATGGGCTGTATCACTAATAAGATACTCTGGACCATTCATAGGCTGGACCAAAGAAGAACTCAGGCACCTTGACCAAAGAACAAGAAAACTAATGACTATGCACAATGCTTTGCACCCAAAAGACGACACGGACAGACTCTACGTGAAAAGAAATGAAGGAGGTAGAGGACTGGTAAGTATAGAAGACTGTGTGGAAGACACCAAAAAAGAGCTGGAGAAATATGTAACCCAGAACACGGAAAGACTGATCACCACAGCAAGAGACACCAGCCCAACAAACAACCCCGGAAGTACTGAACCCAGAAACAAAAAGACAAGAAAGGAAAAGTGGGAAGAAAAACAACTACA
The DNA here is from genome assembly GCA_963556195.1 of Sepiola atlantica. NCBI lineage: Eukaryota > Metazoa > Mollusca > Cephalopoda > Sepiida > Sepiolidae > Sepiola > Sepiola atlantica. Next base: position 163,324,848 of record OY744520.1, on the reverse strand, counting down.
TGGACGCTTTACAAGACTCACAAGCGATGAAGCCAATGAAAACAGCTGGGCATGGCTAAGAAAAGGACACCTGAACAGAGAAACGGAATCTCTGCTGACGGCCGCACAGAACAATGCGATTAGGACAAACTTTATTAAAGCAAAGATAGATAAAACCCAGGAAAACAGCAAATGCCGACTGTGTGGACAAAGAGACGAAACGATAAATCATATAATAAGTGAATGCAGCAAGCTAGCACAAAGGGAATACAAGAACAGACATGACAGCATGGGGAAAGAAGTACACCGGGAAATGTGCAAACAACTGAATTTCGAATATGCAAAAAAACGGTACACACACAAACCAGAAACTGTACTAGAAAACGAAAAACACAAAATCATATGGGATATAAATGTACAAACAGACAAACCCATAACAGCAAGGAGACCGGATATGATAATAATCAACAAGAAAGAAAAATCCTGCAAAATCGTGGACTTTGCCGTCCCAGCAGACCACAGAGTGAAGATCAAAGAGACGGAAAAAAGAAGCAAATATACTGAACTTGCCAGAGAATTGAAAGGAATATGGAACATGAAGAAAGTCAGTATAACACCAATAATCATAGGAGCACTAGGAACAGTCCCCAAAAACATGGAGAAAAGACTAGGAGAAATAGGAATCAAAGGGATAACTGAGACCATACAAAGGACAGTAATGATCAAAACAGCTACAATCCTGAGAAATGTCCTCGAATGCGGAAACCAACCCACATAAGCAACGAATGGAGAACAAACACATGGAAGCACAAGACAGCAGAACCGGGGAAAATACAACCGCACGAGAGAGGCGCAAGCATAGGCTGACGCCACAAAATTATGGACAGAGGGTCGAGGAGGGAAAGCGCAAACCAGACCTCCACTGGAAGAGCGCGGACAGCTCTGGGACCTTGGGAAGGCTTGTTGCCACTCGGGCCCCAGAGGGGACCAATGGCCCTTATCAGCGGGAAATCGCTGGTAGGTGGCTGTTGCGATTACCGCAAGGTCATCAGCGGTGATGAACGAAAAGAGGTGGAGCATACTGGAGGCCTGAGGAGACTTGTTGTCACTCGGACTCCAGGGAATACCACAGGTTGTCGGCAGTGGGTGACCACTGACGATGACCAGTGTGATAACTCCTAGTGAGTAAATAATAATATAAACAATAATGTTAAAACAGATTTATTTATATTGAATCCACACCATCAAAAATTAAACAGAATTTTTTTCCATACTAATTCCTTTAATAATGACAGATACACTAAGAAATATAGTTAGTATCTTAAGAAAAATCAACTTCTATATTTTACTGAATTGTCAATTCTTAAGAAAGTGGAATCTTACAGACCTGACTCTAAGTTTTGTAAGAAAAGTCTTCAATTTTTTTCTATTTTATTGTTTTGGGACTTTCGTATGAAGAAACGAACATTAATAAATCAGAATTTTTATTTATGATATGATTTTTGACATAAATTGTCTTTGAAACAATTATAAAGAAATCTTTGCTATGCATTTCCGTTGAAATTAGCTAAAAAGTTCTATCTTAAATATATATATATATATATATATATATATATATATATAATGAGATGAGTGTTACTACGGTTAGAAACGTCGTTGAAATGATAAACTTTGAAAACTGAGAAACCAGACAACTTGACACGAGATTTTCTCAAATAAATGAAATATGTAAGTTGTCTGGTTTCTCAATTTTCAAAGTTTGTCATTTCAGTAACATTTCTAAGTGTATTAACACTCATCTCATTATATATATATATATATATATATATATATATATATATATATATATATATATATATATATATATTCATTATTGTACACATGAGTACCAGCGCGCTTCACTACAGATCAGACATAAAAAAACAGTCTCTTCGATAACACCAGAAGATCGTCGATCTTCAGCTACGCCTTAAGACTTCGCCCATGAAGAAGAAAAAAAGAAAGAAAAAAGGAAAATATTGTCTGTATTACCATGAATAGGGTTTTATAAAACCGAAAATTTGAATTAAAAAAAAAATGATTCAATAAATATTTCATGTATTTGACAAAATTTTGCGTCAAGTTGTCTGGTTTCTCAATTTTCAAAGTTTATATATATATATATATATATATATATATATATATATATATATATATATACTAGAATAAAATTAATTATCTAAAGAAAACATTTGTACAATGTGTATGTCCCCTACAACGATTAAAATAAAGATATAATGCTACTAAACCTTGTGTCTATAATCCTCATTACAATTTTGATCAAAATCCATTACATGATTTTGTCTAGAATTTAACAGGTCTTCAGAAGGAATTGAAATTGAGGAAATCTTGCTTAATTGGTGTCTAATATGTCTATGGATCAAACTTAAGTATTTTAAATTTTCAAATGGGAGGTTTGGGCCATATTATTACCCCTTAAACCCCCTTTATACTACTCCAAACTTATTGAAATTTGGGGAATATTTATTAATTTATATCTAATATCTATTGTTAAAGTTTCACAAAAAATCAGATTTTCACGAAGGGCTTACACCCACTTCCTTGTAACCTAATTTAAAGTAAATAAAACCCACCTAACAAACTCTTACGCCTAGCAGCTGTGTTCCAAAAATTCATACTGATCCGTTAATTATTTTAGCAATAAATCCTGTAAATACAAATATATAAACATATACACATACCTAAATTTATATACATAGAGATATATACATATATGCATACATATATATGTTAAAAGCAATGTATGACCTGAACCTTCCTTATGACAGAATGCTAGTCTGTATCTAATTATACTCTGTAGAAAAGAAGGTACCAATTTATCCATACACACACATATACAAGATTTTCATCCCTTATGTACAAACATAATATTAGTGTAGTCAACATTTCTAGGTCAGAAAACGACTGATGAGTCCAAGGATACGAAATTATTTTGCTCTTATGATCAGCCGGCTGCATCCCCCACCCCCTCAAAAAAAATTCTTCAGTTCTTTGTAGTGCTTCTTCTAGCAACCTAACCACGATCGTTTACCCTGGCACAGTTCTCAACTACCAATCTCTTTGAAATGCAAACATTTCGTATACCAAGTAAATGGGCAGACAATTTCAGCTGACTGCCTTTTAAAATAGCATAGATAAAATGGAACATAATTGCATATGTCAGCCTTTTCTATTACCAGGAGAGTTTCGAATAAATTTATCTGAATTACTTTGAATCATTTACGAAATTATTCCTGTTTTTCATCAATATTTTCATAACTTTTTTTATATGTAAATTTAGAATCAATATTTTACCGGCAACTGATATCACTTTAATGATTGGTAATCGAAACAATATGGGAGTGGAAATTTTAATTTCTTTGGTGAAATTTTAATGGAACTGCAAATGTAGATTAATTTGATAAAAGAAAAAAAATGGAAAAAATCGAATGAAGTGAAGGCGAGATAAAAACAAAAAGTTATTGGAAAGAAAAACAATAAATTAAGTCAATTAGGATTGGTTCAGCAAAACAGAATATAAATACAGACACTGGCATCTATATTGGCCATAGTTTCGAATGTTTTGCATTGAAAGAAAAAATACTTTACCTGATTTAATATATACATACGATGAAAACTAACTTCTCCAAAATCGGAATCAAACCGAATTAAACAGATCATGGACGAATAAATGGCTATATAATTAAGTCTTAAGACAGTAGATATTAATTAATATAATTAATATAAAATAATAGAATATTTTACATGGTTTCATGGTATACAACCAACTGCAAGAAATATATGGTTTAATATTTATTGTAAACAAAGGTAAGTCTTTAAAACTTAGATATTTCAGCATCGCTGAGATATATACCGACATAGCCACATTATTAGAAAATATAGGACATCAGTTTTAATCAATAATAATGACCAATGGATAAAAACTGTGATAGGGACATCTCCAAAAAAGACCCTAAATTGCTTTATATGTGTTTCTTCTTTTTGCATATGTCTTTTTAGACCTTCAGCTCAGTTGCAGCAAGCCAGTTCAGAGATTCATCGTTCTGATTAATAAGGCTCAGATCGTCATTTGATGTTTGGGGCAGCTGGTGATGACCTGTTCCACGGTCTTCAGTAGGTCTTCACATTCGCATTGGGAAGAATCCGTAAGGCCCCACCTCTTCATTGACTCACCAAAGCGTCCCATGCCTACCCTCAGGGGATTGTGCATTGTCCACTGCTTTTGTGACAGGTGTTGGCCAGGGACATTTGTGGGGTCCTTGATATCGTGGTGAAGCCTGGATGGTTCTACTGTCTTCCACTGTTCCATCCATATTGCCTTCACCCAGGAAGCCTTGCTGGTGTCAGCTGATGTTGTGCAGAGCAGTTCCTGGGATTGCGAGATGAAGAGGCGCCAGGACTGGAGCAATACCGGCAGTTGGTGAGTTGGAGTGGCTCGTAGGCATCCAGAGACAGTCCGTAGAGCGTTATTGAGGGCAGTGTCCAGCTTTTTTACATGTTGATTGTGGCACCAGAATGGAGCACAGTACTCAGCAGAGATGTGTAGTGTCTCTGTAGTGGTACCAGCTTGGCGGTGTATCAGTGCAGCATGGGCCAATGACTTTGCCTAGGCGCTATCCAGTGTCCTGTCAAGCTTCATGCCAAGGTACGTAGGGGAGGATTGGGACTGTAGCCGGGCATTGTCAACCATGATGTTTATCTCGCGGGTTTTTTCCTTGTTGTTAAGGTGAAACTTTGTTGACACAGTCTTGTCAACTCTGAGCTTGAGGCGCCAGTTATTCAGGTACAAAGACAGAATGCTCATATCTTCTGAGAGACGTTTTCTACAGCTTCCCAGGATGGTTTGCTGAGTAGGATGGGCATGTCATCTGCATAACCATACTTCCCTGATGCTGTTGTAGGTAGGTCATGAATGTAGATATTGTACATCACTGAATGTAGATGTTGAACAACATTGAATGTAGATGTTGAACAACACTGAACCTTGCAGGACGCCGTTCTTGAGCTTCCTTACGCTGCTACTCTGGCCGTTGCTGGTCAATAGCCAGAGGCTGCAGTTGCTCAGCATCTCCATTATAAAGCTCACCATGTGCTTATTTGGGATGGTTTCCAGAAGCTTCATGTATAGCCCCACGGTCAGACAGTAGTAGGCAGCTGTCACGTCCAGGAAAACAGCACTAGCATTCTCTCCTGCCTGAGGGCTGTCCTCTATGTCTTGACACAAGAGGGCCACCTGGTCTGTTGTTGACCTGCCACTTCAAAATCCAGCCTATTAGTTAGCTGGGGGTCGATCACTGGATGATCCGAGCAAGGATGAGGCATTCGAGGAGCTTAAATGGGACACAAAGCAGTAGGATGGGCCGGTATCCTTTGGGGGTCATCGCTTGGCTTGTTAGGCTTTGTCAGGGCAGTCACTTTGGCATGATGCCAAATCTTTGGCAGCTTTAAGTGGTGGAGACACGCATATAGAAACAAGCATAGCCAATCGGTTGCCTTCATGCCTTGATGTTTTATGTACTCTGCATGGATACCATCTATGCAAGGTGCCTTGCCAGTCCTCAGGCATCAAATGGCCTGCTCAATTTCCTGTGGTGTATGTCATTTGTGTGTCTGTATAGCACTTAATTACAGCACTGCATTCATCTTTGCCTTTTATCGTCCCCAGAATGATGGAGTTACTATCTTTGAGTATCTCAGAAAAGTGACCATATCTTGTCTGTTTACACATCTCTCAGCAGTCTATGGTGATTTTAATTTTACAATGTTGAATGGCTAGTCCACTCAAATAAGACTGAAGATGAAGGAAGGTTTTGTCACGATTTTTCCCTTACTTATGATCTAACACAGATTGTTAACAAACCCACTCGCATACATGATGCTGACAGACATTTTCCAAGTTTTCTTGAGCTTTTCCAGATAACTTGCCCTGAGCAATGCTCGTCTACTGTCCTGTCTCTGCTGGAATCTTCTGATCACTCAGTTGTTTCAATAAGATTAAAAAGTGCAATAAGACCTCTGATGTCCCTTTCCATTGCAGAGTGTATCGATACTCGATGGCTGACTGGGACAACCTCAGATCCTTCATATCAGAAATTTCTCTACACTCCATTTTTGAAAAAAATGTGTCCTGTATCGCATCTGATATAGATGAGTGGTTAATAGTTGGCATTGAGAGTTTCATACCCTTTAAAAAATTCCAACAGAAACCAAACAACCAGCCTTAGTATAATCATAAATGTGCCGCTGCAATTGCTCAGAGAAATCACTATTTAAATTGCTTTCAACAGAAATAATTGTTCTGAAATCAAAGCCGCCTTGAGGACTGTTCAGAAACACTGCAAAAATGTGATACAAAACGCGAAACTCTCCTACGTTCAATCTTTTAAATCTAGAGTGGCTGAGCAGAGGCTTGGTTCCCAAGAGTTTTGCGAATAACAAACAGGGTCCTAAACATAAGACTTCTATTCCAACCATTATCAATGGACCAGGGATGATTTCGTCAGCATCTGAAGCCAAACATTTTGAACAGAACTTTTAATCAAATTCATCAGTTTGCAACCAGGGCCACCTAACTTAGGGAATTTTTCCTATACTTTAAACACTCTTAGCAACAACCATATATCTGTCCACGATGTTGCTAAACTAATCAAGATCCTTGATGTCAGCAAGATAACTGGTCGTAAAAATATTCCAATCATAGTGCTTGAAAAGTTGCAATCGGAAATAGCTCTTACAAAGGTGTTTAATCGTTGCTGCAAGGAAAAGTGCTTCCTATCAACTTGGAAAACTTTGTCAGTCTGCCGAGTATTCAAAAATACTGGATATTGGTCTTCTGCATCTCAGTACAGACCAGTCTTCTATGTGTCATGAGTAAGTTGTTTGAATCTGTGATAAATCGAGATATTGTCAACCACCGCAGCAACAACAACCTACTCAGTTACAAGCAATATGGATTTTGTCCTGCAAAATCAACAGCTGATTTGCTGTCTGTAATATCACACATGATCAGTGAATCAATTGACGGAAGGTTTGTTTCTAGAACAATAGCTCTTGACATATCAAAAGCCTTTGATAGGGTTTGGCACAAAGGTTTACTTGACAAGATATCTAGCTATGGAATATCTGGAAATATCCTCTCAACCATCAAATCCTTTCTCTGTTAGGTTCATAAAAGTAGTCGTTGATGGGCAGAAGTCTGAAGCACATAGTATCAATGCCGGCGTGCCTCAAGGATCCATCCTGGATCGAACCCTCTTTCTGATCTTTATCTCCTAACTGACTAAAATCATTCGTTGACATTTACACGGATGATGCAACCATCTATGGCAACACTTGGAAGAGTATTAATGATGAAAATCTTTCTCTGCTGACCTGGAAGATATTGTGTAATGAGGAAAAGCGTGGCTGGTTACTTTTAATACAACTAAAACTAAGCTTCTCTCCTTTCACCACCAACGCTCGCATCCTCACTTTGCCTCAATTGAAATGAATGGTTCACTTCTTGAGGAAACCCCTGTATTGATGTTTCTAGGATTCACCTTTACTCCAGACCTAAAATAGAAAACTTACATCAAATCTGTTGCTAAGGTCACCGGAAAAATGGTTGGATCATTCTACCACTCCAGAAAGTATCTCATATCTGATGCAATTCTTTACCTGTATAAGAGTTGAATAAATTCAAAGATAGAGAATTTTTGCCACATCCACTCAGAGCACTCTTTCTTGCCTTGACAGAGTACAAAACCGACTTCGAAATCTAGTGGGAGAAATCCTCTTTTTTTCCTACAACGACTTCTCACAGAAAAGAGATTGCTAATCTTTCTTTACTCTATCATTATTTTCATGGTAGGTGCTCACAGAGCTCCAATCTCTGTAAAACATTCACAGCAAGAACCCATCTAGCTACAACCACCAAGAATAATTTTCTTGTCTTCCTCTGTCTACCCAGTGAATAGTTATTTTTTCCAATAACAGCCTGTCTATGGGACACAATATCACGGGGGTGCTTCTCAGCTGACTACAACCTGGTCGTTTTGAAGTCCAATATTAAAAGATTCTTGTTTAGGCGTCCTCCTAGATAATCAAATTCTGCCCAGTCCCAACTATTGTTATCAATCCTCCAGACAAACTCATTAACGCTTATCCTCGAGTGGCCTTTAGGCCTTGATAAGTAGTGACTCGCTAGTACATGAAAAACTAAAATGATAAACTCCTCTAATTTGGCTACGTGTTCCTTGGATGCTGCAGGGGCATTGGATCTTGTGGGGTTATATATTCTATACACCCTCACAAATATATTTGATAATAAAGATGTTGGTCTATTTAGAGATAATGGGTTGGCTATAAAAGGATTCCAACAGGTGAAAACACATGGAAATAAAAAAATAGGCCAACGAGTAGACGTATAATAACTATTTTTTATCAACCTGAATAAAAATGCATACGAGCCATACTTAAAGAATAACGCTAATCTAATATACGTGAATCGGTTGTGTCTGTATTTATTGACTAATGATATTATGTTGCCATCTTTTTATTGTATCATTTCAATGTTGAATTTATTGTTTTTAAAAGAAAAATACTAATATACAGTAGACAGAGCCAAGATAAATATATTAGTTTGACTCTCAATAACTGTCCCAATTTCTCATGTGGCCACTTGCGAAAATTAATTGCATAACCCTGTTCTAGATTTGTTATGATATCAGAAGGAATATCAGATTTGCTTCGTTAGAATTATGACAAGGTGTAAGAAAAAATAATTTGAACGTGAGACAGCTTAATAATCAAAGAATTTAATTACAGATTTGCGACTTTTCCTCGGAAATATGGAAGTCTGTCTATTAATGTTTCTGTAGCTTCCATAGCCTCTATGGAAAGCCACATTTCTTTGCAAACATTCAGTAAATTTTTGCTTTCATATTTTGTTGTTAAAAAAATACATGTGATAAATTAATATAAAATTACCAAAAACGGCATGAATCAATTTTTCTTAATTTTCTTTTACGTTTTGTCTGCACACACAAATATTACTCAGACACGCATACTTATGTAGAAGTATATGCATATTTAGAAGTACGTTTATATATAATTTTACATGCATAAATGGTGTGAGGTTCATATATATATATAGGTAGATTTAGCATGCATCAGACCAAAGATGCGACTAGGGTCCACAACTGTTGGCGGACATGTGGAGACAAAAATTACTACAAAATAATAATGACTGAGAAAAGTTTTAGTAAGGAATTTATTATTAATGTCCAGTAATTAGTTAATTAGCAGCTATACATATTATTAGAAAGCAGCTTACAATTATTGATTTATTTACATAAAATAAAACTATCAGTTAAACCATCCCATGTATGTTCAATGTCTCTTGGCCTTTTGGTCAAGATCAAAGTGTAGTATCTGTTCCGATGGATACTGCACCCCATAGACTGGTATTGTCTTGGCCTTCGGGGCTTGATTTACGCCGATCTATGGGTCTGTCCTGTGCAGTTCTAAGAGGTCCACCCTCCCAGGCTTCGCCCCCCCCCTCTTTGTAAGTTTATTGCTTACTGCCTGAGGCGCCCCTACCGGGGAATGCCGACGGGGCTGCCCAGGCAATTTTTAAACCCTATATTCCCGACCCGACCTTGCGTCACATCTTACTTGTGGGAGTAAGATAAAAACTGGCCTTGTGCCTAACTCCTGGAGAGGAGTAAATCAATATCCATTTGTTGTCCTTTTTCCAAAATTAGAATGAAATATCAGGTTTCTATCCTTTAAATCTGATATCACCTTTTTCAGTTGATCATTTTTCATAATGTTGCCATAAATTACTTTGACACTGACAATTTTCCAAAATGTCAAAACCTTAATAAAATGAACTATTTCTGCAGTATCCTTTTCATTTAATAATGGATGTAATTTAATTGATGCTACAGTTTGATCACAAAAAACTTTTAAACAATGAGAATTTTTTGTAGCTTAACAGGTTTTGAGTAAACTGTCAGATCAGTTAGTTTTGATAATTTCACATGTTCATTAAAACCTTTTACAGCTTCCCTATTTTGCTAACAGTAGGGTGTTGACACCTAATCGCCTAAAAAGTTAGAATCTCTTTTTTATCGGGATGGGTTGATTTAATCTACAATAATACTGAAAATTTCAAGTTTCATTTATTGAACAAATAAAATAAAGAGGATAATAAATAATAAGAGCCTATTTCATCGAGTATTGAGTATAATATTTTTAACCAGCAATTTTGCCAAATAATTTTGCCATCTCATTCGGTCACTGTAAGAAGAAACTGTATATGAAAAAAAAATATTTTATAATGTTTTTAACTTAATTTACAAAAAAAACTGAAATTATTATTAATTATTCATTTAATTTGCTCAAAAGAATGAAACATGAATTTTTCTTGAAACACTATGTTTTAACCTCTTAATTTTTGCTTTAAAAATCGGTAAAGTTTATTTTTAGTCTAAAGTTGTAAAAATATTTTTATACAAGAAAAACACAAAAATCAATGGCCGCCAGCGATTAAAACATTGAATTAAAGTTTGATACTCAAACACTTTAAAAAGTAAATAGAATTTTATTTTATGACAATAAATAAATTTAAAAGGAACAGTAAATCTCATCTTAATTTTTGGCCAATACCAAGCTAAATGGGCGATAAAATCTAACGTTTCCAATAGTACAATTGAGCCCGCTTAAATTTTTGCAGTGTATTTTAAAGAACTGTTATAAAATTATTAAATGAAATTTACTAGATTAAAATTCAGGCATCAACTTTGTGATAATAAATAACACCGTTAATACATTACATTTATTATTATTATTATTATTATTATTATTATTATTATTATTATTATTATTATTATTATTATTATTATTATTATCATCATCATCATCATCATCATCATCATCATCATCATCATCATCATCATCATCATCATCATCGTCGTCGTCGTCATCATCGTCATCGTCATCGTCGTCATCATCATCATCATCATCATCATCATCATCATCATCATCATCATCATCATCATCATCATCATCATAATAATAATAATAATAATAATAATAATAATAATTAATAATAATAATTAATAATAATAATAATAATAATAATAATAATAATAGCAGTTTATAAAATTACATTTTTTTTTTTTTGTTTCTTACGAATGACAGTCAACAAATAACATTCGTTTTAGAAAAAAACACTGACATAACATTCTTTGGGCATTGTTTTTACAACAAAAGAAACAGAAAAAAGTTTTAATGGAATTTAACTAATTTAAAAGTAAAATGAAAAAGTTAAAACTTAGGTGTATATTGCTTTAATAGCAAAAAGGCCACCATTTTCTGTGCGAAGATGTGCCAGAATTTGACAGAAAAGTGCAATTTTATATATGTTACAATATAATGCATGGGCAAGAAGTATCGTCTATTCAACATTTAGGCGAATATCAATGTTATGAATAAAACACATTATTTTTCTAATAAAGGTATTCGTTATTACGAAAAACAGTTTTGTGTCAAATTTCTTAAATATTCGAAAATGTTGTTTATACTTTTTACACTAAAGATGAGATGAAATATTGCAAATTTATAGCAATTAACATTTTATACTTACTTCAATATTGTTAAATAGAGAAATTCCGATATTAAAAAGTAAAAATTAAAAAAAAAGATTTAATTCAATTTTTATTGAATATCTAGTCATGTTAACATTGCCTACGACTGACAGAATGCCCCCAAAACACTCACCCCCTGTCAGACAATAAATGGGTACGCTATACAGGCCTGGATTAAAGATCGCCTTGGCCGCATCCAAATAAAATAGTGATGTGGTTCAGTTTTGAGGCCTTCAAATAACATCATTAGCACTAGCCTCTTCCGAAAAGTTACTCCAGACAATTTCCTATCCCAAAGGATATAAGTGATGCAAGGTCTTGGTTTGGATTAGTTAACAAAGTAGCATAGGCACATCTCCTAAGCTCCATAATGTCTCCCTTTCGAGACCTTGTCAAACAAAATTCATGCTTCACTTGGAATCAAGATCTCGAGAATGCATTTTTCACATCCAGACAAATCATTGTGAATTTGGTAAAGAAGGGTGTGACAACCTTTGATATTAACAGAGCAACCTGCCTTGCTCCAGACTGGAGTAAAGAAGGCATGGGTTTTATTGCTATGACAGAAACACTGTATATGTCGCACCAAGAAAGCACTGGTATGCGTCCCTGAGGGCTGACACATCGTATTTGCAGGCAGCAGATTTTGCATGAATGCAGAGTGCCGATACTCACCCATTGAAAGTGACACAGCGGCAATTACATTGACATCAGATAAATGCTGTCTATTCATTATGGCTGCCCTAACGTAATAGTAGTAACAGACAACCAGTCCTTAAAAGGAGTATTTGGCAACAGGAACCTTAATAAGGTACATAATCCACGCCTCTTTAAGCTTAAAGAGAAATCACTCAGGCATTTTTTACGATCGAGTACTGCCCAGGAAATTTGCATCAGGTTCCGATGCCATCTCCTGCAATCCAGTCTCAACAATGAGTGCCCTTAGATCCCTATCCTCCACACACCCTTCCTCTGAAGACATTCATCTCTCGGACAAAATAGATGTCATGGTGAACTTATCAAGCCATGGCTTATTATATGACAACAATACAATCCTGTCAGCTTATCACATACGTGCATCAGGTCGAAATGATCTGTATTACACAACTCTACTCGGCACAATACAACAAGGTTTTTCATCCAAACGTTCACTTACTTAACCGAAAATCTGTTCTCTCACTGCAGAAAGCTTGTTAGGCATATTGCAGTGTGCAGCTGGCTGAAAGTAGCGACTAGTGTCATCAAGCAATGGGCAAATGCAGAGACGAAAGGATTGGACGATCAAACCGAGGATGTCCCTTTAAGACGTATGCTAACTGAGAGTCAGGCCGACCCATGCAAAGTAAATGGTGCATCAATGGCAGTGAGCTTAGTGTGTGGGTTGATGCAAGTTTTTTTGCCACAAGCGTTCTGCTCGAATCACATGGAACCGCGATTTTGTTTTAGTTGGATGCTGTTCTAAAAGGAGTAAATCTGACTATACACTTGGAGGCCAAATCCTTACACCTGAAGACCGACTACTTATTTGTTCACCAATAACATATCCATAGTGAGCACTAAGGCTGCTAGTTAAATACTTATCAGAAGACGGTTGCAAACCTTTTCAGAACTAGTCAAAGAGTATGCGCTAATGGTAAACTTTGTGCTCGTCAGGTCAAGTCAAAATAAAGCCGATAAGATAACTAGTGTCCTGCAGAGATGGCTAGAGGCAATGAAGAAGTAAACAGAGCCTGTGTTGCAGATATGTGCTGCCACCGATAACAGCATGGAGCCGAGCCAAATACAACATATCAATTTGAACAGCGATCATCCTGGAGTGAAACGAACAACCTACTTCGTCAAGAGGATTGCCCTGATACGAAAAAGAAGGCTGTGACCCCTGCAATTGCATCCTGTCGTAAATGTCTGTCTATTTATCCTGCACCGTTACGATGGTAACATGGGAGGCTTGAATCATCAAGTGTATAGCAAAGGTTGGCTATGTATCTCACTTACTATATGGGAGGTTCACTACCTAACCCTCATTGATTACAGTTTATCATATGGCGACTCTTGCAGCGAGTGGGTTCTGCACTGTTATACAGTGGCTTAGCTCTGTTTTCCTTGAGATGGGGTCTATCTGAAGGAATTTTGACCGACAATGGTACAGCTTTTAGTAGCAATAGGTTAAAAATATTTGCTGCAAGCTGGGGTGTCCGATTGCGTTTTTGGTGTGCACATGCACCGTCAGGAAATAGTATTGTCAAGGAGACACATAGATCTATAAAAGATTGCTGCTAGGAAGGGAAGAACTGCTAAAGAGGCGGTTTATTGGTACAATACCGTGCCAAAAGACGATGTCCATAGTGCAACGGCTTTGGCGAATGCACTGTACAAGTATGAAGTTCGGATGAAAAGCATCATTGAAGCCCTTCCGTTGCTACCAGAACACAATCATGAAATTTAAGAACAGGGGGGCGTTGTACTGGTGGGAACTAGGCCAAACAGGTGAACAAGTGAATGGAGGACAGGAACTGTGACGAAGGTTGTGAGTCCCCAAACGGTGTGCGTGGATAGAGTCCCTCGCCATGTAAGAGATTTTAGCCCATATCCTCGAATGGTGAGCAATTACGAAGACAGTGGAAGTGCAGCGGCAAACAATGGCAAATTGTGTGTGCCGGTGATGAATGACGAGGCTGATAGCTCGATCAATGATAGCCTAAATCGGTTGAACGACAATAGCGAATATCAACATTTTAAAGAGTAGATGGGCTGTGCCTATCGCCTGGCCTTCGCACTCCTTCTTTGTCTATTAGCCAGGCATAGAGGTACAAGAACTAGGCCGCCTCTAAAGACACCTAGGGCTTGGTCTTGTTTCCTGACTAGGGCAATGAACGCCGTCTCTCTTTCACTCTATCTGGGCAACTTGGGGGAAGTTTTTTGTCACTAAGTCCTACGTGACTAGTCTGGGTCGTTCTTGTTCCGACAGATTGAGATACAGGTTAGACAGCTTGTCTGGCTGCTGTTTCCGACTGGTAGTTAGGAGCCCTAACTCTTAGGTAGCGCTAAGAACGGCTTCTCCGTCAACAGTTGCATAATATCGTGGGTAGCTGTACGTGTCATGTCACGCATGGAAAGAGACCTTACACTTATCCCCGGTGGGCTTTCCCGAGGCCACAACCCCCATAGACCAAGTCACAACTTATGGACTGGTTGTATGAGCTTATTGGCACCAAACAATTAATCACTTTGCCCTCCCCACTCTATCTCAAAACAAACATGAATTTACAAAATAAAAACAACAAACCTAAACCTAAACCAGACACCCAACAAAAAACATCTCCGCCCTTCAGGTTCGCATTCACAAATATCTGGGGACTTAGAACCAACATTAACGACGTAGAAACTTTTCTCCTAGCACTAAGTGAAACGAACCTTCAATCCTCAATCTCCTCTCACCACTTCGACATGACTGATTACCTTCCACTCTACAGGAAGGACTCTGACAAACATATGCATGGGCTAGGAGTTTATGTTTGGAACCCCCTCCCCTTGACTAGAGAACATAGGTTAGAATCAGATGACGAAGCCTACATGTGCTTTATGTTGACCTTACATAACAGAGTTAGTTACTTATATTTCCTATACCGTTCTCATTCGACCCAGGACTGTGCCCTGCTTGACTCTGTCTCTGAAAGCTTAGATAGAGCACTCTCATTCGACTCGAATGCCCAAATACATGTATTTACGGATTTTAATGCACACCACCGTGACTGGTTGGGATTTTCCAGCGTTACTGATGCAGCTAGGAACTCTATGTATAATTTCTGCTTATCTCACAACCTCTCACAGACTGTCACTTTTCCGACCCGCCTTCCTGATCGTGCGGACCAGCAAGTCTCACTTCTCGACATGTTCTTGACCTCACTACCCGAGGCTTGTGTGGTGAATGCCCATAGCTCGCTCGGAAATTCTGATCACGTTGTGGTAATAATACTTATCACCTTAAAAACTCGTCCAAAAGCTGATGAGCCGTTGCTCAAAACGACGAGAAACTATGAACATGCTAATTTTAAATCCCTCAGGGATCACATCAGCGACGCCCCATGGGGTAAAACCTTCTCGCTCCCTGCTGACTAGTGTGCAAATGAGCTTACCGAATGGGTCAAAGCAGGCATTGATGCTGATTTCCCCACGCGAAAATTCTTCAGCAAACCCCACTCTCCTCAATAATTCGCCTCAAAATGTGCAGCTGCTATTCCTGAAAAGCAGAAGGCATTCGGAAAATTCGGCCGCCATAAGTCAACTACGAATAGACAGAAATTTATAGAGGCAAGAAATGATTGCAAAGTAGTGATAGATGAAAGAGAAGGTATACAGAGATAACCAAAAATCGCATTCAGTCACAGAAACTAGGTACTCGTGATTTCTGGAAAATCTACAATAGTGTGATGAACAATGGACAATCGACAAACCCCTGTTGTCAAATCACAACGATGCTGTTTGCTCAGCAACTGATAAGGCTGAACTACTTGCCAAGCATTTCGCCTTGAACTTCACTTCGGACTAAGCAAACCACCCCCTCACTAGATTCCCATTGTGGACTAAAGCCACACTTGAGAACCCCATCTCATGTCAAAGTCATCATAAAAAAGCTTGACACATCCAAGACCTGTAGGCCTGATCTTATACCAGTAATAGTAATAAAGAAATGTTCTGCTGAGCTGGCCCTTGTCCTCTCCAAACTATACAACAAATGCCTTGCTGAATCTTATTTCCCTGATAGTTGGTAAATTTCCTCTGTCGTACTAGTATTCAAGAATATTGGAGATAGAACTGATTCTCAGAACTACTGCCCAATCAGTTTACTCCCGATCTTTGCTAAAATCTTTGAATCATTAATAAATCTAGCTATAGCCCGGCACCTAGTTAATGCTAAACTTCTTTCTGATCATCAATACGGATTTAGACAAGCATGGTCATCTCTGAACGCATATATCATACACTGGACAAGACAGGTGAAGTTAGGGTGGTAGCGCTTGATATATCCAAGGCCTCTGACAAGGTCTGGCATGAAGGGCTTCTCTTAAAACTGCACTCATATGGTATTACTGGACAAGTATTTAATATAATTAAATCCTTCCTAACAAAAAGCAAAATCCAGGTTGTCCTCGATGGCCGTTCATCTAAACAACATGACATAAATGCTGGTGTATTCCAGGGATCACTCCTTGGACCTCTACTGTTCTTGATTTTGATAAATGGTTTCATTGAGACTGAGATAAGAATATTTGCTGACGATACCACGCTCTACTCTCGTCATGTAGGCAAAACCGATGCGCACATATCTGAGGCAATGGCTGAATCCTTAGAAAATGACCTCCAGGCTGTAGTGGATTGGGGTAAAAAATGGATGGTAACTATTAATGCTGCAAAGCTACTTTCCTTCAATAACTACAAGAAACTTCTTCAATCACCGATTGTCATGGCAAATAACACCCTACCTGAGAGTTCATCATTCAAACTCCTTGGCCTAACTTTCATGGATAACATGAATTGGCACAAATACATAGAAGGCATTGCCAAAGCTACTGCAAAAAACGTGAACCCCCTATAGCATACTAAAAACCTTCTCACACCTGACAGTATCCTATATCTCTACAAAGCCACCATCCGCCCATGCATGGAGTATTGTTGCCACATCTGGGCTGGGGCATCATTCACTAGTCTTTCCCTCTTAGACAAGATCCAAAAAAGATTCGCCAACTTAATAGGTCCCTCACTATCTTCAGCCCCTGTCTCATCGCCGCAATGTTGCTTCCTTGTGCCTATTTTAAAAGTACTTCAATGTATTGTGCTCTGATGAACTTGCTGCTCTGGTGCCCCCATGACACAAATTCACTAGACCAACCCAACAATCTGCCAAATCTCATCCATTCACTGTGGAGGTCCCCAGATGCCGGAAAGCCTTCTACTCTAAAAGTTTCTTTTCTCGTGTTGCTGGACTCTGGAACTCCCTCCCTGCTCCCTGTTTTCCTGACGGTACTGACATGCAGAAATTTAAAACTAATGTAAACAGACATTTGGTGTATGGCTCCCAATTTAGGTTGATCCTCCCAAAAAAACTCTCACCCTTTTCCTCAGTAGCCCCTTACGTCTACAGTGGCGGCCTGCCTTGTTTTGGGTGAACTATGTTAAAAAAAAGGAGCCAAAGACGAAGGAGGTCGCCTCGCAGTTTCTACATGTGTGCATGTGTGATGAGAACAGGGAGGAGGTGTAATTGACTGAGCCAATCCCTCGACATAAACGACAAAAAATAGCTTGTGCATAGCATCCAGGTGAATTGATAGAAAGAAAGGATTTGAGAATGATAAAAAGGAAATGGCAGGAACGATGGTTGATTGTTAGACGATTCTCCTGGATTTGTCGTTTTGTTTTGTGCGTTACTTCCTTACATCCTTCCTGGGATGGGTATTCTGATAGTATATATATATGTAATCTTAAACGTTTTTTATCTTGTTTCTTAAGCATGACTTTTTTCTTTTTTCTTGCAATAATACAAAACTAAAGAAAGTATTGACTGAAGGATTTTATTGGTGTTGATTCGTGAAGACAGGAAAAATCAAGTTTCATTTCCTTTCATTGACAATAAAATGTGACTGAAGTGAATGAAAGCCATTTTTCTCTTTTAGTTTTTCTTACAGATTTTTATGCATTCCGAAAATGGAAGAGACAAAAAAGATAAATTCAAATAAAATTTCTCACACGACAATAATAAACATAACTTTATGACCTTTTTAGAATTATGGGTTGATGGACTGAAAAAATATCATTTTACATTTTGAATTTCCAATTGTTCTTTGAGGTTGTTGAAAAGGTTTTCTATTAACTCTTTCTAGACTGAATCTATTTATAAAAAATGTATTTAATCGTAAACACGAGTAACGGGACATGAGAACTGGTATCTAATATAAAAGGATTAAACATAGTTTGGAATCGTTAGTAGAGAGAAGAATGATGAGGGACTTAAGGCCTTCAAAATAATTAATAGGATTTCTAACTATGAAATACACTTAAAAAAAAAACTTTCACAACAGATTTACCCGAAGTTTCACTAGGGGAATTATATAATTTATTTTATTGATTTTCTTTTATATTTTTTTACATAATTATCGATTATATATTAAATTTTGAAATGATTGAAACTTTTTTGTAAAATTTAATTCTTTTTTTTTAATTTTAAGAGAGCGTTCCGTTCGTTATGTAAGCTTAATGTAAATATCTATTATCCATAATGGTTATTTTGACTTATTGATAAACACATTATCTGTCTCAATTCTCGTTAGGGTTTACCGCTAGTAGTAACGCATTAACAACTCTAACTTCACTTAGACCGTAGTGTTGAAAGATGCGGCTAACCCAAGATGGACAAATAAACCAAGTTAATAGCTTATTTTGCATTCCTGTTATAACCTATCTGACCAAGTACAAATTATTTCATTTATGTACAATTTTATTTCGGTTGCAGAAGACCGGCTATGATGTTAGGTAAACGTTACATGGGTAATTCATTAGTAAGGAATATCTAACACTTAATTCTACCACACAATTCTTTTAAGAGACTACAATATTTCGGGGTTAAATCTGATGAAATATTTCGCATTTGACCTGTATATTCATATTCAGTATTCTGTGAGATTTAAAAAATGGCATGATATTATTGATTACAAGAAAAGATGCCGAAAGAGGATATAATAAATATAATATATAATAAATAAACACAAGAAAACGAGAAAGATAATTAAAATTTGAAGAACTTTTTTGTATTATCCGCCTAGATTAACGCACATTATATCATACTAGTTGCATTATGCGGCGTTGTCAGGGTATCAGATCTGTTGAATAGTAATTTAGTATCGTTGTAAACAGTAAACTGTGTTTGCTTACTACACTAGCGAAAGTAGTGTCATCTTCGTCCGCTTTTCTCTTTTCCACTTTTTGTGAAAAACAGACGTTTTAGGACTAAACAATTTAGTTAATAATTGTATCGTTTCAACAAATGTAAGGTCACTTGGTCTTTTGTGGTAATATATAATTGACAAATTTGATATGTTCACCCGTACCTACTTTTTTTTAATAGCAAATGGACCTTTTTAAAATCGGTATAATTCGCATAGTACGTATTATAAAGATGTTCGTATCGTCTGATATATGAAGTAAACGTGATTTCGTTTTCAGGGTGGTAATTAAAAGTATCGATAGTGCTCCAAATAGAGTTCTGTTAAAATGCACTTTCATCTTTAACATTTTCACCCCTATTCAATAATTCGTATAAATGTGTCTGTCCTTGTTTGGTATCAAGAAACATTTCTTCAAATTTCATCCTTTTGTTGCAAACCGATAATAAACTACTGCTAACGATTTATCGGTCAAACAAAGCGATAACCAACGCATATTGCAAGCAGACGAAATATATTCTCCTCAATCTAATATATAAAGTAGAGACGATTTTTCCCCTGTACCTTCTCGCAGAATAGGAAAATAACCACATGCATCACAGGCTACTAAACTCACCATTACATTACACTTATTCACTCGAGCGTGTTTTAGTACATTTGTTATTCTTTTTTCCCAGCTAACACTAAATATTACATTTGGCCCGACATCCACGACTCTCAAAAAAAAACAACTCCATATAGGTGGTAGCAAAAACTTTTCTCCCTAACAATTATGTACTGTCACTACACTCATCGACACCGGGAACTAATTAACACAGTTTACTTTTCACAAAACAGTCCGTCCTTCTTTATTATTGGCCTGATATTAATTTACTACATAATATAAAGCAATACGCAAAGACTTAATGACCGCTCCCATTCACTGCGTTGATTTTCCACGAATATTAGATTAGGTTCTTTCTCATTCTACCTATGACTTGGCCTATTTTCAGATGTATTCTTAAGTCGAAACTGTGGCGCAGTGGTTAAGAAGGCAGGTTTCGTGATCGACTGTTTCAGTGTTCGATCCCATTCGACGCGGCCACTCTTTTCTTTTTTTTAAAATTCAAAACATTCGCCAACACAGTAACTATAGGCCGTTTTTTTTTCATTCGACGTCATGCAATAGGTAGTACTTTCTCCCGTGCAACGCCGGGCGACGGGTTCCGCTAGCTACAATAATAAAATGGAGTATCTTCCCACCCCCAAAAATAAAGCACAGAAAGTATCTTCCATCGTCAAAAATCAGTCATGCACGGATTATCTAGACTTATCCTAAAATATGCTGACCCCACACAGTGATTACCTTTCTTCAAACTTAAGAAGTAAAAGTACATTGTGTAACGCTAATAGGGAGCTATCGGTAACACTCAAAGATATTAAAGAAAAGGCGCTAGACGACGATTTTTTAAAAAACATAAAAAATGAAATACAAGTCAAATACCGACAAATTCAGGAAGTGTATTCAATCTATGATGAAGTAGTACGGTAATCGAGTGGTTATTCCTGTAACATTACAGAAAATAATACTCAAAATATTTCATGTCTGTCACACGGGCATTGCGAGAATGAAAATTCCCATATGAAGTTATGTGTATTGTATTAGCATGGACAAAGACATCGAAAATGCGGTTAAAATATGCAACGGTTGTGCTTTGTCAGAGAAGACACCTATAAAGTTCAGACCCTGGCTTAACACTGATCGACCGTGGTCGAGGATCCACATAGATTTTGCTGGTACACTGGATTGTGTCTATTACCTAATAGTAGTGGACAGTTTCTCAACATGCCCGTAAATATTTAAATGTAAGAAACTAAATACCGAAGTAACCCTTAGTTTTTTACATGACTTGTTCGCCCTGTTCGGGCATGTTGACTGTATCGTATCAGACAACGAAACGCAATTCACGTCTAGTGAATTTAAAATATTCTGTTAAACTCTTGTATCACGATCGAACCGTCCCATGAGAGAAGCAATGGTCAGGCAGAACGGTTCGTGGATACATTTAAAAGAGCGCTTAAGAAAGTGAGAGGTACATCTACCGAAAATGTCATACAATATTTTTTGCAGGTATATAGGATGACATCAAATAATAACGTTTCATCTTCCATGATGCCAGCATAAACAATGTTTTAAGGAAGATTAAAGTAACAAGAATGTGAGATAAATAGCACGAAGGGGCGCTTCAAAATTAGAGAAAAGTTTTCTTTCTGCTGTTTAAAAACAATAACTCTTACTGAGAAACAAGGATAGTGGATCAACAGATCGGAAAAATGATGTACATGGTAAAGGGACCCAAGTTTACAAAAAAAAAACACATTAAAAAGATAAGGAAAGTATATTCAGATGCTGCGATAATAATACTCCAAGGGTTGAACTAATGTATGATGTGTTCGATATATTTGAGATACCAATCTCGCAAACTGATTTTGAACAGCGAAGATTATAAACTTGATTTTAATAAACCCTAAAAGAAAAATGATAGACTCCATACGGAGCAAGGTTAAAAAGGGGGGGGGGGGTATTGTGTGATGGTGATCTACCTGTTTCGTAACTATATGGACTCTTCTAGACACGACGTATAGAGGAGCTAACGACTAAGTCTCGAAGCAGTATCACAGCAGTCTTTTTGTAATATAATATTCTCTTCTATAAATATACTCTTGTAAATATACCACCATGATGTTTTATTTATTACCGACTCTTCAACGTCACAACATTTTAATAAGCTTTAGTTTTTAAAGCTTCTTTCTGCGATGGCAACAACAAATGTAAGAGTCAAAAACAGCCACAGAGCAATAACAATATTTGGCACTGTTTCTTGCATCCATCTCGCCCATTCACTAACCGATGATTTGGTCATGAATATTAGGCTTATAACAATTTCCTCTTCGGAGGCTTCCACTAAAAAGTCCTGAAAACAAAGAACTTCCGAAGACAACATAGAAACATTAGAGTTCTAAGCGTATTCTTTGCCAAGACTATTACATTTTTGTTGCAACTCCTCCTCAGCGTCTTCTAGGATTGCTGGCGGTGATAATCCAGCGAAGACAGTTCGCAGATGAAACATGGAGTCAAATCCTGCTTCTAGTTAAGAACATTTTTTTAAATTTAAATTTTTCGTCTTTATCAAAAGTTACAAGACATTCCATACGTTCTTTTTTTAATAACATTTTTTTAGTCACCTTTGGTTGAAAATTCGTGTGATGTTAAGAGGTTTTCTGAATAAAATATCGGATTCGTTAGTTTTCTAACCGTCACTTTAATCATTCGAAATTTCAGCAATGTTTATTAACAAAATAATTCAATTTCTATTTTATTACACGTAACTGCTCGCTTTCCTCTTGGCTAGACATTTTATCCAAAGAAAAGAAGAAATTAAAGAAAAAAAACTTTATATGATATGGTGCCATTCGAACTCAAAACATTTGAGTCCTCAACAAAACCGTTAACTACTACAAATGATAAGTCAATTCAATGAAATACCGAATATTAGAAAGTATTGTTTCTCTCAACTAATCCAATATTACAATTTGTATACAAACAGACAAAGAAAGAAAACATTACACATTTTAAATAGTATAATTATAGAGGATTAATTGTGGCCTGATTCAACAAATAAATCGGTTGTTGTTGTTGATGATGATGATAATGATGATGATGATGATGATGATATAGATAGTGATCTTCTTGTAATATTGATTAGATTATGCATATTTTAGTTATAAATATCTAGTGTTCATAACTTCGATATAAATTGAATGCCATGAAATTACTGAAAACAGCAATGTATATTACATAAACTAATTGCTCTAAACACATGCAACAGGCTAATACATTCATGAAAGATTACTATGACAATAATACAATTATTTATAAGTGTGGCCTGTGGAAATCCTAAGGTTGATTAAAGGTTTCCGGTTGGAAGGAAAGTTTCTTCCGTTTTTAAGACTCAATGAAAAAAAATAATAAAACGCCATATCAGATGAATTTATTCGTAAATGTAATCACTCTACCCTCATTCCATCTGTAAATGAGGTAGAAAGACATGCGCCGGCGCATGTCTTTCCACCCCCATTTCGGCGCATGCTTTACTACCTCATTTCTGCACATGCCTTTCTAACCCATTTCGGCGCATGCTTTTCTACCTCATTTCAGCGCATGCCTTTCTAACCCATTTCGGCGCATGCTTTTCTACCTCATTTCTGCGCATGCCTTTCTAACCCATTTCGGCGCATGCTTTTCTACCTCATTTCTGCGCATGCCTTTCTAACCCATTTCGGCGCATGCTTTTCTACCTCATTTCTGCGCATGCCTTTCTACCTCATTTCGGCGCATGCTTTTCTACCTCATTTCTGCGCAGGCCTTTCTAACCCATTTCGGCGCATGCCTTTCTAACCCATTTCGGCGCATGCTTTTCTACCTCATTTCAGCGCATGCCTTTCTAACCCATTTCAGCGCATGCTTTTCTACCTCATTTCTGCGCATGCCTTTCTAACCCATTTCGGCGCATGCTTTTCTACCTCATTTCTGCGCATGCCTTTCTAACCCATTTCGGCGCATGCTTTTCTACCTCATTTCTGCGCATGCTTTTCTAACCCATTTCGGCGCATGCTTTTCTACCTCATTTCTGCGCATGCCTTTCTAACCCATTTCGGCACATGCTTTTCTACCTCATTTCTGCGCATGCCTTTCTAACCCATTTCGGGGCATACTTTTCTACCTCATTTCTGAGCTTGCCTTTCTAACCCATTTCGGCGCATGCTTTTCTACCTCATTTCTGCGCATGCCTTTCTAACCCATTTCGGCGCATGCTTTTCTACCTCATTTCTGCGCATGCCTTTCTAACCCATTTCGGCGCATGCTTTTCTACCTCATTTCTGCGCATGCCTTTCTAACCAATTTCTGCGCATGCTTTTCTAACCCATTTCGGCACATGCTTTTCTACACCATTTCGGTGCATGTCTTTCTACCCCATTTCGGCGCATGTCTTTCTACCCCATTTCTACCCCATTCCATTTCAGAACATGCGTTTCTACCCCATTTTTGAGCATGCCTTTTTACCCTATTTTGGTGCATGTCTTTCTACCCCATTTTGGAACTTTCTACCCTATTTTGTCATATACAACTAAAATGTCACGTACATAAATTGTAAGAGTACAACAATAAAGGAAACTAAGTGATTTTTAGCCTGATTTAAAAAAAATAATGTTCAATCCATGGATATGATGTTTGAAACTTCTTAATAAATAGTAATATGTTGGTGCGAGATCAGGAGAATATGATGGGTGATGCATACCGCCTCATTCATATTAGTATCATAGGTCTTTGGTATTTTGTGCAAAGTGAGATCTAGCATTACCATGCCGAGGGAGGAGAGAGATCATATGGAAGCAATTTCGAATCTTTGACAATTTATAAATCATTTTCAATTCCTGACGAATGGTGGAATCGCTTGTATTGTATTCGATGCTTAGTTGCCAAAATGTACAAGTTGGCTTTGCAATAATGGCGCCTTCCGACAAATCATAATTAAAAACTGTTAGGCGCACTTTTCTGGATTAATCCTGCGGCTTGTAATCCTCGTTTCTGAATCGTTAAAACCATCTCTTGCATGTTCTTTCAATCACTTTGCAATCACCATAATCGTGTTTTGTGTGTATGTTTGGGTGTATATTTTGGGTGTATGTTTTGGGTGTGTGTTTTGGGTGTGTGTTTTGGGTGTGTGTTTTATTTCTTGCTGATGCACTTTCAAAATTCCGTTTTTGAAATTCATAAAGAACAACATGACAAATCAGTTCTTTGGTTGGATTGGGCATGGGGAGGCCGGTGGGGCAATACAGCAGTTTTAATTTAGATAAAATTGACAAACGTGAAAAAAAAAAGAAATATATTACTGATTTCGGTACATGTCTAATATAAGTGAGAAGATGAACTTTTAAATCTAACAACAGATTTACTTTAATAAAAGCGGATAGAATTTTCCTTCCAACCTGATACTTACATATTTTATTAGTTTTATTAATTTAAATGCGAATACATTGGGAAGTTTTAAATCTGAGATAAAAACACAAATAATAAGCATTAAAGAGAGAGGGGAGACATATTTAAATATGTTTTAAACATGAATTAATTTAAATCAATTTGATTTATTAAATAAAATGTTCTTTTAGATTTTGGTATTTTAATAAATGAATGGTTTGCATGCGAGAAACTCGAGTTGATGCCGATGGCTGACACGTAGAAGTGATTAACTATAAAATGGATATTTTCTTATCATTTATTTCTGTGATAAAGTAAATAAATGTTCGGAAGATATGTATGAGTACCTTTGGAGAAATAACTATTTGTGAGAATCGATTTATATATCGAAATAGTAATATATATATATATATATATATATATATATATATATATATATATATATATATATATATATATATATAACATCAGACTTTGAAAGTTATAAAAGGCCTAAAGAGCTTTCTATATCGAATTATTGTAATGAATTTGATAGTCGATACAATAAAGCTAGGTCATATGGTGCGGAAATGTCTTGGGATGTGCTTGGTTTCCGTCTATTGAAATCTGCTAATTTGGCCCACCAACAAGAACAATTGGCAAGAGCCACAATTAATATGTTCACATATAACAAGATGAAGATACAATTTTTAAAAAAATACATAACTCTGATAACATTTCTAATCAAATAAAAATTGAAGAAAAAATCAACTTTGAGGAGCCAGGTGTTATATGGCCGTAACTACCCTAGTAGTAGACGTGGTCAGAATTTTTATAAAAGACTCACTGGTCGTAGGTATCAGAGACCATACCGTGGTGGTGTTGGATTTGGACCTGGGAGGGAGAGGTAGAAATCCCCCTGATAAATTTGTAAACCCATCAAGATGGATTGAGTGTGGCAGTATTAATCATTGGGTTAATAAATGCCCGGATAGAGAATATCCAGAATGAATAGATACCTATTACCATATAACCCTGTTCCAATCAGACGCGTATCGAGCAAAGTCTTTGTCACCGAATCAATGAATTGTGGTATTTTGGATTGTGGTTCTAGTGAAACTTACTACGATTCTTTAAATGAGGAAGATAAAAAGATCCTATATAAACGAAGCAATAATGTGTTTAAGTTTGGAGATGGTAAAACAGTTCATTCTGTACAACGAGTCTGCATCCCGGCTAAAATTGGTGTGACTAGAGTGATGATCAACACGGATGTTGTAGATAGCGATATACCATTGTTGCTATCAAAACAGTCTATGAAGAAAGCTGGGATGAAATTAAATTGTAATGATCATACAGCCCAGATACTTTGACAGAAAACCATACTACATGCGACACAATCTGGACATTATGCCCATCCATTAAGTGAATCTCAATATATACTTGATCAAAGGTAATAAAAGACATTAGACTACGTGTAGAGATTTCAATTGTTCTGGAAATGATAGAGAGAAAGGAGGTGACATTGTCAGAGATACGAAGTGATGGACAATTGGCAGATACTTTTACAAAGGATGAATCATCAAGTGCAACTCTCTTAAAAGTGCTTGATGAAGCACACCTATTTATTTGAAGCTCCATTTGAGCTATTTGGATTTTGAAGAAATAAAAAATAAAAATAAAATTATGCTCCATTTGAGCTATTTGGATTTTTTTTTTTAAATTGTTTTTTTTTGGTGGAGAGTTGAATATGCAATGTGGGTTTGTCCTGAATTGGTCACAACAAAAGTGTGAGAGGTAGGAAAGAAGAATAGGGGGAGATTGTTAATGTCATTCGGTGCATGTCTTTCCACTCCTATTTCGGTGCATGTCTTTCTAACCCATTTCGATGCATGTCTTTCCACCCCTATTTCGGCACCTGTCTTTCTACCCCATTTCGGTGCATGTCTTTCTACCCCATTTAGGTGCATGTCGTTCCACCCCGATTTCGGTGCATATCTTTCTACCCCATTTCGATGCATGTCTTTCCACCCCTATTTCCGTGCATATCTTTCTACCCCATTTCCATGCATGTCTTTCCACCCCTATTTCGATGCATGTCTTTCTACCCCTATTTCGGCGCATGTCCTTCTACCCTATTTCGATGCGTGTCTTTCCACTCCTATTTCGGCGCATGTCTTTCTACCCCATTTCGGTGCATGTCTTTCTACCCCATTTCAGTGCATGTCTTTCCATCCTATTTCGACGCATGCCTTCCTACCCCATTTCGGCGGATGCCTTTCTAACCCATTTCGGTGCATGTCTTCCCACCATATTTCGACACAAGCCTTTCTACCCTATTTCGGTGCATGTCTTTCCACCTCTATTTTGGCGCATGTCTTTCTACCCCATTTCAGTGCATGTCTTTCCACCCTATTTCGACGCATGTCTTTCTACCCTATTTCGACATATGCCTTTCTACCTCATTTTGGTGCATGCCTTTCCACCCCTATTTCTGCGCATGCCTTTCTACCCTATTTTGGTGCATGTCTTTCCACCCCTATTTTGGCACATGTTTTTCTACCCCATTTCGGTGCATGCATTTCAGTCCCATTTAGATGCATGCCGTATTTTCTCATTCTGTTAATCTATTTCGATATATTGTTTTATATGGAATCGTAAATGAAGGAACATTTTGGTTCTGTGAAAATATATAAGTAATTTTGACACAGCCATTTTATTTTGTTCAAAACAAAATAATATAAATTATTAGGAAGAACTGAAGACTTTGAACAAAACTTATACTGTGAGATAAACTTGAAATGATTCTCGTTAGTAAAAAGAAATTTAATCTCTATCCAATAAGTCGAATATTACCGTTGCTTTATCTCGAAGAGAAAGTTTCATTGACTTATCAGTAGACTTACTTGAATAAAGATAAACATTTTATTACAAGCTGCTTTTCTTTCCGACTTAAATGTATATCATGCAGCTTTTATAGGCATTTAATGACAACATTATTTACTCTTGCTTGAAATCAATTTTATTTCTGTAGATTGAATGTTCTTGATGAACTTCATCAGTGTCGATGCTGGAACACATGCTTCCTACCCTACCCCAATCTTTTGTACAGCCCCTCCCCACCCCGAGGAGATGTTTCTTTTTAAACAGACCAATGTGTTAAATTTTGTAATCATCAAAAATCAGAAAAGTATCCAATTTAAATCAATTTTTATCATTTCAAAATTCAAATTTCTAAACAGTTTTTTTTTGTTCAGTTTTATTTCACTTTCTTTCCTCTTTTTTCTCTAATTAATATATTAATAACCTGAAGAATACACGTTCTCAGACAGATAAAATGAATTCCTCCAAAAAAACAGTTTTATAGTACTTTTATGTCTTCTTATGAAGATTAAAATCAGCATATAATGCTACTAAACTTAATGTCCAGAATCCTCATCCAAATTTTGATCAAAATCTATTGCATGATTCTGATTCTAGAAAATGTCTTAAGCTTAAAGGTCTTAAGAAGAAATTGAAATTCAGGAAATCTCGCTTAATTGGTGTCTAATGACTATGGATCAAATTTAATGCAAGTCTGAAATTTATAGATTTTCAAATAGGAGCTTGTGCCCTGAAAAACCCTTGAAAATACTGAAAAGAAACTGAAATTTGGAAACTATTTCATTGATGTCTAATACATATTGTTAAAATTTCTACAGCAATCGGAGGTTTCTAAATTTTCATGAAGGGTTTCTACCTCCCTTTTTGCCTACTTTTCATGAAACTAAATGAAACTATATATTGCCCACATTTCCCACCCTTATACTTATCAGCTGTGTTCAAAAATTCATAATGATCAGTTAGTTTAGGAGTGAATCTAGTACATAGAAATATAGAAACATTTACGATGCCTTACTTCATATAGATATCCTGCTTTTTCTCTAATGAATATATTAATAATAAATTACCTTTATTCCATACAATACTAAAACAGGTATATAGCAAAAACAAAACAATGGGGTAGTTACAGAAGATAGGCAGGACTAAATTCTACTATTAGAAATTGCATATGGGCCTAAATCATTGAAAGTAGCCTGCACACTTTCGGTTACTTGCAAATATACACTTGAGAGAAGTAAAAATTGCTTACAAGAAGCAGCAGCGGCAGCAGCAGCAGCAGGTAACTAAAGCAGCTGTTGACAAAAAAGAATCTTGTTCTGGCAGCCAAATCCCAATGATAATGTTGTATCTATTCCACCCACCATGATACCGCAGACCGTTTTAACTACAACCTACTCTAGATTCACTCCTTCTACTTCTGCTACAACATTGCATACGATTAATTGCCCTTTTCAGGTCAATTTTATTTTTTTATCGAAATCGCTCCAGACAAGGCATGAAGCCACTGGATGTAAGGAGCTAACAAGAATGAAAGATGATTATTATTGCAAAGACAGAAGATGCGTATTGACCTTAGTCTTGAAAAGACCAAGACTATAGGTAAAAAGAAAACAGTCAGTAGGAAAAGAGTTTCACAAGCCTGCAGTTCTTGGAAATAAGCTACTGGAATAGGAAACTATATTACAATGAGGTATCAGAAAAGCGAATTGACGAAGACCACTAGACCAACGAGTCAAACGAGCTGGAACAAAAGAAGCGAGGAATAGATCACATAATTCTGAAGAACACATGCCATAATAGTATTTATAAAAAAGACTGAAACTAGCAACATCACGTCTGTGAGAGAGAGGGTGCAGAGAAGAAGAAAGGGTGTGCCCAATCAAATTACAAATACGTTTCTGCACCTTATCAAGAACCCTTAAGAGATTCACCAGCTCAAATATGACAACAGTACTCCATACATGGACTGATAGTATATTCGTAGAGATAGAGAATAGCCTCAGCTGTGAGAAAGTGTTTGGAGCGATAGAGAGAACCGACTTTACGTGAAGCAAAAAGAGCAATGGATCTAATGTATGAAGTCCTAGAAAGATTTGATGAGAGAGAAAGACCAAGAAGTTTCAAAGTCAATTTCTCCTCAAGAGCAGAGTCATCCATGAGAATCTCAGGAAGATTTATTTAGGAATCTCACTAAGTGTTTATTTCTCAAACTACTATACACAATAAATTATTCTCTTTATGACAACTTAGATCACCGAAGTTAAACAACATTGAACCTGCTCAGTATTAGATTGGTGACCATTTGAGAAAAGCAAGTGCTGTATGTGATGGACGACAACACCTCGCAAGGCACTTCCTGTAAGACAGTAACGTCGTCAAGAGATTGCAGACTGACAACCACAAATAGAGGTTACCATCCATTTAATGTCTATTTTTCAATGGGAGAAAACATGAAGTTGTAGTGCACAACTTATGTGTAAATAAAAAGAAATTGGGCTTAAACACTTACGTATGTAGTTTATTATTGAAACAGTTCAATCGTTAGGTTTATATCTATATCTACATATGTTTTGTGGCCTTGTTAGGAGCCAGAAATAAAGACACAAGAGATGATTTGATATATTGACAAAACAGTAGTACAACATACATACTAATGAGAGGTTTACCAGCAAGACTGTTCAGTCCGACTGTCAGAGCCGTATGCTGGAATATTGACTTCCCCTAAAAACAGTACCTGCTGCTAATTATAGCTGGGAGAGTCCATGAGTGCATGGATAAATTACTATATAAATATGTAAACGTAAAATATTTAAGTGATGAAGTGAATATTTTATCTGAAATCAGCAACACAGAATTAGGTAAGAGCAAATGTTTTTTTAATTTTTTACTCAATTCTTTTGCAAAAAATCAAATAGATTTATTTATGTCTATGATAAAGACGAAATGTCCGCGTTTGTTTTGACTACTCGGTTGTGTTGTGAATCAGATAATAATGAGCCATAATTAAAAGAGGAAGCCGTCATGATTTAATGTCAATAAGACTTGTTATTGCTTTGCTTGTTCACTGTCAATAGTTTATGTTGAAGAGGAGAAAAATCATCATATTAAAATTATTAAAGAAAACAAATTTGAAGCAACCTAATCAATATCTAAGATTGTGTATTGATTAAAATTACTTTTAGTTTTTAAAATATCATTCTCGCAAATATTCACCTGGTGTCAAATCTGGTTGTCTTATCAACAGATAAATGCAAAAATATACCATATGCAGTCTTACATTCCGTCAGTGTCTCAATTGTTCAGTTTTGTCTCTACTGTCGCTTTCAGTTATCAAAAGAATGATATAGCCATTCAATGTACGTGCTTAGCGATGAAAATGCTGTTTCAAACTTGACAAACCAAAAGTCAGTCCAACCCAAATATTGGGCTATTCTTCCAATTGGCTGACCAATCTTGAAGCTTGACATTGTAGTTTTAAAAGTATTAAAATATATTGAACAAAAACTATAACATGACAAGCTGACAACAAGTCCTCTCATAGAATTAATCGGACACATCTAAAAAGATTTAGATTTTTAATAATTTTATCAAAAAGCTTATGTGACATTCATTTAATTGTCTGTTATAAAATTTGTACCCGATGTAGTGGGTGACAATAAGAGAGCTTCAATGAATGGGAGGGGAAATCCTTCACCTTATTTTATTCATGACGAATAAAAAATAAATTATTGATCAGGATTAAACAATAAAATCGATGAAATCGATTGAAAACAACATTTTTGTTTTAACAACAATGAACCAATACCTGGTATATTTCACTGATAAAACAGATGTTTTGTGTAGCTTGTAGGAAAAAAAAGATTTATGGAAATAAACCTATATATATATATATATATATATATATATATATACATATATATATATACTACAATATTAATTTAGTAAATATTAAATTGTTTTTACCTACAGACGCCGGTGTTTTAAGCTTTTCCTATCATCAGTGTAAGAAGTGATAATTTCAGATGTTGAAGAACTCGAATCCAGTTACAGAATCAGCTTAGACTCCATAAGCTATCATTCTAACCCCACGCCCACGGGGAATTACCATGTAAGGAAATAAATTAAGTTCTATTTGTGCCTAAGAAAGCGGGCAACATGCAGTAGAAATCGAGAGGGTTTAACGAATATTGTTAAAACCTTGCATAAAGCTAAGTGACAGTCTATTTTTAACTCCCCAAACTGGGCTGAACTCTAATATCTATTTATATTTATTAAGTAAATATTAAATTATTAAATTATTTTTATGCTGCCATTTATTTATTTATATTTTTATTTTATTTGCGATACTGATAATTTAACATATTTTTACAGAAAAGCATTTACCTTAATGCGAGGTGGGAATCGTTTTTTTCCCTTTAGCAGTGTGATGCCCCATATCGAAGCATATATATCTATAGAATATAGTTATCCATGGACACATATTTTATCGTCTGTATGAATCTTCAGCATATATATATATATATATATATATATATATATATATATATATATATACACACACTGCGTGCCAGAATTATATGCAAATCGATATATTTGTTCTAACTCCGATACTGTTTCATAACAATTAGTGAAACTTGGCATGTTATATGGCAACACTAATACATGCGCAGATCTAAAATTCTAAGCTAATCTGCGCAATAGTAAACAAATGGCAGCCAATTTGGTGACTTGCAGCCTGTTTCAGTGTGCCAACTTTATATGCAAAAGGAGACGTAAAGGTGCTTTAAGTCAAGCTGAGAAGTCTAAAAATATCTACCTTAGAAATCACCAAAGAATTGGACCGTGATTATCGTACAATTAAACAATTTGTTACTAACCCTCGACTTTGCAACGGACGTTCTGCTAAAGGGAAAATTCGTAAGAAAGCACATGTATCGCATCGACCCATGAATAGGATCAAGAGAAAAGTCTCTGTAATCCTCTTGAAACTAGTAAAAAAGTTTTTGATGTGGTGTTCCTGATGTGGCCAAATCAACTCGATGCCGTATCCTGAAGACGGTTGCAAAATGTGGAAAGCCAGAGGTTCACCCTCCATTAAAGGATACTAACAAGAAAAAGAGGATGGAGTGGGCAAGAAATAACATGTAGGTAAAGTTTCAAACTGTTTTGTTCACCGATGAGTGTCAAGCGACTCTTGATGGACCCGATGGGTGGATGAGAGTATGGTACCATAATGAGGGTCCACATCCCCACCGGATCAGGCGTCAACAAGGAGGTGGTGGTGGTGTGATGTGTTGGGCTGCAATCATTGGTAATGAGCTGGTAGGACCATTCAGTGTCGCAGATGGAGTAAAAATGACCGCCAAACTCTACACTGACTTTATTAAGGAACACCTTATACCCTGGCACAAGAAGAAGAATTTGTCATTCCCGAAAAAGATAGTATTTATGCATGATAATGCACCGTCTCATGTTGCAAGGTTAACCACAAAATAATGGGAGAGTGTTTCTGCCAGACATTGGAAAATAATGCAATGGCCAGTCTGTTCTCCAGTTTTAATTCCCATCGAAAATCTGTGGAACATCTTGAAAAGGAAAATTTACTCTGGATGAACGCAGTACAACTCCAAGGATAACATCTAGAATGCTGTTTTGACTTCTGCCAAAGAAATTTCATCAGATGAAATCGAAAGTTTGACATCTTCCATGGACCAAAAGCTTTTTTCTCTTGTTAATAAAAATGGTCATTATATACAATATTGATTGTACTATGAAACCATATTAAAGATGTTTGCTCTGTATTATTGTTGTTCTCAAATTACATATTCCTAAAATAATCAATGTTTTAATTTTTCGTCATCACTTCACCATATTTGACACTTTAGCAATGATTTGCATATAAAGTTGGCACGCTGAAACAGGCTGCAAATGACCAAAATGGTTGCCGTTTGTTTACTATTGTGCACATTAGCTTAGCATTATAGATCTGTGCATGTGTTAGTGTTGCCATATAACGTGCCAAGTTTCACTAATTGTTATTAAAAAGTATCAGAGTTAGAACAAAAAAATCGATTTGCATATAATTCTTGCACGCAGTGTATATATATATATATATATATATATATATATATATATATAGCTATGTGTGTGAATAGTGCATAACACTTAAAGGCGGTAATTCAGTATATCAGGAATAATTGATTCAAATAATTATATAAAAAGTGACAATTATTTGTGATCGCTTGATTAAATTACCAATAAGATTTCATTTTATTGTTTAAAGGGAAATATATTTTATTGTGATACAAAAAGTTTGCTTAGTTTTTCACAGCTCGATTTATTTATTTGAAAAGATGTTACATTTCTCTCCATCAATTTTAATGGAACTAGTATTTTAGTAAGGATGTAATTGCACTGATGACTGAAAGAAATCCTAAATCATTACATTTGAAGACGACTCCCTATAAATAATAAGGATTTTAACCTGAAAAGAAAGATGAAAAAACTTTTTACTTTAGATCTTAAAACAAAAACAATTAAATCCTTTAATTTTCTTATATAAAAAATGGGAGACCATCGTGTATTGACTTGGCTTTACGAACTCCTCTCCATCGCAACTATTCGTGAGAACGCCTTGAGCCTACTCTCTGCCTGCTAAGCCAGTCGGACATCCGGTGAAACTCCCTTATATTTGCATATTGGTTGTGAAAAAGGACATTTTATTAATAAACTATTATTTATTGTTATTTATTCAATTTAATCCGTTGTTTTATTTATACACAATCTTCTCAAAAATCGATCGGTTTCTTCCTTCTCGCGTTTTAGTTAATAAGAAATTTCCCTTTTTGAATGTTTTCAAAATATGTTGTTTTTTCTTCATTTTTAACACTTCCGGCGGCTGTCTACAAAATAATTTGATTTCCTAGAGGTGTGTCAATGTTATTGGCAATGCTTCATTAGAATGTGGATATATGTGTGCACATAGAAACGTATGTGTTTTTGTTTGTACACATGCAAAATATAAAGATGCCTGTGTAAGGATGGATCAATTTGTCGGTGAACAGATATTGATTAACTCTACTTTCATCTGAAACTTTTAAGTGTATAATGTGTAATCAAGGAAATTAGTTTTCACCATTTAATTAACAACATTTACAAGAGATATTATGTAGAGAAATCAATTTTGGTGTAAAATAAACACTTTCATTTATATTTCTATATACATGGGCGGTCCAAAAGTCTTGTTATTTCTACCAAAATATTGGTCCGAAAGTCTTGTTAGCTCTACCAAAAATAGTTCCGAAAGTCTTGTTATTTCTACCAAAAAATTGGTCCGAAGGTCTTGTTAGCCATACCAAAAAATTTTTCCGAAAGTCTTGTTAACTCTACAAAAAATTGGTCCGAAAGTCTTGTTAGCTCTACCAAAAAAATTGGTCCGAAAGTTTTGTTAGCTCTACCAAAAAATAGGTCCGAAAGTCTTGTTTGCTCTACCAAAAATAGGTCCGAAAGTCTTGTTTGCTCTAGTAAAAAATTCGTCCGAAAGTCTTGTTTGCTCTACCAAAAAATAGGTCCGAAAGTCTTGTTAGCTCTAGTAAAAAATTCGTCCGAAAGTCTTGTTAGCTCTACCAAAATGGATGTTCGAAAGTCTTGTTAGCTCTAGTAAAAAATTGGTCCGAAAGTCTTGTTAGCTCTACCAAAAAAAATGATCCGAAAGTTTTGTTAGCTCTTCCAAAATGGATGTTCGAAAGTCTTGTTAACTATAGTAAAAAATTGGTCCGAAAGTCTTGTTAGCTCTGCCAAAATGGATGTTCGAAAGTATTGTTACTTCTACCAAACACGTAACGATCCTTAAAGTACATCTTTGTAAAATATCACGCAGGTCATGGCGCTACATAATTTTCTGCCTTGAAAATGATGGTTTTCATAACGACCTACTTACTGTGTGACAACGTAAATCAATTGCTAATATTTGTATTATCCGTTGCACAAAATGAGATTTCCAGCATAGGCCGTTTTTGAAGTCTATTAAGGGATAGAGCGCTATCACGCCTCCCTTGATTATTTGGATTATCCGTTGCACTAAGTAGTAATCAGTTCTAAGTAGCATTCTTCTGGAGGTTGAAGGCTCAATCCTCAGTACGAGCGATACAAAGAATATAATTACGAATTGTGTAAAACTTCTACACGGTCATGGCTGATGAAACGAGACAAGCTACCACCATGGATTAAATAAAAGGTTCCGTTCGAAATTCCATACAGATTGAGTTTGATAAGACTCACCTGACGAAGGTCGGAGATTACTATAGAATCAAATGACACTTACCGGCATAAAGGCCCCAACTGGCATCCATATGATAGAAAAACTCTTGTGTATACACCTGAAAGTCGATTTATGAACTTCAGCCGACTGACATTGATGTATTTTTGTTTTTTTTATAAAATACATTTTTGAAACTAAGAAATTTAAATAAGTTTATAAATCGTTTCCAAAAAAGAATAATTCCCAAGATATTTTATATTTATTTGTGTTAACGTGAAATCCTTCATGACAAAGGCAATGTTTAATTTGTTTAGATTGCAGCATATTCCACAATTAATATAGTTTATTAAAGAAGAGGAAAAAGCTATTAATATTCGGAAATGTATTTTATTCTCTGACAAATAATGCAAACAAACATTTATGTTTAGTCGTAATAAGTAATTTATTGTATTTATTAGAATGATTGTTTTATTGTTCAAAACGAAGCCAGTATTTTCAACTTAGTAAGCGTTTTAAGATATTTTTTAATGAAAATTGTAGCTGAAACATAGTTATCGGTGTTCTCTTTTGTTTTATATTAAAAAAAACAATCTTAATTTTTTTAAAATGTTACTTATGATGAGGCTAAGCGTCAGGCTAAGGCACCATTTTGAATAAGATGTTAGTTGTTCGATAATGTATTCTAGCATTCTGAAGAATGATTAAATATATGATGAATAGCCAGAGTGTAATGCTGAAATGAAACCATTCCGTTATTCCTTTATTACACTCATGACGTAAGATTAAATGGAAGTGAAAGCCAGGGAGAGTTTGTTATTTATTTTGAAACTCTGGTGTAGTATGTTGGAAATAGTATGAGTTAAAAATTAAATAATAAACAATGGTAGAATATTAATTATACACATGAAGGAAATAACCCGGTGTATGTGAGTGACGTGGGAAGACTTAATTGTAAGAGAGTGAAACGTTTTGCTTCCTTATTTGTGGGAGTACGTATTTGAGAGAAACAGTCTATTCGGAATAAATGTATTGATTCTTAAATGGAGTCGAAATGTAAGCATATTTTCGTGAAACATACTTTAGAAAGTGCTGTAAGCGGTGAGTGTTAAATATTTGCATATGAAGTGCTCGGTTATTTACGTATTGAGTCTATAGTTGTAAAAGAAAATCGAGATTACTTCATATGATAAGGAAATACAACATAAGCCTAATATATAAAATTACTTTATCGAATTTTAGCGTTTATCATCGATAGAAATTAATCTGATGTTTTATTACTATTAGCCAATTATTCAATTTTTGCTTTTGACCATGAATTTCGCCTCAGTTTCTTTTATATAAGAAGTATTGCAGCTCGGAACTTTATTAACATGTAGACATTTCTCACTCATAACTTTGACTGATTCAGCTGATTAGGTTCTTAATAAACATTTCTTTACATTTCTATGTCTATGAAATCTTTAACATAAAAAATTACGTATATTTACAAAACATATTATACGAGTTATTGGTTTCATTTATATATATATATATAGCACAATAGTAGGTACACGTTATTACATTGTTGTATACTGTGATCTACATGCAATTACATAAAAACCTTTTTATCTCATTCAAGGACTTATTATTGCAGATTATGTAAGTCTATTATCTCCTTCACTACTTTTTTCCATAAATACTTTTCATATATCTTCCTTTCAACCACGTACATGCAACACTTCTTTCAAATTAAATTCACCTTCTCTTATAAATAAAAATAATCGGTATAAACTTAACTCACAATCGTATGCCACTACAACATTGTAGCAGTTACACAGGTCAGATGTTGTTATGGCAATTTAATCGATGCACGCCTGTTCTTTTTGTTGTGAGATCGTAGCATTTCAACAGGTCCGATATTACCATAGCAACTGTGTAGAGCGTGTATATGTAAATACTTTGACTAGACTCATTTCATCAAAATGACACGTTTTCTTATATATATTAATTCGATCGGTGGGAATAAATTGAAACGTATTTTTTCCCCAGGCTGATAAACATTTATTCTTTTAGTTATTATTCATTCATAAGCAAGTTTTTTTCACAATATTCTCTTGCTTTTCCTTGTTGTCATTTGCCTGAAGAAGATTTCTATAAAACTTATGTTTTTCTATAAATCTAATTAACTAATAAGTTTATTTCGTTTTAAAACCATAAATAACTTTCTATCTTACAATTTAAATGTTTCCAAATTATTTTACAATGAAAATGGGTCACGGCATACTATCTTTTATTTGTTTAACATTGTTTGATTTTTCACAATACTGACATTTTTACGGCTACATTTGTGCGTCATTTTTATCCTTATGTTTTTGGGAATTTAGTAGTCAGTGCTCAACTGTCTGACCAGTTGAGCTACAAACTAATAAACTGAAAATAACACTAAAAAGCCGGTTTATAAAAAGGCTGTAATGTTCCATTATGCTCGGATGGACAAGTCCATTCTCTTAGTTCCGATTGGCTGCTAGTCTATGAGTGTATAATCTTATAGAAAAATTCTAGCTTGAATTAAGCAATATTTACATATCAACTATTGGAGCACTGAATGCCGGTATGTGTCAATTTGATTGTGTGTTTAACATTGTTTGATTTTTCACAATACTGACATTTTTACGGCTACATTTGTGCGTCATTTTTATCCTTATGTTTTTGGGAATTTAGTAGTCAGTGCTCAACTGTCTGACCAGTTGAGCTACAAACTAATAAACTGAAAATAACACTAAAAAGCCGGTTTATAAAAAGGCTGTAATGTTCCATTATGCTCGGATGGACAAGTCCATTCTCTTAGTTCCGATTGGCTGCTAGTCTATGAGTGTATAATCTTATAGAAAAATTCTAGCTTGAATTAAGCAATATTTACATATCAACTATTGGAGCACTGAATGCCGGTATGTGTCAATTTGATTGTGTGTTTAACATTGTTTGATTTTTCACAATACTGACATTTTTACGGCTACATTTGTGCGTCATTTTTATCCTTATGTTTTTGGGAATTTAGTAGTCAGTGCTCAACTGTCTGACCAGTTGAGCTACAAACTAATAAACTGAAAATAACACTAAAAAGCCGGTTTATAAAAAGGCTGTAATGTTCCATTATGCTCGGATGGACAAGTCCATTCTCTTAGTTCCGATTGGCTGCTAGTCTATGAGTGTATAATCTTATAGAAAAATTCTAGCTTGAATTAAGCAATATTTACATATCAACTATTGGAGCACTGAATGCCGGTATGTGTCAATTTGATTGATACTCTTTCTGTCACCAACATCTTTCAAAGGTCAAAATATCATACAATAACATTTACTTTTAAATATAACGTACATTTCTACATTAATAATAACTACTATTTGGATTTTTAATCGTTTCATATATCTTGTAAACATACGAAAATAATATAATATAATGATCCCGTTTTGGAACGCTACAGTTCACTTTGCATTAATGATTCGTTTTCATTTTCTACTTTACTACAAAACAATCAGGAAGACTCGACGTTGTCCAGGATTGAATGAGGATCACTACTATGTACTTTTTCACTATGCTCATAGCACCATATTACTTCTTTGTTTTTATTGGTCCCTCCTCCTGTTTCGCCCCTAACAGAGCCGAAAGAAGCTGAAATGTTGGAAAATCTCTCTGATACATATAGTTTAAATTTCATTAAAATCGAATATACATATTTGTTGTGGACCCGTTTAGGGGTACCAACAATGAAATAAAAGAACAACAGGTTTAGAGATAATAATAACGAATTGTATTGAACAGAAGAAATTATACACAAGTCAGTGTTGGCAGTGCTAGTGCCAAAATGTGGTACCCAAATGTTCTCCCGGCAAAAGCCGGTATTTATGGTAGCCGGTTGCTACCATTTAGTTATCACTAAAGGGTAGGTAGGTTCACCCACAACACCCCTCTTCCGAAACTCATTCTTCCGGACTCTCAAGGTATATCTTTTTCCTAGGATTCACCTCGAAACTCCCGGTTAATTTACGTTTTCTTGATGAACGTCGCTGTTCCGGAGGCGTTTTTGGTGTTGGCAGCTCAAATGCGTCGTATAGATCTTCCATGATGGTCTCACTCTGATTCTGATCCGATGGGCCTTCCCCTGGATCGTCCGACATGCGACGACGCATTTGGTTAATGTGTTTTTTACAGGTGCATCTAGGACCCTCTACAATGTACACCATCCGCCTCAATCTTTTTTGCACCTTCTCCACTTCCCACACGGTTTTGCTCACTGATAATAACCGGTGCTGTTTCCTGGAGTCTGAGTGACAACAAGTCTCCACAGATTTCCAGTACTCTCCACCTATTTCGATAATCTTTGTAAATGATTTTGTGTTATCGCAACAGTCGTTTACCATTAATTTCTCGTTGGCAACGACCATTGGTCTTCACTGGAATTTGGGTTGCAATAAGCCTCCCCAAGGTCCCTGTACTCTTTGCACTTATCCAGTGGAGGTCTGGTAAGTGCTCTTCTTCTTCAGTCCTTCCATCCTCCTTGACCTTTCACGACTATTTTGTGTGGTATCAGTCGAGGTTGATGCCTTTTTTGGGGGGTGGGGGCCATAGTTTATAAGATTTCTTGCAGTTTAATTTCCCTTGGGCTCCTGTGGTGTTCCTTCTATCGTTTTGTTTTACTTTTGCTGCAGTTTCCATGTGGCTGGATAGTGTTTGTAGTTTATGTTGGTTGGTTTCCGTAGTCAAGGATTTTCCTTAAGATTTCAGCTGTTTTAATCATTACCGGCAATTGTATAGTCTCAGTCTTCACCTTGATTCCAATTTCTTCTAGTCTTTTTCCCAGGTTTATCAGGACTGTTAATGCTCCATATTCCTTTCAGTTCTTCTTCTTCTTCTTCTTCTTCTTCTTCTTCTTCTTATTATTATTATTATTATTATTATTATTATTATTATTATTATTATTATTATTATTATTATTATTATTCACCATGTATTGAACACTATCGAAATATCTACTAAAAAATATGTTTGAATATAATATATATCCACACACACTCGTATATATATATATATATATATATATATATAAATATGTCTGCATTCTGTTCTGTGTATGTTGACCTATTCAACTTTGTGCGTGTATATATATATATATATATATATATATATATGCTTATAAAC
Source organism: Sepiola atlantica (assembly GCA_963556195.1). NCBI lineage: Eukaryota > Metazoa > Mollusca > Cephalopoda > Sepiida > Sepiolidae > Sepiola > Sepiola atlantica. The sequence continues at coordinate 163,282,919 of OY744520.1, read as the reverse complement.
GAATGCACTTACTGAATCATGAATCGTGAAAAAGATTATGCTGCTTAGGCAAAATCTATTAATAGCAATATAAAGGGTTGAATCCATAGTCGTTCAAGTTATATCTTTCTATTCCTGTAGTTCAATTCATGTAATATGTTTGCTCTCAATTGTGTTGAGTTCTTTTCAGTTCATGATCGAAGAGGATAGCATTAGGAAACTTTGAAAGTTTGCTCAAATCCTGTGAACATTTGGGTCAGATATTCAGCCATAGCTGTCCGTAGAAAGCAAATTCGATAAAACCCAGCCTTAGGCTACGATATAGAAAAATAAAGAATTCAACCCACACAAAGTTTTCGTAACATTTCCATTGACGGCCAACAACAACAACAACAAATGCTGCTTTGAATTACTGCTTATATGAATGCTTCAGTCATGTCTGCTGCGAATACATATAGATAATGTTGTATAATTGACATGGGAATCACTCCTTCTGAAGACCCCCTCCCCTTCTCTAAGAATCACTGTGAATCCAGTGGAAGACACTCAACTGCATGAGAAAAGAAATGGATTGAGCAAAAGCTGTTATGGCCAGATGAGGCTACAAAACCACCCCAAATGCGAATGTGTAAAAGAGAACCATACGGTGTAGGACTGCATTATCTCCCTTCTACTACCCAATTGGTAGAGCTTAAAATATTTAACAAAGTCCAATGATAAGGCAAAGGACTCTGTACTGTGTATCAGGCGTGTGTACGTAGTGTGATGATGTATGGAAGGTTATAGGACATACAATGCATGGAGAGAAATGATATGAGAATGATACGATGGATGTGCAATGTTACTCTTAAAAATCGGCTGAGTTCTGATAAGCTCAGAGGAAGATTAAATCTGGACAGTATCGGGAGATGTATGCAGAAGAGTCGACTTCAGTCGTATGGTCACGTTGAAAGAATGGATGGGAGTTCTGAGGATTAGTGGATGTTAGTTAAAGTAGCAAGTCCAGTTCACAGGAGAAGGCCAAGGAAACATAGAAAGAAAGAAAAAAATGGACTTGAGAGAAAGAGGGATAAATAAACACCTGACAAAGATAAGTAAGTTTAGAAGTCAATTTCTTAAAGCCATCCAACACATGCCAGCATGTAAAACAGACGTTAAACCAAATATAATGATGATAATGTGTAAACGTATGTGAAATCGCCGTGAAGCCAGTAGGAAGGAGGTGGACGAAAGTGGTTTATTAGGTGCGTCAATATTTTTTTAAGAGGCTCTGTCCGTTGGTCAATTCATTAATTTGCCGGTTTATCTGTCACGCTCAAGTTTGAAATCGCATTTTCATTGCTAAACGCATTTTTAGATGTGTCTATGCTTCACTATAAAAAGGCTCAGTCCGTCCGTTGAATGATCTGTCCATCTATCCGTCTGTCATGTCTAACTTTGAAATAGTTTATTATATGCATCAACACATCTCTAAAAAAAAGCTTCGTCCATCAGCCGGGCTGTGTTTGAATGGAAAAGTTTTAGTGAAACTTTTTAAGTGTCAGAGGTGACCCCAGACAGAGGTCACGAAATCACGTGATTTCCAGGGTGAAGATTTTCTGTCTCTTTGGCTGACAAGATTTCAAGCAGGAAGGACGTGTGTGGGCCGCTGTCCCGGATGAGGGTGGGTGGGCAACTCGTACAATGTAACTAGATGTAGTGAGACGAGCTATCCGTTTATCTATCTTATCTATTTCTCAAGTAAACCGTCCTCTAATGTCTCTTGCAACTGTCTCTCTTTTTTAAATAAGTTTTTTTATATAAATTACATACAACGACAACACGGGTGTATAATGATTTATACACCCACCGGTAAGTGAAACTATAACACGTCTGTTACACTTAATTTTATCAGAGAGAAAAAAGGAAGTAAAGAGAAGAAAGCAAAAGGAAACTGAATGTACAGAAAAGAAGAAATTGATGGAAATATTTCTTCAGAAGCAGAAGATTATTCTGCAATTCAGTAATGGGGACCAAATTGCTAAAATTGCGTCAGTCATTGAAGACACACCCAAAATATACTCTGAAGGAATGATAACCAATTTCGTCTTGATGTGACATCTTTGAATACTTTATATTGATCGTTCCAAACACAAAAGTGAACCCCTTTTATCTCTTTGAACCAGACAGCTGGCATTCTCTCTCTTTTATTGATCTCACAGAAGTAACAAGAGATTTCCAGCTGACAAACACTCCCACGAAACGTTGCAAAGGCAAACATCCCACTTTTAACATATGCAACTTCGTTTGGAACTTCGTTAAAGATTTATGAGATCATAATTGGCTGTTTATGTTTCGATGTCGGAAAGGGAGGGAAGATAAAGAATTAAAGTAGATTTATTTGTGGCATTTCAAATCAATACAATTGCTGATAAATAGTGTTTTGATTTCATCGTATTCTTACTATTTTGGACTTCTTGAACATTCACAGAAAAATTTCTGTTTCATAAGAACTTAACATGGTTTATCTTATATATTGCTTTTTTGATTAATAACTTTTTTTTACAACAAGATACATAAAAAAATCTGTTAGTAATTTACAACAACTATTTTCAATCGATTTCATCGACTTTAATTTTTAATCCTGATCAATATTTTATTTTTTATCAGTTATAAATAACTAAAGGCGGAAGAGTTCTTACCCTCACAGGCAAAAGTCATAATACTGCTATCCAAATCACTGGATAATAATTTAATAACAAACAATTTTTTCAATCTTCATCGGTGATAAAGAGGGAAAGGAAGCCTTGATTTGTCCTTTTCGTTTTATTTTTTTTATTTCTTTCGTTGCCTTTGGCTGGCCGATGTTTGGCGAGAGAGAAAGAGAAACAGTAAAACAGTCTGGTTAATATATTTAAGAGCGTCACCATTTCATACTTGTTCCCAGTTAGCACACTGTATTTAGAGACAAAGGTTGTGAGTTCGAAATTCGCTATAGCTCAGTTACGTTTAAAAATACTTGTGATCAGTCTTCTCTATCTCAGTACAGACTGATCAGTTTTCTGTGCATCATGAGTAAGTTGTTTGTAATTTGCAATAAATCATCATGAGTAAGTTGTTTGTAATTTGCAATAAATCATCATGAGTAAGTTGTTTGTAATTTGCAATAAATCATCATGAGTAAGTTGTTTGTAATTTGCAATAAATCATCATGAGTTAGTTGTTTGAATCTGTGATAAATCAAAAAGTTGGAAATTACCTCAACAAATGTAATCTACTCAGTGACAAGCAATATGGATTTCGTTCTGCAAGATCAACTGCTGATGTTCCAGCTGTAATATCGCACAGGATCAGTAAATCTGTCGATAAGAGCTTTGTTTCCCGGGCAATAGCTCGGCATATCAAACGTCTTTGATAGGGTTTGCACAAAAGGTGGCTTCACAAACTTGCTAGCTATGGAATATCTGTCAATGTCTTCTAAATCATCAAATTGTTTCTCTTTGATAGGTCTATTAAATTAGTTGTTGATGAAAAGAGGTCTTAAGCACACGGTATCAACACCAGCATGTCTCAAAGATTTATTCTGTGCCCAACCTAAGTAGGTGAAGATCTCTTCTGGTCTTTACAGCTCTTTCTCACAGAAGAGACATTGTGTTGCCAGTTTTTCTTTACTCTATCAATATTTTCACGGAAGGTGTCCGACTGAGCTCCAATCCATGATTCATCCTAGTAAGACATTCACAACAAAAACTTGTCTTTCTACCACAACTGAGAAGAACAGGCAGAATATCCTGAACAGTTTCTTTCCAAGAACTTCCTGTCTTTACAGCACATTATCATGGGACTGCGTCTCTGCAGACTAAAGCATGGTGTCCTTCAAATCCAATGTCAGCAAATACTTGTCATAAACTGTCCCAATAAAAATGTGTTCATTACAGTCATCATTTTCACCTCCTCATTATATTTATCATCATTCAACTGACAATCTACCCATCTCGTTAACCCTGATCTTTGAATGGCTTTTGGCCTTGATAACTGGTGACATATTAATATAAAATGAATTACAGAAGTTAATAATATTTAAAAATTAGTTGTTGTTTAAAATAGATCCATAACCGACTTTTTGGTTTGTAGGATAGAGCCAGAGCCGTATTTAGACCTTAAAAAGCCTGTGGGACAGTGGAATTTGAGGCCCTCTTCATTACATAAGACCTCCTACTGTCTTTGAAAAGAAAGATTTTTAGATAATCCTTTTTGATGTAAAACATAAAACTCTAACATTATATTCTTCCAAAATGCAAAATTTTCCCTATTTTAATTTTGATCTCGTTTTGCACTATTTTCAAAATATTGAGCACTTTTGTACTTATCGGTTATATCATTCGAACTAGAAGAGATCCCAAATTTCAAATTAGTTCAGTCCCATTAAATCTGAAAAGAATCAAATCTACTATGTCTTATATTTGTTTTGCATTTTGTTTAATCAGGCTCCCAAAGACAAATGGGTCCTTGGATGGTTCTATTGTCTTTGGCTTCTGAGCTTCAGTATATACTTGCTCATATATAAATAATAACTACGTATCAGGCTGAAAGAGGGGATTTGGAAGTCTGTCGGGGAAAATGTTTTAACTCTGATTCCAAAGGGACCGTTCAAAGTAAATGTCACAGAATTAAATAAATTAATTCAACTTGTTGTTTCAGTTAAAAAAAACACAGTTCACCATTCGCTCAACGTTTTCTCTGCTTTTTCCTCTTTTCTTTTCTTTCTCTTTATTCTGCTCTTCACAACGTTAAGTTTAGAAATGAATTGCCAACGACAAATGCGATTTCTGTTACTTCTTTTATTGAGTTAAATCAGACACATGAAAACGAACTCAATCGGCATAACTACACATAGATTTGCTATCCCGGATGTAAAAATAAAAAATAATTTAAATTAAGTCGGTATTTGTAATCCACCGGGCAGTGTTCGAATCCTCACTCGACCTACAATTCAAACATTTCTGTAAATTGCATGCCAGTCAAAAACGGGCTTTTTTATAGAGGGGGAAAGGCAAGTCGAGGCCACTTCTACCGCTAGATCCTGGTGTAGTATCATCACATTTGTCACACAGGCTTAATTCACTAATTTATTTAATTTACGCATCTACAAAGCCATCGTTCGCTCGTGCATAGAGTACTGTTGCCACATCTGGGCTGATGCACCAACCACTAGCGTTTCCCTCTTGAGCAGGGTGAAAAAAAGAATTTCAAACTTAATAAGTCCCGCACTATCTACCCAGTTCCATCCCCTGTCGTATCACTGCAGAGTTTCATCTTTGTGCTTATTTTATAAGTACTTCCATAGAATGTGCCCCGGATAACTTATTACAATCGTACCGCCTAAACGAAAATACCTCCGACCCACCATTTCACAGTAAAGATCTTTAAATGCAGAAAAATCTTCTACTCTGATAACTTCTTTTCTCAGACCGCTTACATTTGGAATTCCCTTCCTGCTCCCTCTTATCCCGACAGTACCAACTATTGAATTTAGGAGTCAATACTCAGCTCTATGACTAGTTAAGTTATAAACAAATAAAATGAAAAGAACACTAAAATGCCAGTTCATGAAAAGGCTAGAATGTTCCGTTATACTCAGATGGGCAAGTCCATTCTTTGAGTTCTGATTGGCTATAAGTCTATGAGTGGATATTCTAGTGAAAATTCTTGCTTGCATTAAGCAATATTTACATGTCAACTATTGGAGCACTTTATGCCAGTGAGTGTCAATTTGATTCTACACCAACATGCAGAAATTTATATGAACATATTGCTGCCCAACTCCAATCAGGATTGCTTTCCTATAAATATGGCTCCTACCGCAGTAGTCTCTCACGCTTTAGTGGCAATATGCCTTGTTTGGATCCCCCATCAAAAATTCTACCTTATTTATTGATTTTCTATTGTTAAGATTACTTAGGTCCTTTTGTCTTACTGTTATAGGAAAAGGGCATTTCTACATAATAGTGCTATTTTGTGAAGGTGCCATTACTGTTCAGGTTGATAACCTAACAGAAAGACCTCTTAGTAGCCTAGTAACTGATTACTATTGCACACAATTGTAGACAATATAAATTTTTTACTGATAGTATTTTAGCATAAGGCTAAACTGGAAGGGATTGCCTAAATACTTGACTCATTGATTAATTGTATGGTCATCATCTTGGTTGTTAGGCAGATTGACCCAACAACATAAAAGAAATGAAGATAATGACAATTCAATCTTCATTATTTCATTTCATTTTTCTGTGGATCCATCTTCCTTCGTAAATATTCACTTTCGACTAAGATCTTCATAAAAATCTAAACTAAAAGCCTTCAATTATTTATATGTAAATATAAGCAAGAATTTTTGTAAGAGATTATTCACTCATGGATTTGCAGCCAATCAGAACTGAGAGGAGGAAGTTACCCATCTGAGCATAATGGGACATTCCAGCCTTTATATAAATTGGCTTTCTAGTGGTTTTATTTGTTTGTAGATTAAATGGTCAGACAGTTGAGCACTAAGTTCTAAATCCAATATGGTGCAGGTAAGGATACCTCTTTTAGGAGAAGGATGTATCTTTTCTGGAAAGGATCTCTCTTTTGTAGGAAGGATATCTCTTGCCATCGCTTCAAAACATTTGCAGGCTTAAGGATTTGCTTTTAGAGCATTTTGCCAAAAATAGAATTTTAAAAAGTCATATTCACCTTAAAGGGCGAACAATTTCTAAAGCCAGACACAACCCAACTCCTGTGCTTTATCATTTCAAGAAAGTGCGACACGTCCTTTGCGATGATGGCAAAAAAGGTATCTTTATCCCAGTGCCCGATTGGTGTGGCACTATGGTAATCACTGTGAAAAGAGATAGAAAATTAAGTAACAGAAATAGATTCATATGTTACCCCATTCTCACCAAAATAACTACAAGACAAACGAAGCCTGAAAGAAACCCCATCTCAGCGTTCGATCCCCTGGATTCCAAACAAGTTAGCCAAAATGTAAGCGATTCAAGACCTTAATAAGGAGAAAGGGGCTACAAGGTAGGGTTGACAAAAGTCTGCCATTAAATATGTATTTGAACTCTCCACTTTCAAAATAACTTCTAAATTTTATTTAATGGTTAAATATGGAAAATCAAGTCTTTTATTCTTAGCGTTCAGTTTAAAATAAGAAATTAGTTCCATTAAATGTAATTGTTCCTAGTGTCAGGGGTAAGTGTAACTTATCAGGCCAACATCCAGCTATACAATTCTGCTGATGAGTACGGCTAGAATGCTAGAGTCAATACCCACTTAAAACTCTTCACCACTGACCAAAACAAGCTACTAAGGATAATAAAGGCATTGGTCACTCAGAGTTCAAATCCCATCGTTTATCACCTAACTTTTGTCTCTATGTCACAGGGTGGGATTGGCACAATACAGAACTACCATATCTGCCTCTGGGCTACAGCCCTGGGCTGCAATTATTATGTCCCCTTGACAAGCATGACCTCTCCAACATGTACATCAAGGACCATCTAATCAGAAGAACAGCAAGACATGTATTGCAAACCGACCTTCTAGCTAAAGTTGTAGCACTTAAATCTCTTAAACAGAATTTTTGAAGAATTGTAAGACCAAACATCAATAACCGACACCTCACACTATTGCTTGCATGTCGATGTACCGCAAGACAAAAAAACAGTGCTCAACAAATTAATATAAGTAATGTTTGTATCAGCAACTCCTTTAACCACGATAATAGTTTCGCTGAACCAAACTCCTTTCGAGTTTGCATGGGCTGTGGTAGCCACCATCATGGCACCTAGGGAACAAGCTCCTTCCAGTTAAACTTTCCAGCATGGGGTTAAACGTGCAGCACTTTTGGGAAGCCTAAACACGTTTCGAAAGTGTGTTATTGTTGGAAAAATTATGTAAAGACCTGTCATCGAGGAATTTGTAAATATTTTAAAATAATTTATAGTTGACATTTATTCTAAGGAAGAAGGATTAACCGTAAAACAGTTAACAAAATTCAATTTTAATGAATAAATTATTTGGATTATTCGGACTACTGTTCTCATCTTGGAAGGTTTTCTCACAACGTTTCGGCCGATGTAACTTCCGACCTTCTTCAGGTGCGTCTTGTCCAACTCGGAAATCTATACAAAATTCTTTATTTAATCCATGGGGCAGCTTGCTCTCATTCCCTCAGTCATGAACGGGTAGAAGTCTGAAGTAATTCATAATTGTACTCTTAGTATCGCCCATTCTGAGGATTGAACATTTAATCTCCAGAAAACTGTCACTTAGAACCGATTAGTATTAAGATCTTATATCCTTTGCGCCATAGCCCTTGCATACAGTGTCCCAAGTTCAACAATAAAATTATCAACCTTTATCTGAAAGATGAATAAATAATTCAACTTTAACTAAAATATATCAAAGTATAAATTACGAAATTACTGTAACTTCGCTAAATTCTGACCATTTCCCTTGTCAATTTGATATGATTAAGAAACTTCCTTTTTATAAATTGAATGTAGCACTAAACGGATTTTAGTGCACTAAGTTCAAATACTATCATCATCATGATATTCGATTTAATGTCTGTTTTACATGCTAACATATGTTGGACGGCTTTTAGAAATTGACTTAAAAATTAACCTATCTCTGGTCAGGTCTTTATTTATCACTCTTTCTCTCAAGTCTATTCTTATCACGTCCTCCCATCTTTTACCTGCCTTGTTTTTCTTTGTGGGCCATGGTGTTATTGATTTTCAGCAAAGCCTGTCATCACTTAAAAAAGATTTACTCACATGTATTGCGTGACAACTTTTATTAAACAAACAATTTTGATACTCGAACGCGAGTTTTCAGCTCTCATTGAAACTTAACGTAGCATTTGTATAATGTTACATAGTGCACCCTACTATTTCGTCTATAGCTGGAAGGAAAACAAATGTATTCATATCTTTTCTATGAGTGAAAGGGATGAAAATGCTCTGACAGTACTTAGAATCCATAACGGTAATCACTGCACTGCTTCAATTTTCATTCCTTAACATGAATTTAAAATAGTTGATAAACACCTCTAGTAGGATCAGTAAGATAAGAAATAACCAAATAGATTACTGGTATGTTAAGCCACTGCCTTTCTTTTCTCATTCTGCTTCATGCTTTCATTTTATTTCTATTCGTTACCTTTCCTTTTACGTTCCTAAATCAATGTTCACATACAAATGGAAAAGGGAGATACTTATTGTAGAAACCAATTGACACCGGCATAACAATCTCTAAATGGGTGGTAGGAAAAATTCTTGCTTGAATGAAGCGATATTTATACAAAAGATTATCCACTTATGGACTAGCAACTAATCAGAACCTAGATGATGAACTTGTCCATTTAAGCATGATGGTATATCCCAAGCTCCTTATAAACCAACTTTCTAAGTTTCTATCTACTAAATTTAATTCACTTAAAACCATTGCTTAAAATTACATCCACAAGAATCAGGGGTGAAAAAGACAAGAGTATTAATCACAATCCCCATCATGATTTAACTAAACAAGTTTTGGATCCTCTCAAGTGAAATAAAAGAAACAATTCGTTGACCAAAAATGAGTCTCCAGCCAACATTCTAACATTATGACTACAGAATGCTGGTGACAACAGAGCAAGTTTGAACGAACAAAAATGCAATTACTATTGCATCAAGTATTTATTCCGTGAAAATCATACAGTAATGAGCTTTAAAATATCTAATTGTTTGCAGCACATTAAAATAGATAATTTTGTTGTCGATACAAAAAATGGTTAATTAGCACTGCTAATAGTGACTCAAAACAAAGTAGCATCACATACGTTTCTTTGCATCACATACATTTCTTAAGGTAACATATATTGCAATTGCATGAATTTTGCACAAAGAAATATTCATCTTTTTTGTAGTTTTCACAGAGACTGAGATTCAAGCCGTCACTTCTGAAAATTCTTTGAGTTCTTCATAATTCTCTCTCATTTAACCATTCTCTTTTTACACTTCGTTTATTATTTTATGAGTTTGAAATAATTTTTCTCAAATTTTCCCAGATATCCTCGCATCTTCATTAGAGGCTTTGTCTGTTGCTCGATCAGTTTGAAATAGTTTTTTCCTCAGTCTGTCAGGAATAAGTTTGAAATTTCAGTGTTATATCGCACAACATGCAGATCGATTTAATGCGTCTTATTTGAGATGTATCTTATTATAAGTATCTCTGTCCATTGGTCGGTCTGTCATGCTTCAGTTTTAAATAGCATTTTCTTTTGTCTGTCATACTAAAGTTTGAAATAGCATTTTTTAGATGTACCCACTCCTCTCTATTAGAGGCTCTGTCTGTCATGCTTAAGTTTGAAATTTCATTTTCATCACTAAACACTCAGATTGAATAGATGCATCTTAAAAATAACCGTTCTTGTTGGCTTTCTCTGTTGATGAGACTTAGAAAGGAAAAAGTAGAGCAAACCATTGATGACTTTTATGACCTTTTGTGTTGCATCTCTTGGGAGAAAATTAAAGTGGCACTAAAAATATAAAATAAAAATATAAAATCAATTTTTCATCCACTAATCAGCTTTACATGAATCAACAGAGAAGAAATTAATCACTTCAGTTCGAAAAGGCGGCAAACAGAAGCATAAACAAAATGGTGCATCTTTTTAGAAAAAATGTTGTTTTTTTTGTTTTTAGATTAATTTCATTCAATTATTTTATTATTATTTAAATGCTTACTGTTTGCATCATTCAAAGAAACAAACTGAAAAAAACCAGAAATATTTGGAAAAAAAATCGTTTTTTTTTCCCCACTTTAATGCGAAACTAATGGATCCCCATGGAAATTCCACGTTTTCTTTCTTCATTGAAATTAATTTTTGTTTTTAAGTGCCAAATATTAAGATAACTGAGTTATCACCTCTTGATGGCGTTATCTTTCTCCTCATCCTCCCCCCCATGTCTTGATAATGCCTGTAATTACTGCATGGCTTATACTGCCTCCTCCGAGTTTAGTCTGTTAGAGAAAGCTTCAATATCCATACCAGATTGATTTTTCATCAAGGTTTCGACATATTCACTTCCAGAGCAGTCAATACTCCACAACGTTTGTAAATAGTTTGTTAATGCTTGTATTATTTGACCAAATGTCATCTTCCATGTTGTTGATAAAGCTGGTTGTAAGTGAATGTATTCTAGGGTGCAGTTTTTAATAACCTGCATGTGGAAAGTAATAATATGTAAGGATGAAAAGAAATCTTTGATATAAAACTTTGAACGAATATGAGTTGATTTCCTTTTAATGTTTTCAACATGAAAGAGTGGAGTTTCTTTATTTGACTGAAACAGTTAGGTAATAGTTTTTGTTGGGTTATCTAACTTGATAAGAGTTTAATTCCATGGTTTATGGATATTAGAGTTATGCCCCTTGCTTTGTGTTTATATTGACCCTGGAATAGAAATGGCTGCTGGACAAGCACGTGTTACACCTGTAACTGGATTATGATAAAGACAAACTAACATTACAGTTCACATATTTACCTAAACGAAATCAGGGCCCAGCGCTATTTTTGTCACTTTCTTTTGAAGTGTGTGAGTATGCTTTATTTCTCATTTTGTGCATTTTCTGCCACAAGTTTGCGGCAGCGGCATTTGTAACATTGGTCCAGTATGTAGTTCTTTAGTCAGCAAGTGGATTCTTGTAGTTCTTGAACGGTTGGCCAGTATGTCAGCAGCGATGTGTAAAGTGAGTATGAGGTATCAGCTTAGAATGAGGCTTGAAGATGGGCAGCTAGCAACTGGGTCAGTGTCTTTGAGGTTTCGCTTTTATGATGCAAAAAGAGGCTCCAGGGAATTCCCACTATATTGCAAACAGACTTTTACATTTTTGGTAAACTGTGTTTTCTTACGAGTTCCGGTTTGTCACATTTGGCGCCTGCTTTTGCACAAAAAAGCGACTCATTTTTTTTCTACAGAAATCTGATGATTTCTCCATAGATGAAATTATTAGAGCATGCAATATTGACTTTTAACTTATATATTTTGCATAAAATGTCAGATAGTTTTATTTTGCAAGATAAGTAAAATATTCAGTTTTAGTTTAATTAAAGTTATTTGTATTTCAATACTATTTTTTTAATGTGTAGTGCTGTATTCTATTGTTGGCTTTAAACCTTTTTTCTTCAACAAATTTTGGTTAGTAAATCTCTTCTCTAAACCTTTATTATTAACTTGGAAATGATCAGTTCACATCTGCCTTTTATTTACATGAAGAAAGAAAGTTGTATTAATACTACTACTCTACAGATTTTGAATGAATTACATCGATTAAGGGCGTGTATATTGGCAGCAATATGAGCATGCTAACTGAGGGACAATCAGAAATTGTGGCTATAATACAAATATTACTCATGTATTCATACATACACATACATGGACATATTACAACATATTACTATTGTTATATAGTCCTTTAATTACTCGTACCTTTTCTTCCTCATCGTGGAGGGGTGTCGTCTCGATGTCGTCTAGTGGTTGAGTTCTTTCTTCGCTTCTGTGCTGCCGTGAACATCGCCATCCGCTGTGTCTGTTACAAAAACCTTCATAACACGATTCAGAAGGCAAACAATCTTTTAAATTTTGATTAGTTTTATTCAGGCGTCAGTTTTCTGTCGCTCTTGGAGATGTTTTACTAACGTTGAGGGAGAGATCAATTTACTACTTTATCGTAGTTAATCTCTAGCTATCTATGGTCCATTAAGTCCTTAGCCATTCGAGGAGGGGGGAAGACGGAATTTCATTACGCCTGTATTCTTTTAGGGAAATAAATTCCCCTGTTCATTTTGCAGACTACATGAAGAAATACGTCTGTTCAGCTTGTTTCCAAAAACCAGACTCTCAAAACTCAGTTTCCCACACAAGAACCCGTGACGTCACAGAACCCGTATGCGTAAGTGCATTCGTCACAGCCTGACTCCCTTGAACCCCCGACCTAAAATATCTCATCAAAATGGTGGCCTGTCAACGTTTGTGAGCTCCAACTGTGAGAACCAGTTTTATTCTGCACTCGACTGTACGGGTCCACCCGTACTAAATTGCACAAGCCAAATCAAACGATCCCCCACACATACGTCCATTCAACATGCGTCCGGCCTCACAGGGCCATTATCCAACACCATGATTGCCCTAACATACATCAATGGACATAATGATACACATCTATCTCCCTTTTCCCTAATGGAAGGTTTTTTTTTAAGTGAACAAAAACAAACTTGGTTCAGTTAGTATTAAAATGGTTAGTATTTTCTTTATAAAATGAACGATTTAAGAGTGTAAACCATTCAATGAATCAAGTTTTCCTGACTTATTTGCTTTTCAATGCCAAAGGTAATCTTTTACTAGTTTTTGTTTCAGGTGATTTAGTTTTGTTTTGAGTTGTTGTCTTATTGAGTGTTCTTTCTTTTCAAATGTTTGTTTCTGGGTAATTATTTCTAGTTGTGATATCTGTTTCTATAAAAGGTTCCCTGATTGTGATTAGTTCAATTTCCCTTGCATTGGTAGACTTTTCTTGATTGTGTGTGCCTATAGAAGGGTGAGTCAGCATTGTATGTGTTCTTGTGTTATTCTGTTTTCTGATCACTACTGGTGGCATATTTTTTTCTTTGTCGTAAAATGGGGTTTATGATTCGTCCTGTGTCATCTGTTTTGATCGTATATTGCTTGAATGATTTGATTTGAACCACTGTTCCAGTTCTTTCCCATACCAGAAGGTTGTTTCCAATAAGATTTTGGAGATAAACACGGTTACTTATCTCAAGAGGTTCGAGTTCTTTAGTGTGCTCTTCTAACTTTTCTTGCTCTCTGTTGTGCTTTTTTGCTAGTGCTAGGGTTATTACCCTGTTAATGGTAGTTTTTGCCAGATTGGTTAGGGGCACTATCTTTCTAGGGGATTGGATTTCTGATAGGGCGTCCGAATAGGATCACTGCTGGGGATGTTTTTGTTTGTCGATCAATTCTATTTCTTTTAACACTTTTCGTTGCGATCTCTGCTCTTGTGTTTGTGTAGGGTTTACGAGTGAAGTTAGTCTGGAACTGTCTCTGTGTCCTCAATTTCCACATGTGTGGCAATGATTGTAGCTTTTGTTGTAGTGACCTTTAATGTTTCATTTGTTGCATGTGGCTGACCATGCTGGGCAATTCTTGTATCTGGTAGCCATGCCATTTTTTTAGCCGTGGCTGGGTTCACCGCATGCCCATCATTTACCTTGTTGCATCTTTGATTTTGGTTTGGTGTATGGATCTTAGTTTTTCCCTTGTTTACCTTGGTCCCAGTTGATAGCTGCTATGCAGTCTCTGACCGCATTTTTGGTTACTTTACTTTGCTCTTTTTGCACCAGGAATGATATAACTTCTTTTAGATTATGATCGGTTTTTGCATCGCCAAGGAGATCTGCTAGTATTTTTGTGTCTGAAATTCCTCTAATCAAATTATCCTTAATGATTTTTTACTGTAGTTGTATGTATGTATGTAGCCTGGTTCTGCACACTTAGCTGTGAGACTGCATAGTGATGGTGTGGCGCAAACCTTACCCAGTTTCATTCGATGCACAAGAACGGCTTTTCCTTCACTGGCAAACGTTAGATTTCAGCAAGGAAGTCGTTTTCAGGCATTATGGCAATGTTTGTCTTGGGGTCTCTCATTACGTCTTGCTTAAGTTCTTCACTACAGCAATGGAAGAGTACTATCGCTGTTTGGGATTCTGCTATGTCTTTACCGGTCTTGAACATGTCCCATTGTCTTTGGAAGGACTTCCATTCTTCTGCTGAATTGTGTAATATATTCAGGTGTGTTGCTTGCTCCCATCATGGCTCTGTACAATAACTTCTCCGATATGAGGACATAAGACAGGTGTAGTTACTTCATTTTTTATGTATCATCCCTAAAGATGACGGAAGCAGGCTTCCTAAGGAAATAATACAAATAAGACAAATACTACTCATACATACACATACATGGACATATTAAAACAGATAACAATGGTTATCTGTAACCTACATCAAAAGACATACTGATACCTATCTAGTAACGTTTGTATTTGATGGTTTCTTCTGATTTTCTCAAAATTAGATAATTAGTTTTTAATGAAATTTTAAAAGAAGTTATCTGTCCATAAACGGTGAAAACTGACTGAGCCAGAGCATTTCAGGAAACCTCTATTTTGCCCTCCATGATACTAAAAATGCCCTAAAATTCTCCTAAATGGCATGTTTTGGCCAATATCTCAGATATCCTCCAATAGTTTTTGCTCAAAATCTATTTAAAATTAGTATTAATTGTTATTTATATAAAATATTGGCATCCATAATTGAATCATTGCAATAATTGCTTACTTTTCACACCTCACTCTTTGGCCTTTTTGCTAGGAGCAAATTGTACTATCTGTTCAGATGATACACTTTATCTTTTCTGTCCTCTGTCAGTGAAGGAGAACTCCTTCTATGATGAGACAATTATACTTTTAGTATCAATTCAGAGTGATTTATAAAGCCTGATTTCTCTCAAATTAAAACCGACCTATCCCTGCCTCCGAAGAGAGTCAAGTAAATAGCTACTCACTTTCCACACCAGTCGTTACCAGTGATAAGAATTGGTATTTTTTCTGGGAGTCTCAGTGAGAGCAAATTTTGTCAGATATTTTTTTTTTATTGTAAATTACTTGATGTTCTGTAACAAGCAATTACCAGTGATTTCTCGCTGATGACAGCTGATCGTTTTGCTTGGAATCTGAGTGACAATTAGTTTCCTCAATATTCCAGCACTCTTTGTTTCCTTCCAGCCAATATCCGAATAACGGCCACTCTCGTTTCTTTTAGGGGGACTTTTTATTATTAAATTAATTTATTAATTACATCACTAACCTTCATCTCAATTCTTCATCTTGGCATAAAATTTATTACATTCTGTGAAAACGCCGTTTAGGGCAGAGGTGGGGGTTCTAGTTTTGCACAATTTATAGTTTTAACTTTTTTTTGTTTTTGAATTCCTTCTACTAATTTAATAATAATAATCATTAAAACATGGCTGCCAACCATTCAAGGTTTTAATTAAAGATCAATTGTTAGACTGTGGGGATTTTGTCACTGAAAGTTCAGTTTATTCACGAAAAGAGTTGTACTCGTAGATAAGTGCAGAAAGTTGAATAGGGGTGGCAGCTTTCGAAGAAAAGGAACAACAACCGTGTATTAATTCAACAATTTTACTTATACAAGTAAGAATATATGATAAACAATTGGTGTAAAAGGTAAATATACAGAGAAAAGATTTGTGAATTCGTGCTTCCTTTGAACTTATTTTAGTTGAATGAATGTTTTTTTAAGATCAGACTTCAAACCTTAATGTAGTAGTTGTTGGGTCCACTGTTATAAAAAAGGGTGACGTTTTGTGATAGCTGTCTGGGGTTTGGTGTTATAAGGGAGTGAACTGTGAACTAAGGTCGTAGATAAAGCGAGAGATTCCTAAGTGTTTGAATTTATATAGGCTTGCTCACATGACCCCGAAGAGAGCGGTTATTAGGTTCACCTTTTGACCAATCCATGCGACCCTTAGAAAGGACAAGTGACCAGAAGCACACTGACCAATTTAATGGACAAGTGACCAGAAGCACACTGACCAATTTAAACATGTCTTATAAATTCCATTAAAACAACAGTTAACTCAAGGCTTGCATCTTTTTCCCTCTTGGACTCAAGATTTGCCAACAATATAAATGTTTTTGTGGACATGTTGTTGACAAACTAAGCAGCCACCATCTAAGTTGTTACTCAAGTGCCGGGATGATATCACATCACTCAACGATTCATGACATTATTTAACGAGTCTTGGATGCCTCCACTTCCTTTTAGAATCTGTCGATCTGGACAGCGGTGATGGAACAATATCGGACAAAATTACAGCATTTTCCTTTAAACACGAATGTTCCCTATTACTTTCCAATCCATAAAGTAATTTACCAATCTTAAATCCATCACAAGCAAAAACGTAAAAAATAAATATTGAACTCCTATGAATAGATTTGTGTTCGTTTCCACAAATATGGAGATTAAGTTTGAAGACTGTTTTTTTACTGAACCGGCTGGATGCAGCTGATGGGACCAGAAGTGGTGATAAAAGAGAAACTGTCTGAATATACTAGAGCCTTTCTCTTGCCATACTCTCTCTATTTAACTGCCTCCTCGCGAGGACTGGATGTGACATAAGGTCAAGCTTAATAACGTATGTGGTGAAACCCCAAAGAAACTATTGCATAATTTCGCCAGGTCGACAAAACATAACATTTTATGAGAATAAAAGAATAACAGATAAATAAAAAAAAAGATATTAAACTGATAATGGTTATTTTATTTCAGGACTAAAGATATCATTATATCTAAAATATAAGCGAAATAGGCAAGATTTATAAACGGTCTTCATTGTGAAGATGAACCGGCTTCATCTGATGACATTTGCTCTTGTTTGCTCGACTTGTTTGTGCCGCTAGATCTTGTATGAAAATAAATTGTTTTGAAAAAATCCAAATAGTAATTAATATACTAAAAAAATCAACATTGTCTTATGAAACTAATTAACTGCTTTCAGTCCAGAAGAAAATCAATAATATCTTATCGATTTTTGTTTATTTAATTAAATTAATGACTGATTTATTAGTTGATTGTTTATTTGTTGCTGCTGCTACTTTTGTGCACTTATAGTTGCAGTATTTCCATTGCAGACAAGAATTATGATTGAATAATAGTCACACATTGCAATATGTTTTGTTTTACGGCATATCAACCCTTTTTGGTTCATGTAATAGAAAATTCAGTCATTTTGGTAAAACTTGTTATGCTTAATGTTCTTAATATCTTTAAATATTTATCATGCCATTTGTCAGCTGTTCATAACAGTAAAATGTGCATAGGTATTCCCACAGTGGGAGAGAGATAAACACCTGGAGTTTGATGTCATACCCAAGACAGATTCTATTTAACCCATAGATAGGATCATGATGGGTAATAAACTTCCAGTCAGAATAGACCTGGAAGTAACGGCAACTAATGGATGACTACCCCTACTTCTTACAAAAATCTCAAATTGGGGACTCACCACTGGATGTCAATCAATCAGGTCGAGAATTTTTCTCAAATTCAATTAATACCTTCCATCCATGAACTGTCATTTGAATTTTTCGATAGCACAGGGTTGGAACAGATGCTAGTGTTATTGCAAAAATTAGGAGTGGATGAAGTAAGTTCAGGGAACTTCTGCCATTACTAACCAGCAAAGTGATACCACTGTCAAACAAAAGAAGAATCTATCAGTTCGTGTATGTAGTGTGATGATGTATGGAAGTGAAACCTGGCCAGTGGGGTTAAGGACATATGTTGAGTAGAGAGAAATGATACAATGGATGTGTAATGTGAGCCTTAAAGACAAGCTTAGTTCTGATGACCTCTGAGGAAGATTAAATCTTTACAATATAAGATGTGTGCAGAAGAGTAGATTTCGATGGTATGGCCATGCTGAAAGAATAGATGAGAATTCTTGGGTTTGTAGATGCAGAACTATTGAGGTAGTAGGTTCAGTTCACAGGTAACGGCCAAGGAAAACAGGGAAGTTATAGAAATGGACATGAAGGGTAAATAAAGACCTGGTCAGGTTAGTTTGGAAGTCAATTTCTTAAAGGCGTCCAATGCATACCAGCGTGTACAACGGACGTTAAACCGAATATGAAGATTAAGACAATGTGTATTCTGATGCCATCTATAGTGGCTACTATAGATTTCCAGTTGTCATGCAGGATGATCTTTTCCAATACTGCTACAGTCCCCCCTCTAAAGTATCCATTTGTTGATGATTGCTACACAAACTACACCTCCCCATAAGGGAGTCAAGCATTTTTTTCATCATATTTAGACTTCACTTGATGCCCTTTTTTTGACTATGCCCATGCACAATAAGAGGGTTACCACATGAAGTGTGTGACATTTTGCTAAACACAGTCATTCACTGTAGAGAGACTAACTAGAGACTGTAGGTGCATAAAAGTGATTTAAAACGCAACAGTGCTTTGTGTATGGGGACCAGTCGACGATGCCATGAAAGACCATCTCGAAAAGGTAGTACTGGAAATGGAGCCCATCTAAGGAATTTTTCAATAATAGAAGCAGCAGCAGTAGCAGCTTTCTGTATTTAATCCAGTACAAATATACATGCTTAGCATGACACGAGATATAGCCAACCAATTTAAGTCTCAGTTTCAGTCAAGGGTCTCGGTAGCCACTTTTTTTTATCATCGGAAATCTATTATTTTAGTTAAGAAAATATAAAACATCTATTCTGGTCGACTTGATTAAATAACTAATCATTCGTAAAAGCGAACGTTATTTGAATTTAAAGCTGATGGTGCAGTGGCCTAATCAGTAAAATACCAGAAGCAATTTCAGAGTTTGATTCCCGTCAGAGAAAGAAAAAAAAAGGTAAATCATTTTTAATAAAAATATTCGCATCTGAAAACGTGGCTTACAAAGGCATTTTGTCAGTTTTTCAAAGTTTTAAATTATCTTTTTTTTATATTTGTTCTTACTTTTAAAACGTGATAAAAACAAATGGTCAACTTCTTTCTTTTAAAGATGACACAAAATCTTTTATATATTTATTTTATTTTTTTTCATCGCAGTTAAAATAAATGGTCGCTAGGCTGCAAAATATTTATTACATTTTTTTCATATCCAAATAATGTTTTCTTTGCAGAATGAAAACTCCTATTTCAGTCACGAAATTATTAAGATAAAACGACCTCCGGACAAATCTAAGTAGATAGAGCTACTAAATATATTTCTTGATAAACTTTTTACCTAGTTGCTTGTTATTCACATTGATACAATCTTAAAAACGTGATGAAATGGTAAAATCCAATTATGAACCTAGTTTTGCTCTGTTTTCCTGTCAACGCGGAAGTCACACTTATATACATATATGACTTGGCTAAGATCAAAGTGTAGTATCTGTTCCGATGGATACTGCACTCCTGTCCTGTGCAGTTCTAGGAGGTCCACCCTCCCAGGCTTCGCCTCCCCTCTTTGGGGAGGAGTAAGTTTATTGCTTACTGTCTGAGGCGCCCCTACCGGGGAATGCCGACGGGGCTGCCCAGGCAATTTTTAAATGGCCAGAGTGCTCACCTCTCGAGCGCTGGCTTTTAACCCCACTTGCTCGACCCGATCTTGGGTCACATCTTACCTGTGGGAGTAAGATAAAACTGGCCTTGTGCCTAACTCCGGGAGGAGTAAATAAATATACATATATGACTTTTGATCTCGTAATTACATAGCAAAAGTTATTTTTCTTATTTTCAATAATTTATATAAAAAGTATTTTTGTTTTGATTAAATTGGTCAAATTGAAACAACATATTAAAAATGATAAATAAAATTATATTTTTTGTAAGAAATAAATATAAACTCTTTTTTATTGCTTAATAGAAGAACATGATATTCTGGGACGAAGTCAGTCTGAAAATACATACTTTATTTACATTTGGAAACACGTGGCATTTGAGTGACGTCAGTGATACAGTGTCATGCTAAACCTCTTCTTTTCGGTTGCTAACTGGAGTGCTGAAAATACAATTGATTCTAAAAAAAAAATTTAAATAATTGGTGTACAAGTTTTAAATCAAATTAACTTAATTGCAACATAGTGAAATTAGGTTTTGTTTGATTATTTTATGGCATATCAACCGTTTTGGGGTTATTTTATGCTGAAATACAATACTGATTATTAAAAGATTCATTGTATAAAATTTATTGAATTACCTGCCAAAGTTTGATTAGGTGTTCGTACCAGTCGGGGATACGTCATCGACAATCTGTTTGACAGTAGCTTTGTTGCTGTCGGTCAGAGGTATGGTTCTGTTCAGTTCTAGGAGATCCACCCTCCCAGGCTGTATCTTCCTTTGAGAAGGGGTAAGTTTATTGCTAATCGCCTGAGGCGCCTCTACCGGGAAATGCTGATGAAGCTGCACAGGCATTTTTTGCAGGCCAGCGCTGGCTTTTCAAAACCACACATGACTTTTTGTCTAACCTACTAAAGAAGAGCTAGATTGAATACAAATTGTTATTTTATATGTGGCTGAAATGGAAATTACGAGATCATACGTGTTCCAACAGTATTAATATATAAATGATAACGATAGATCGAATAAGGTTTAAATTTGGCAGATCCTGTAGTTAGATCACCGAAGGTAAGCAAAGTTGAGCCTGGTCAGTACCAGATGGGTAATCATTTAAGAATACCAGGTGGTGTATGTGGGAGGACGTCGACACCTTCCTGCCAAAACCTAAAATCATCATCTCCCCTGATCGATGCAACTGGGGGCCGCTTGTGACTAATATTCCCTAGAAACTTCCTTCTTCGGAAGAATCCGGCTCAACCCGCCTACGGTGAATGCCACTTTGTTTCGATCCTGTAGTCTGAAAGAGTATCCATTAGACCTCTCATACAATCGCATTAAAATTAGGAAGAAACACTCCACACTAGTTTAAAAAACAACTTGTTTATCCTTTATTCTGTTGGTTCAATCAGATGAAAATATGTCTATCATTAGATTGAATGAGCATTTTCAGAGATAGTACGTTACTTAGAACAAAGAAACGAGCAATAAAGTATTTGGAAAAGTTTAAACTGCTGACAATCAGATGAATTTCCAATATAGAAATATTAGACATGTAAACATCTCCATCGTTGCTCAGCAGATCTGTTTCGCCCTCCCCCCCTCCTCCTCCCTATTCTTTTCTAGGGTCATAAGTGGAAAAAAGAATAAATAGGTATCATGCGGTGCAGTTTTTAGCCAGTGGCAAAAATGCAATTAATAGATGACACAGTTGGATATTCTGTCCTCAAGCCATGATCTTCTACATGCCAAGTAAACAACAATAGTTCATTAGACAATCGATGGAGCTAAGAGAGAGAGAGAGACAGATAATCATCATCATCAACATCACCTTCGGTTTAACGTCCGTTTTACATGTTGGCATGTATTGAACGGCTTTCAGAAATTGACTTCCAAACTCATCTATCTCTGGTAAGGTCTTTATTAATCCCTCTTTCTCTCAAATCAATCCTTATTACTTCCTCCCATGTTTGCCTTGTGAACGGAACCTGCTAACCCAACTGTTCCACATCTACTAACTCAACAATTCTCATCTATTTTTCCAATGTGGTCATGCTATCGAAGTCTTCTGTTCTACACATATCTCTCTATGCTGTTCAAATTTAATATTCCTCTGAGGTGTGCGCACACATGCCTGATAGACTCTTCTCTTGGTCGACAGTGGTAACGCTCTGCTTGTTAGTTATGACAGAAGTTTACCGTATTTAAAGTGGCTTCATGTAGAGGTTACCAGTGTAATGTGCCCACGTTATTCACTGTGTAAACTTTACTATTTCGAGGGTTTGCTCCCAAACTCGCAATCCCTCCCAGGAAAAAAAGATTAAATAAGCAAGATACAAAAAATTTAATTGAGAAAAGAATTGTTCTACATCAAATTTTTAGTAATAAAATGCTAATCAGACTTGTGCGCGCATGTACATCTGTGAGTATCCATATGTATGTGTGGGGTAAACTCCTAAACGAATGAACTTATCATTATGAATTATGTGATACATATTCTAGGTAACATGGTTAGTTATGTGGGTACATTATTTTGTAACCTTTACCGTTTAGAGGTGGGGCGAAACCGCACCCTATACCTCACAAAAAGGAAAGAAATTAAAACTAATGCTATACATATTGCTTATACACATCCTTGGAGGGTATTCAGATATAATATATATATTATATTCCCTATGAAAATTAGTTATATATTTCTATTTAATTGAATTGTGTACTGATTATTTATGTGAATAAAGAATTACTAGAGAACATGTTTAAAGATATTGTCAATTAAAATCACTCTAAAAACATATTCATATCCCATTGTTTAATTTAATGAAATATTCAGTTTATATATATATATATATATATATATATATGTTTGAGTGGCTTTTAACCTTGATAATTCAAGTTTAATTTAACTATTACGGTATGACTTGGTTATTGAATTATTATTTGAACCAAATTGTTATAAAACTAATACTAATGCTTTGTTTAAGTTATGTTGTTTAAACCTCGAAAAATTAACAGTAAATAGCTTCCAAATATTTCAATTGTTTATACATGAGGATTTGCTAAGTATTTTAAAGTCAGTGTATATCACTTTTAATTCGATAATTTTAGTCCTTCCAAATTCTTTTCAAATTTTGAATTTTCACAAAATCATTTTTTATTTAGATTAAAATGTTTTTTTTTTTTCATAATTAAATTATTTCCCTCTCGTAAGAATCAACAAAAACAGTATTTATTTAATTTTAAATTTTTTCTCCAAAAGAAATGATATTTTATTTATTTTTAGTTTTATAAAGCGCAGACTATTTAATGTTCGTTTTCAGCATCCCAAATTCTATTTTCAAATGACGTCATTCTATACAAGTATTTACATTTTAATTTAAAAATTACGTTTAGATATAGTAATAAAATAAAAATATTTATTAATATATAATTCAATTTTGATTCTATTTTATTTTAAGAGAACTGAGTATTGTTTTTTTGTAAGTTTGATATTAGGAAAAAAATCTTAAATGAGCAGAAGCAAAAAAAATCTTAAGGACAACATATGCAAATTGAAAACTTAGTCAAAATATATACCAAAAACATTCTCTAAAAAACTATCGATATTAAATTTAAATTTCTCTGAATATTTTTAATATCTTTTTCTATTTAAAAAAGATATTTGTTTTAAAAGAAATGAAAAAAAAATTGTTAACAAAACTTAATGTTTAGATAACACAAATCTTTTAAAATATTTCTTGTCAAACAAATATTTTTAAATTTAAAAATAGTATATAAAATTAATTTACGAAGAAATATTTGCTTCTTTTAAATGAAAATAATAATTCACTAATTAATTATTAATTGAAGTTATTTATTCAGAAAAAAATATTTTCCATAATATGGCCGAATAAAATCAATAAATTATTTGCCAATAATAAACTTATTCAGTGTCAGATATTCAAAAAGTTCTTTAGTTGTGTCACCAACTTCAGCTGGGAGTCCATTCAGAAGGTTTAAATCAGGAAGAAAGTCAGAACGCCGAACTTACTTGGAAGAGTTAGTACGTCTGGCCGAATCCGACTGAAATAAAAATGCTGCACTAGAAAAGGGTCACCATTCTTCCTCGAAATAAATTATGGCTCCACCACCAAATAAGTGCTAATATTTATTCACAGGAACAAAAGAGAGATGGTACCTCTCAGGGTTAAGAAAAAAATATCGGTTAGGTCAAATTCTTTGAGGTATCATTATTCTCCGATGGCAGATTCGGCGGAAAAGTCCTTTAGTTTACGTTTTGCTTTACGAACTTAACTATATTGTACACATTATTTAACAAAGATCTCAATTATAAAGAAAAAAATTACAGAGAAAAGCTGGATTCCTCACATGAAAAACTGACCTTGTGTCTTAATCTGAACTCGTGGGGAAACAAGTAAATAGGAACACACATAATTAATAAAACTCTCAACAAAATCCCCCCTCCAAAATAAGATGCTATATTTTTTAGAGGATTACAGATGAACAACCTGATTGGCAGAAAGAAGAAAACAATTATATAGAATTTAGAGTGGGGGATCAGTTTCGTATATAAATTTAATATAAAATGATTCTCATTTCCGAGCCATTCTAAATTTGTATGGCTGTTCATTATATTTGATATATCGTAAGAATAACAATAAGTAAATAAGAAACCCAAGACAGGAATTGAAAGGAATAGGAATTGTATTAAGAATACTTAATTACAATAAGTTAGTCACCATTACCGGCTCTAGGCAGACGTGCTAAGCGGTTCACTAAGCGGTTCCCCTTGGTAAGGGAAAAGGTGTCGACTTCATAGTGGCCTGACGAATCCATCCTGTCACTATGGGTGAAGCCGGATCAGTCCACAACAATATTCTTTTCAACTAACTCTAAATCCGACTAATAAGGTCATAAAACCACACGTAATCGCTTAAAAACATAGCTCTTCCTAAATAAAACGCACAAAAGAGCAATTTGTGTTGTTGTTACTGCCCTAAAGCGCTAGAATAGCCCGTAAATGGATGCTCATTTCACGTGTAATTTACATGTGAAACTGATCCCCCAATCTAAATTCTAAATTAATTGATGTTTTTTTTGTTTTTTTCCGCCAAGTTTTTAAGATGTTCACATATAATCGGTTAAAAAAGTGGAATCACATGTTTGTTTATGGGGGGGGGGTATTCATTTAGCTGAGGGTGTTAATCTACAATAATAATAATACTTATAAGTTCTTATGTAGTAAAATAATCTACTTAACATCGATAAAGAAAATAATTCAAACTTTCGCATTCCATTAAAATATAAGTTTAAATATAATACAAAAATTAATTTTAAAAAACATGTTTGTAAATACTTTTTAATTTACAAAACACATTTTTAATTTCTTTAAAATAGTTTTAAAAATATATGCACTTACTTTTTTATGTTGGCATATTTTCATTGTCTTTCACGGTAGTCTGAAACGAGTGTACTTGTGTCTTGCCAATGGAGGGAAAATGTAACACCTGAACTGCCTGACGGTTTCAATAATATTAATAACCAAGAATCATTTTTAGTATTAGTTTTTAATTTTATTGCCTTCTTTATCCACCCCAATCCAACTATTATATCTTTAGAAATTTGGTTTTACAAATAGTTCAGACAGGGAAACTCAAAATCAAAGAAAAACTGACTCCAAAGTGTGCTGAAGCACAGAGCCGTGAAATTCTTAAACGTCACTAATTTATTTATACCTAATTCAACTCCACACCAAGCCTTTAAAAATATTCACAGTTTGTTTTCATACTGTTTAACTACCTCCCATGAGGTTTGCCGAAGTCCACCATATAAAAAATTAAAAAACATTTTGTATATTTTACTTTTAATTTAATTATCAATTATGTGTGTCAGTATTTTTCTCTGACAAAAATGGTTTAATTTTTAAACATTTTTTCGAACACTTTAAATCAACTGCATTCTTTAAAAAGTTACCTAGCAGATATATGCAAAGTTTTAAAAAAGTAAAATAAGTTTACATAGTATGTTGATGTTTTTATGATCTATAGATTTTAGTTTTACTATTAGTTTAAAAACAATAAATATAATTCAATTATTTGCTGCTTGTGGTTGCCCAGCACGAATACAGACCCCACGATGTTTATGTAAAGCAGCAACCAGAAAAGTAAAAAAAAAACAAAAAAACTTTCGGGTTGTGCAAAGACTTTGTATTTGATGTGGGGTTGTAGAGAATAGAAACGCTCATCCCGCGTTAGATTGTTGCAAATGAACTGAAATCTTCTGTCTTTACAATCCCCTTTCTCTACTTTATAATTGTTTCCATGGAAGGTGATCGACTGAGCTTTAATCTCTTGTTCATCCCTGGAAAACGTTCATAGTGAGAAATCTTTCTCTAGTGCAACTGCAAAAAACTTTCCTTTCTTCGTGTGCCAAATATCAAACGAAATTTGCATGAACTTTCCATCTGCGGAACATGAATTTTCCATCTATGGAAAATGTTGCCATAAGATTGTTTCCATGGGAGCTGCAAGATGGGCATCTTCAAATATAATGTCAATAAACATTTGTCATAAACCGTCTTCATTTTTTAATCTTATCTTGGTAATCACCTTCATTCAACTGTCAATCTATCCATCATATTAACCCTTATGTTCGAGTGGCTTTTAACCTTGATAAATTACGACTCATTGGTACTAAACAAAAAATCAAATATTAACAAAAAATATAAAAGTCTGCACGCTCCCAAGCTTTAAAAAAATGTTTTAACAAATTGTTTCATTATATATTTTTCTGCAACTTTTTGGTTTCACACATCAGTATAAGTTCAGATTATTTATAACATCTCACCTGAAAGTTCCCCAAACTGCCCATGCAATTCATACGAGAAAATCATGATCGAATATTGTTAACAAATATAGTTAAACTAGTTATATTTTAAACATGCTTCTGCAACTTATTCAACTAACCAATGTCTCGCTCTCTTTTTTTCTCTCTCTCTCTCTCTCTCTTTCTCTCTCTCTCTTTCTCTCTCTCTCCTTCTCTCTCTCTCCTTCTTTCTGTCTGTAAATAAAACCGTATATTTTTAAGAGTAAGCTAATATCTATGTTTTTAAATGTTTTCGAGTTATGAAAATTTCTTAGCCAAATCTTACCAATGCCAAATAAGTTTGTTGTATGATATAAATACATTAAATGTGTCTAAGAGTTTATTTAATTCATTCTATACAAAAGCAAGAATACATTGACCTAATGATTTAATTATTGTAAAGATTTCTGGCCATTCCATCTCTTCGATTCCAGTGTCTCCTTAGGAGAAAAGAAGAGAAATTAAGTCAACGCAATCAAATAAAACCAACAGACTGTTAAGAATAGAGAAAGTGACAATGGAGATTTCATTCTTGACCGAAGATACGAAGCCATAATTGAAATCATTTTACCTTAGCTGGATTGACAGAAGAGTTTCAAACAAACAAAACTGGTTCAAGCAGAAAGATAAGGACCTTACAAATACTTAAGAAATTTAACACTACTTGATGATTTCCGGTGGTACCACTATGAGGAAAATATTTGACAACAATGGGGTAATATATGGTAGATGAAAACGCCATTCTCTCAACGTTTTCCAGAGGAGAATCTTTGGTTATTTGCTAAATTCTCATGTTTAGTCGGAATAATATTGCTTGAAAAATAGAGAAAATATCCTTTGATGCTGGCCAATGACAAGTTTTAAACATCTGTCCTAATTACTTACTCTGGATGGGATAAACATCAAATTAGACACAAAGTCTATTTTACTATGAGAGATATCTAGCACACCCAAAAGGAGCACTCTTTATGGGATAAAGATAAACATTAAAATTAGATACAAGATTGGTTTTTACTGTGGGAGATATCCAACACGCTCAAAAGAGGAACTCTAGATGAGATAAACATAAACATTACCCAGTCGAGAAAGATTTTTTGTCCTTTTGCTGAGGACAGAACATATACTACACTCTGATCATAGCTCAAAGGCCGGGAAGTGCAATAGTCTATGAAAATAGGCATAATTAACTATTAAAAACAAGAAGTGTGAATAAATGGCAATATGAAACCAAAATTAACTCATTTTTTAAAATATTATTCAGAGATGTCAAATCAAAAACTATCTTTGGAATTGAACATGCAAAAAAAGATGGAAAGAAATTCACCATGTAAATAACAATTCTTTCATTCAATTTTTAGCATTTTTAACGATTTCCTAATATAAAGTTATGCCTATTGTACAGGGTGGTCCAAAATTCTTTTTACCCCTACTAAAAAGAGACAACAGAGGTACAATCACACAAGTACAACTTTCTTAAAATATCACACAGGTCATGGTGTCGCATCATTTTGTGCTATATAATTGGTGTTCAAACAGAGCTTCTCGATGTGTGGCTGTCAACAAAAGTTAATAAACTCAATCCATTACAGGGCATGTGTTGTTTCTCTCTTCTTGCTACTTTTTGGTAACAAGACTTTTGGACCCTTTGTATGAAAACACTGGTTCATGCAATGTAACTTCATCTACTTGAGCACCCAATTTTAAAAAAATATTATTTCTGGATTGCTTTTAGTCCAATTTTTTATCACATGACAAATGTCTCTTTTTTAATTTTACCTCCATGCAATTTAGTTATCATTTCATATAAATACGAACACTGAAGAGAAGAATAAAATAACACGTGTTATATTTCTATTTATTTTGATATTTACAGAAATTCTTATATAGATTTGATATTGTATAGCCATTTAATGTGGTCTATGGATTTCGTTCAATCTATTGGGGTCAGGGTTGATAATTTTCTCCAGATGCATTTCTCTTGGGTGATAGCTGGAAAATATTCATGAAGAAAGAGACAACAATCATTTAATTTCAAATATATGTTTTGATAACTTAGTCGGGTTAATGTTTCTATATCTATCTTAATAAGGAGGAGAGTCGAAGCGTTTCTATCTGGATATTAACTTACATGTTTCTTCTACTAGCGCTACAACTTTCTTTATTAAAGTATACCTCCTAAGGCTAATCATACTTAAGTAACCTTTTATATTTGACAATAATTCGACCCTTAACTTCAAAAAGCTATTGCCACAAAGCAATATATAATATTGATTCTAACATAAATCGTCGTCGTCGTCGTCGTCGTCGTCGTTGTCGTCATCATCATCATCATCATCATCATCATCATCATCATCATCATCATCATCAGTTTTACGTCTGTTTTACATGCTGGCATGCATTGAACGGCTTTTAGAAATTGATTTCCAAACTAACATATCTCTGGGCAAGTCTTTTCTTATCCCTCTTTTTCTCAAGTCCATTCTCATCACTTCATCTCATCTTTCTCTTTGCCTTCTTCTGTGAATTGACCCTGCTATCTCAATTGTTCTACATCTACTCACTACTATCCCTTCTTTTAATGTGGCCATACCATCTAAGTCTCCTGTTCTGTACACATCTCACTGTCCAGATTTAATCTTCCTCTTAGCTCATCAAATCAACGCCTGTCTTTAAGATCACGTCACACATTCATCGTATTATTATAATATGATTTTTTACGATGCAACGCTCACTTGTCAGATTTCACTACCATACATTATCAATGAATATGTTGTGATCTGTTTTGTAAGTGGGTAAACATGAGCAAATGAACATTGTGTTGCAGTAACATTCCAATTGAAGTGGGGATTCCTACTTTGAAAATCTGTGTTTCGCTTTGATCTGGTTTTGAACACAAAGAAGGAAAATATATAAATATCTTCGGTTTGAGTCAAGCCAATATGAGAAAGAGCTTTGTCTCTATGAGAAAATGTTTGGAAAGTAATAATTTATATCATTGTACACAAAAACAAAGACATTAGTTCTCCTCACCAAACGAAGACATGGAAGTTCTAAAAATCGCTAATGTTTAACTTAACTTTTACTTCTACTTCTATAATTGTCTTCGGCCCTCCATTTTACGGTGCCTACAAGACAGGAGTATACCAACTGACACTGATAATCATCACTCTTAAATATATGTATCCTTACTCATTGGTTGATTTTGATTGGCGAATCTATGAAGCACTACCATTCCTATGCAAATTAGTAAGTGCCTTCATTGCAATGAACGGAATAGTATAGTCATAACAAATCATTATCTCCACTCTAACCCTAACCCTGACTCAATCTACCAATTATTAAAGGAGACATAACACTGATGGGGATAATTAATCCAACCTCAAGGTAGATTATTTCTCCTATACAATATCTGCTGGTTAGTAATGACAGTTTTCTGAACATACTCCATCCACTCTTAACCCTTGTGAACACAAGCTCCCTGTGCTCCAATGGCATCACCAAGGTAACAAAACTTCTCAACAACCTAAATAGCCTTGCAATCCAAATATACTTTCTTCACGATTGAGTTCTCATCTGTCTCCATTGTCTTACACTTCTTGTACGCAAACTGGTAATATTTCAACTTGGAATTCTGCTGCAGTTCTTGTGTACCCAATGTTTACAAGTAGCATAAAAAATTGAATAACACCCAACTTCTTTTCCAAAAACTGAGCAGGAACACGTTTCTCTTTTTGGGGATTTTCCAACACTACAACTACATATCATCGCATTGATCTTGGTAACATTCATTCTCAGACATTTACACTTTATAGCTTTTCTCCAACTATATATTTTTCAATACACAAAAATATCTATTGAACATAAGATAAAATGAAAGCAAATGTTTATTTAAAATCAACCAGAAAAATTTAAGCTGCTATGTTACTTTACAGCCTTGATATTTTTTTACATATAGATATTTTTGTAACAAAAATCTGTATGCTGGTACATTCTATATTTATATCTGTTATGTTATTTAATAACAGTTTATCAATTGTAGGATATCTTTCTATATACACACAAACACACACATACACACACACACATATATATATATACAGGGTGGGCAAAAATAAGGGTCCTATTTTTAAAAATTCATAACTTTTTTAGTTATTGATTTTTTTTTTATTTTTTTTTTAGAATAAGTAAAGGACCCCTTCCGAAGCAAGCATGAGCCGTATTAGCCCTAAGGAACGTACCCTCATTTAGAAAACATTATTTTTGCTTAAAAAACTCAAAACAGTGTAAAAAACAATACTTTAGTTTTTGTAAGTTTTAAGAAGTGTTTTTCGGCTAAAATTTGTTTTGTTTATTTCAAAAAATCTCGGAAGGGTCAGTCTACACACACATAAAGTTTGGTGAGTTTAACTTTTATTTTGTGGAAGTTATTCAAATTCAAGTTATTCAAATTTAAAGATAGGACCTTTATTTTGGCCCACCCTGTATATATATATATATATATATATACATATATATATATATATATATATATATATATGAAGGTTTATAACTAAAAGATAACTTTTAGAGAATTAGACCTATTGTGAGATGAGGAATGAGGAAAGCTCAATATACTGGATAGATGATGATAAGATTTTAATCTTTGAAAAGCCTGGCTTAAAGAATGCAATTGAAAGAGAAGAAGAATATTTTTATTTACTAAATGCTCCTTGTTCTGAACAACTGAAGATATTGATCTGTTTCCATTTGCCGGTCTAACTATTTTTCATTGACTCACCTTATATATATATATATATATATATATATATATATATATATATATATATATATATATATATATATATATATTAATTGATCAAGTTCAAATATGGTAATAAGGTGAACATGAAACAATTTTTTTCAGAAGTGTTCAATACCAAGTAGAGAATTTATGAAATTATCCAACGTTTTGACACACTACTGCATCTTGTCAAAAGCAGAATGCCTTTGACAAGATGCGGTAGCGCATCAGAACGTTGGTTGATTGGCATATCAAGACTATAATATTGTTTATGTCATTTTATATATATATATATATATATATATATATATATATATATATATATATATATATATATATATATTAAATTACACTGTTGACATAGATTTGTTACCCATGGTTTTTTCTTCAGCCTCACGGCTTGTGGGCCTATTGATGTTAAATTCAAAATATCCGTCCCAATTTGAAGCTTCGCGTTGTTTTGATTTTCTGGATGAAATTATGTATGTCTCTCTCTTTCTCTCTCTCTCTCTCTATCTCTCTCTCTCTCTATATATATATATATATATATATATATATAGTGTATAGGACTTTGAGAAAATCAGCATGTCATCTGTGATCTAAAAATGAAAGCACAAAGTTATTTTCTGCAAAAGGAAATATCTCTAAAAAAACATCAAAAATCATTTACGTACATGTATATATTCAGATACAGAATCTTTTTTTCTATAAAATTCCTCTGATTGGCTCAATTACATGATGACTGACTGATATAGTTACAATAATTTTTTTCATGCCGCCAGAAAATCGCTTTCTTTCTCATCTAAAGAAAGGTGTATGTATTCTAACAAAGATGGCTTCAATTGTATCAACTTTTTTTTATTCAAAAATATCATTTTCACCTTTGCCTTGAAATGTATATGAATGAAAGACAACGTCATTCAGAATGTCAGCATCTTCCAGAAGATATCGAATAAATATAGAACACTTTTACAGAAACATAATCAATTATTTATTTCTTCTTTTATGAATCTTGTTTCTTGTAAAAAAACATGTGTCGGAGGGTCAAGAATTGAATTGGAATATATTGAAGGTTGTTTTGAAATATGGAATTCAAGATAACGTCACTTAATTTAGGCACTTTTCTTCTTTCATAGAAAATTGTTTGAAATTTTGTTTTTCTCCACCTTTTGCAAAACATATTTATATCCGTTCTTTCCATTCCATTTCAAGCAGTTATTATTTACCATTGCCATATTGTTATGAACACACGTATATTTGATTCCATGGACAGAATTTATTTTCACAGCTATTAATTTGTCATATTTCTCACATACATCAAAGAAAGAAAGAATTAATGCAAAAAGACAATTGTTAAAGACTGAACGCTGCCTTTGCCAGAATGTATATAAAACACACACGTAAGTGTGTTTCTTGGATAAAAATAATGAATTTCTTCACAGTTCACAAATAGAAAATAGCTTTATGGAAAACATGTATGATTATTATTATGTTATTATAATTTAAATTTTAATATTACAAACAGTCTTCTAATCTTTATCAGAAAACGTATTATTTGATAAAACTGGATAAAAATGAAGCCGTTGTGAAAAACTAAACATTTTTAAAATGCAAGTCAGTCCACGCGAAATATATGTATATACCGAAGGGCAAAGAAAACCATTGTCTTTTTTAAAATGAACGTACACACGTTCATCTCGTCGTGAATTACTGTTCAGAACAAACAATTCCTTTAACCGACATTGTTTCATTTCAAAACTAAACTTCTCATCAGTCTGTAAAATAATGATACATATTAAATACGCCCACATCGGGGTTCAGACATCTTTTGTGGTTATCCTTTAAATGCATAATTACATAACTTCCATTATTCTAAGATTTTATTTGAATGTTTTATTACTGTCTTAAAATTGATTTTAACAACATCTTGTTTTCCTTTACAAGTAGATTCCCTGATAGAATCAAATAGACCACAAAAGAGTCTCTAATCTGATAGGTCCCTCACTATCCACCAAGTTCCAGACCCTGTCCCATCGCCGCAATGTTGCATCCTTGTGCTTGTTGTACAAGTGCCTCAATGGAATGTGCTTCGATGAATTTGCTGCTCTAGTGCCCGTCGACGTAAATACACTTCACCAACATCACAATCAACTAAATCCCATCCATTCACTGTGGAGGTCTCCAGATACTGGAGAGCTTTCTACTCCAATAGCTTCTTTCCTCAATCTGCCGTCCTTTGGAACTCCCTTCCTGCTCTCTGTTTCCCCGACTGTACCGACATACAGAAATTTAAAACTAATATGAACAAATGTTGCATTGACTGGCTTCTGACATATATTTATTGTCGCGTGTCGTAGAAGAACTTTCGCTGTTGATTCAAATGAGGCGATATGTCGTAGCTACGCGATCCGATTCTCGATCGTCATCGCCGCTATACTGCTGCTCGGACCAACCTTTTCTCTTCTATCCGTTCTTTTCTCGTCGTCTGCCTGCAGCCATTTTTCGCGACTGATTTGGTTGTCTTTGTCATCATCGTCCCTGCAGACGCTGCCGCCGTCGCCCTAATCTTCGTTGGTCGTCCATCGTACCAGCGTTTCTTCGTGGGCTGAAATCAACTTATTAACAAGTACAACAAAGTATTTTTCTGTTTTAATTAGAGCTATCTTTATTTAAGTAACTAATCAACTAGCTAACAACCGAGGAGTTCGTTGGGATCGAGAGAGAGGTTACGCTAACTAAATTCACTAGTTATTTCGTAATTACTTGTAGAGAGAGGAATGTGAAAGATTCTACCAAGGCTTTTATTTTTTGGGATTCTTAATCCCCTCTTGTAACAGCTACATAATTGTGTCTTGTTATCGTCGCTTCCAAGTGAAAACTGATTAAAATCCCAATTCAACTTTCCCACGCGGAACTCTCGCCACCAAATCTCGCGATCAACACCCAGGTGTGATTCAACCCTTAACCTTCGGTGACCTATAGGTTGCGTCAATGTCTCTGCGCACCCGTGGGAACACATGGAACCAAATTGCACGGAATGACTCCGCTACAAATCGCATAAGTCAAACCCGTCTCAAATAGATGCGTCCAACTCTCACAGGGCCATTATCTAACACAAACATCTAGATGCACAGTTCCTAATTTAGGATGATCCCCTTAAATTACACCCTAATTCTCAGTGGCCCCTTACATCTACAGTGGCAACTTGTCTTGTTTGGGGTGAACTCAGTTTAAAAAAACAAAAAAACAAAAAAACAAAAAATAATGCATACAGTTAGACCATCTCTACAAGTTCAAGAAGTTCTATTCATTATTTTTCTGTTAGTTGAGAATCAAAATATACATTTATAAAGTTCTTACTTTGGTATTAGTTAACAAAAGGAATTGCCGTGAATTACCCTGACAGACAGGCAGACATAAAAAAAATGTGCTGTTGATTTATTTATTATTTAATCGAAAATAAGTGGTTAAGATGTGGCCTAATGTATTTGTTACGTTTACAAAAATTCTCAGCGACGGACAGACAGAAATCCTGATATTGTGACCCTACAGTCGCATATTTTCGCTAGGCTACTATGTCAGCCCCAAAACCCTTGTAAGAGTTTATGATATATTTCCATTCTATGAAGGTCTGCCACGAACTGAGATCCAATGATGCTATTATGCAACCTTTGTTCAAACTCAAACATACTTATCTAACTGCTCTGGTTAATGCACTTTCAGAATATATCTGGTTATGGGGGGGTATCTCTAAAACTCTTGTCAGAGTTTGCAATTGGGGCAGATTTTGCAGGCGGAATGTTGAGGATGGAGGGTAGAGGCATTGCCACTATTCATTCATAATATGGGTCCATAGTTGTTCAATTTATCATCGTCTCTATTCTATAATACGATTTAAATCAATAGTATTTAATTATTTATATTACCTATGCATTATTTCTTTCTTTCTTTACGGTTGAATATGTTAATCTAAGTGACCTTACCGAATCCTAACTGTATTTGAAAAAAGATTGCTATTAATATTTTTTGATTAAGGGGTGACATTAACATTTTTTATAAGGGATTGATGTTAATATTTATTACCGATCTAGTGGAATTATTATTATTATTTTCTATATTTATAATTATAATTACATCATAGGATGTTATAATATTATCTCTTAGCTACTTCTATATTCATCCAAGTTAATTTGTTTGAAGTGCCTACAACTAATTCCTACTTCCTGACTTTGGTTTAATAATTTATCTCTCTCTGGGAATCTAATTATTACTAATTTTTCATTCAGACGAAGATAACAACTAGGGTTGTGTACTGTAGGTATTGAGGCCCCTTAAAAAATTATCTACTTAACACTGGGTACTCTATTATTCGTGTTCAAATACTGTATACAGTGCGTGTTATTTTTCTTATTTGGGTTATTAAAAAATCGTACATGCTAAGCTTCATTTTGATGTTAATAGCTCTGACTGACCACACCCATTTTTCAAGCCTACCAAAGGCTTTCCTGGATTTTTCATCCTTAGCTATTCTGCAAGTGAAGATAGATGGAGGGGTCAACTATACTTAATCTACTCTCTGTTTGGATTTATGCATCTTAGTGTGACTCATAATCTGTTCTTCATATCTTAGGCACTGTCTATTTATAAACTGAACATCTTTGACATTTTAATTATTCAATGTTATTTCTTTTATTTCAAAGGGAAATATTTCTATGAATTGTAATTCATCAGGTCGAGTTTCATGTATTGTTTTTTTTTAATTTGGCTTTAGAGCATTTATAATAATGCAGTGATATCAACTGGAGCCATCTCAGTTTAATGACCCGAACGCCTTGATCATTCAGTATGGTTGGCCTAGTTATAATATATTTCTGATCACTGAGTTACCTAGCTGAAACCAACTGAAGCTACCCATAGACTTTCAGGCTAAGAGAATCAAGGACATTTATATAAAGACGGCTCTCCTAGAAGATAGTCCGATGTAGCATGCTTCATATCAGCTATTAAACACCTGAACTTATGTTTGGCTGGCTGTAACATTTTTGTTGTGCATTGTATTAACAACGTGTAAATTAAACAAAAATGACGACGAATGAATGAATGACAAATCATCCCAGAAGTAGCACTTGCATTTTATTCACTACACTAAACATCGCTTCTTCATACTTGCTAGCAAAGTTCATTATTTTTCCTAGTGTTAAATTATTTTAGGGTTATTTTATCTTTTTTAAATCCAGAATATTTTTTTGAAATGCTACAAAATCAAAATATGCTTTCTGAAACATCGAACTTGAATTTCTTTTCGTCTATGAAAATGAACCCAGTTGAAGCATTTGTGTAAAAGCTCTTACTCACCTGTGAAGTCATGCAATGGACTGAGTTGAAATATTTTTACATTTCAGAATGAAATGAAGTTTGAAGCAGCAGGATCTTCAAAGTCCACTCACAAAATGAATGCCAAAGTAATCTTTAAAATCAACCTCAGAAGGAGAATTTTAAATTAACAAAAAGAAAATTTAAAGATTCAGCCTTAAGGAAAGACAATTGATATGAATTTCCTTGCATGCAATATTTCTATTTGAAAACACAGAAGTTTGGAAAATAAACATTTCTAAAAATTCCAAAAAAGAATTTTAAATGGAAAGTTTTAATTGAATGTGTCAGAATAAAATGATGAGAAAATATAAAAAGATATTTGTAAAATGATTTTCCGTTGATTAATATCAAGAAATCCCAACATTTTAAATTTAGAACAGAAAATAATCATGATAAAATAAATAATAATATTAAAACGTGCTGACATAAGCATCGGTTGGTATTGCAGAAAATACTCATGAACGGCCAGGGAAGATAGAAAGACCGACAAAGGAAGAGCACCATCCACACTTGCACTAGAGGGGAACAAAGACTACTGGAATCCTCAGGATGCTACTTGGCACTCAGGTTCCAGAGAAAAACAATGGATGATATCAGCGAAAAATCAATGGTAAACGACTGTTGCGAAAATGCAAAGTGATTTTCAATGGTTATGAAAAGAAGAAGAGAGTACTGGAAATGTGAGGAGACTAGTTGTTTTTACTCAGTCTCCAGGGACACCCATCTGTTAATGCCAGAGAACAATTAGTGATAATAAACTGTGTGAGAACCCGCAATGTGTAAAATAGTAATAATGTACAAAATATCTGACAAAATTATCAATGGAGAAAGAAATGGAAACTTGGAGACTGGAACTGACAGCTGGAGGACAACACCTGACAATGATAAAAATACAGAGAGGCATTTTCGATAGATACTTTTATCTCCACTACTTTTTATCATAGTTATTATGCCACTCAGTTATATATTCAAGAAGTACAATGTCGGATAAAAAGTACACACATAAAGGAAAAAATAAACCATCTCATGTATATGGATGATTGTAAGCTATTTGCAATTATATAAACGAGCTAGAAACACTAATAAACTCAGATAAAATGACCAGGTCACTTGAAAGGTTGAGTAACACTAAAATTCGGGAACAAGCTAGCAACTTTTAGATATTCAGAATCTGGCATAAACGAGAAACAGTAACAATAAGAGCAATGTATATGATGGACAAAAATATTAGTATTACCGGTAGTGTGGAACAAGAGAATAAACCTTCTCTAAATGTTGTTGACCATCTTCTAATACGATGTTCGGAAAACTGATTGCATACCTTCAGGATCATGTTCCATACGATGGGCGTTCAATAAGTAATGTCCCTGACACACTTCCAGTTGTGTGATCTAGATGAAATTTCGCATGTGTAATGATTTATATCTGTACGGGTTATGTTGCAAAAAACAGCTCTGAACTAATTGTGGTTTCTGATTTACAGGTGTTTGAACTTATTCAGGTGTGAAATGGAGCCAGCTGAGTGTCGCGCAGTGATCCGGTTTTTGTATTTGAAAAGACGCACACCAAAGGAGACTTTTGATGAATGAAAGAAACTTATGGTGATGCTGCCCCATCATATGACCTTGTAAAACGTTGGCATTTTGAATTCAAACATGGCCGAAAGTCTGTAGAAACAGCTCCAAGAGCTGGTTGTCCCTCTTCTGCCATTGATGAGGCATCTGTTCGTCAAGTTGAGGCTGCCATTTTGGAAGATCGACGCATTACTTATCGCCAAATAGCCCAAGAAGTCAAGATTAGTACAGGGTCTGTGGAAACTATCATTCATGACAATTTGCATATGCATAAGGTGTCTGGCAGATAGATTCCCAGGTTGCTCACACCGTTCCAGAAGCAACAACGCGTCAAGTGCTCGAGGATGAATTTGGAGATGTGCCAAAATGATGAGTCAAAGTTTTTCAAAAGACTGATTACACAGGATGAAACTTGGGTCCATCACTATGATCCAGAGACCAAAGCCCAGTCAATGCAGTGGAAGCACTTGGACTCACCACCTCCAAAGAAGGCAAGGGTGCAGCCCTCCACTGGCAAGGTCATGCTCACAGTCTTCTGGGACCAGGATGGAGTAGTGATGGCAGATTTCCTGGCAAAGAGTACCACAATTATAGGAGCCTATTACGCTTCACTTTTAATGAAATTAAGAGAAGCTATCAAAATCAAGAGGCGGGGCAAGATCAGCAAAGGTATCCTCCTCCTGCAGGACAACGCTCCGGTCCACAACTCGCATGTCGCCAGATCAGAAGCACGGGCGTGTGGCTATGAAATCCTCCCCATTCCCCTTACTCTCCTGACCTTGCACCCTCTGACTTTCATCTCTTCCCAGCCATGAAGTTGTTTTTGAAAGGAAAGCGTTTCCCAGATGATGCAGCTTTGATTTTTGAAGTTACGACGTGGTTGGAGGACCAACTTGGGGTGTTCTACAAAAACGGTGTGCAGAGCTGCATCAAACGATGAGAGAAATGCATAACTCTGGGTGGATCCTATGTAGAGAAAGACTAATAACTGTGCTAAGTTTCATTAATCTACTGCTATGGGAAATGGGTCATGGCATTACTTATTGAACGCCTCTCATACATACGAATAATGCCAAAAGATTCTCATAGACATAAGTCCGAAAATGTTTGGTTTCTGAGTTATAGATCATTGAATCAGATACTGATAAACATTCTTTACTGTAACACCTAGCACATACAATGTGTGTGATAGCGCACTATTATATATACATATGAGATAGATAAATACTATCTCTGTGATAGGATCACACAGGCAAAATAAGCCTTGGTCTGGTGCTGCCACATATACCAACAAAAACATAATAAAAGGATGACGAACAAATATAAAAGCTTGAAGGCTCATAGGAAAGATCTGAGTGTCATGATGGCAGGAGCTTTTTTGATAGCAAACATGAGAGACTCGATCGGCATTTTGTGAATGTTCAGGTGACAGAATACAACAAGGAAATAAATATAGTCAGTACAAAATAAAGATAACATGTTATCTATAAGTCATAACTTGAATCATGTAAGCTGCATTTGCACACAGTTTTTCACAATAGCAGTCGATTATATTTGGCTTAATTTAAAGTATTTTTGAACCTAACTCATTTAAAGGGGTCCGTAAGGGGGCATACACCTTCGAACCTCTGATTTTAAATTAAATTGTTAAAAGACACAAAACGATTCCTTAATCTAAGCTTATAACATCAATCATATAAGCCCTATTTTTCACAGTTTTCACCATGGCAAGATTGTTTTGATTACTTGGAAATATTTTAAGTTTGCCTTCTTTTAATTATTAAAGAATATTCCAACTAGTTTTTATAGAAAACAACTAAATTGAATGATGAGCCCCGACACAACATTAAACCTTCTTGGATTCTCTTGAAAAAGAAAAGGGTAAAAAGTTGGAAGATTTTAAATTCCTCCGATTTTTTTAAACAATAGGTATTAAACATCAATAAATATTCCCAAAATTTCAGTTTCTTTTTAGTATTTTAAAGGATTTGGGGGGTGCGTACTATAGACACAACTTCCCATTTTAAAATTCAAATATTTAAGATTTTTATTAAATTTGATTCATAATCAATAGATACCAATTAAGTAAGATTTCTTGAATTTCAGTTTCTTCTTAAGACCCCTTGAGCTTAAGTCTTAATTTTCTAGAGTAAAAATCATATAATGTATTTTAATCAAAATTGAAATAAGATTCTAAGCATCAAATTTAGTACTATTATATTTTGATTTTAATCTTCGTAAGAGAACATAAAATCGTGCTAAACTGTTCGGTTGGAGGAGTTAATTTTATTCTTTTAGATATTAAAAACCAAGAATAGTAATATTGAATTCAGGGCTTGGAGCAGGAGTACATACAACCCCTCAATCCTTCATGGGGGGGGGATCTGGGTGTGCCTCTAGGTTAAAACTATAAATTTACTGACAATTATTTCAATAAAGGTCACTTTATGTAAACTTGCTCTTGCTCATCCCCCTAAATTGAAAAATGATTTATTGGAATCTTTTGAAAATAATTTATTGGGAAGCATGATAACTATAAATAAAATGGAATAAAAAATAATATCAGCTCTGAAAAAATTTAAAAAATCTGGTAAAAATGAGTGCTCTAAAAGAGTTTATAATATTGGGTACAAAAATGACTTAACATCGGTAAGAGAAAACTTTACAAAACGGAGATTTAACGAAACGAAATTGCTCCAGTCAAGAAAGTTCAATAACATCTGGTAATATGAGGTTCAGGGCTTGGATCAAGAGTACATAGGATTCCTTAATATTTTATGACAGAAAAGCTGGGTGTACTCTGAGGGAGTTAAAAACTATAAGTGTTGTTCACTTGAAGATATGTACTAGCGTAGAAACGGTTTGCAAGATGGTAGTGAACTTATATTATTATGATATATAATAATATTATAAACACATATAACTTGTGTCTGTAGTGAAGAGAACCTGTAGCTCAGATGGCTAACTATTGCCTCCTTGATACCATCGTAAATAAAGTAATCTCTGTCACGTTAAGTAGCATTGAGTAGAATTAATCTCTGCCATGTTGGGTCGCCTGCCATTGAATAGAGCCAAGCTTTCCTTCAGAAGAACGCTCATCCCTTCTTGATTCGGTACAATTGACAACAGAAGTAGACATGACAGGTGAAGGTTTGCCAAACAAATTTCAGTAAAATAAATGAAGTGGTCACAGACTTGATTCTTCTCTTTAGCCCGTTACATGAAATACCCTTCTTATTTTGGGTTTGTGACGACGATGTCTGTAACAAAAAATTTTTTAAAACTTTTATTCACTCACGGACAATGCATATTGCCACTGAGACATAAGGGGCTACTCTAAATTAGGGGTTGATTTATGGGGGGATCCTAAGTGGGGAGTTGTGCAGTAAGATTTTTGTTCACATTACTTTTAAATT
This sequence comes from Sepiola atlantica, assembly GCA_963556195.1. Taxonomy (NCBI): domain Eukaryota; kingdom Metazoa; phylum Mollusca; class Cephalopoda; order Sepiida; family Sepiolidae; genus Sepiola; species Sepiola atlantica. The sequence continues at coordinate 163,240,706 of OY744520.1, read as the reverse complement.
TCTCCATGTTTGTGCATTCGGGTAAACAGGTGACAGGAAGGGAATTCTAAAGGCAAGCAGTCTTAAAAAAGTTTTGAGAGTAGAACGTTTTCCGGCCCCCGGGGATCTCTACAGTGAAAGGGTGGCATTTTGCTGCTACTCAGGTTGGTCGGGAGTATTTACGTTGAGAAGATACAAATGCAGTAAGTTTGTCAGAGCACATTCCGTGGAAGTACTTGTAAAACAAGCATAGGGATACAACATTACGGCAATGGTACAGGGGTTGGAGCTTGGTAGAGTGTGGGACCTACTAGTTTAGAGACTCTTTTTTGCACCCTAGAGAGTCTAGTAGTTGGTGCATCAATGCATGAAAAAAATAACATGTTAGATGATAAGTAAATCGACGTGAAAATAAGAACATTGAAGAGCAGAATCTAATACATATTTTTGTACTCCTTTTTTTCCTAATAAAACTCATGTATCGTGTGACAACTATTACTTTGAATTTAAGCTCAGCTAAACTTTTTCAATCAATTTAATTATCTTCCTACATCAAAATAAGACCACTGAGGTAGAGAATGTGAAAAATAATTATTCGACCAAGGTAGATAACTCTGCTTCAAGGGATGTAACTTTACTCTTCGGAACCAACAAAATCTTGTGCAATCTTTTATACTTTCAGAATTTATTATACAGAAGTTTATTACCAATTCTTTTAATTAAAATGATTTAGAAATATAATATCATAGTAAAAACATGTCTGTATTCTCAAGAACATTTGACAGTCGTGTAACAAGTCAGTAGAAATATCTGTAAATATGTCATTAAAGAACGGCAACATTTTTGACAAACTTTTAATGAGAGTTAAACCATAGATACGTTGAACAAAAATAAAAAGAGTTTTAAAATTTTAGCAAAGTTGATTCATTTTAAGACCATCTAATGAGGGCTGAACTCCACACACACAAACAAAATTCTAAACTGATAACTTGAATTGTTTAAGATCTATTTATAGAGTTCTGACTAGCGTGTTTTCGATGGCAGTCATGCATTCTGGGGGCTGAGCTCTTGTATTTTAAAAGGGTCCTTGACGGAGTATAGACTTCCCATTGAATTGTTTCTGTTGATTTTAATGAGACGTGTAAACTTTTTATAAGATTAATCTCTTTGAAGCCTTCTGGAGTCTGAACTCTTACACTTATTAGAGTGTACAAATGTCTCTCATTATCAGATATAATTCTCAGAATAAATTTGAGGGACGGTTTTAAAAGTTCAGATTGTCATCTTGCAAGATTTTGGTGGGCTAAACTATCACAGAATAGATTGCAGTTCTTTCTTTCACCTTCTAGGATGAGTATTGAAGCTATTATATATATATATATATATATATATATATATATATATATATATATATGTTAATGGAATAGGCTACACCTCCATTTTCCTATATGGACCTACTATATATAGAGTGAGTACTGATTAACAAATAACTTACTAATGTCTATCTCTTCATTCTTTCTTTCTTTCTTTTTTGTTGCTTATTCTTTCCATTCGGTACCAAATTGTCTATTGTACCCGTTTATCAAGAATACAATGATATAGTCATCTAAATACAGCTGTTTCGCCCTATGACGGCTATTCAGTGTCGCTAGACGTGGTGAGTGTTTCAATCTGAGATTCGAAACTGATTGTTTGGACAGCAGTAAGGACATCTTAACCTTATGCTTTTATGCTCACTACGAAGTACGAGAAATTATGTTCATGTTTGTTCACACTACCGATTGTCCAGATAGTTCAATTCTTTTACCAAGAGTAATGCTTTACGCTAAATGGAAATACTTAATTTCCTTACTTGAGAGCTCAACCACCCAGTTTTGAGCAAATGTAGCAAGTCAAAGACACAACATAAAAATTGATTTATCAAAAACAGTCGTTCTGTTATGAATTCCGAAACCGAGCCAGATCAAGACAGTAGACTTTGTACATAAAAAGTGCTCAATATCGTGTCAGATAGAACTTTATAACAATAATAAATAATAATAAATTTGGCCTTTTTGAACGTTATACTGCAGCAAATAATTTTTAAAAACTTTTATTCAAATGTATAATACTACAGAAATATATAAAAACTGCAGTAAAGTGTTCAGCTGAGCCAAATTTATTATTGTTATTTTGATAGTCTCTGTTCAACTCATCAAAACTGCACAACAAAATACAAAAACTGGTTTGAGTTTTAATCTTTCAGAAAAAGTTTTAAAGTTTCTGCTCTTGAAATTAAAATTATTGTAACTTTTTCACTTTGATTATATCTATTCATCTACACCGTTTCGTATTTTCGACCAAATTATATCTTCTGGGAGAAAAACGATAATTATGAAACCTTGCCAAAATCCTTGATTTGTTGCTGCCAAATTGTTGCAAATCATCCGCCAGTTGAATGGTTTTAAATTGAAACTCGATGCCTGTATTTACTGACAATTGCTGGTGCTGGGATTTCATCTGTAACCATTTCGAAAATAGACAGGACAAAAGTGTTGACCTTACGAAGTATATTCTCAGCACTAAAAATCAATGGCTGTATATCTATCAATTGATTGGGGATTCTGTGTGCAACCTTCCTGGAAATAGAAGCCATTCATTTTATATAACATACGAATAATTTAAAACAAGTCTAACTCGTAATGTTGAATGTTTTTAAATGTATTCCCTTAATTATTATCATTATTATAATTGTCTTGTACGTCGGGTCACTAGTACCATGATATCTGATGCGTGATCGTGTAGAGGAATTAACGAACATTAAATGAATCGTACAAATTAAATTATATACATTTTTATTTAGAATCAGCAGTAGATAAAGAAGATTTAAAGGTTTTTACGACCATAGAGTAAGTCCAAAAATATTTTCATTGACATACACTCACCAAATGCCAAGTTTCTGCAAATGTATTAGTATAAACATTTCAGTTAGTGTGCATTTATCTCTCACGAGTTGTTTTAAGTAGTGTTTATCGGAGTGTGTATGTTGTCCAAACTGCTACAAGTTGTTGTATGTTGTTGTGGTTACAATGGTTGATACTGAACTGCTGATACTCTGGGTCTCTTTCTTTTTATAGTGTAGGCATTGGCGCCCAGTGGCTTAGCATGGACTATTTAACGGATTCTTTGTATATGCTTGTGGTGAAGATATTTTCAACTGTTCTCATTGGTTGAAAAATGTATATTTTTTCTATTTATTTTATTTTATTGGAGCCGATTTTTGTACAAAAAATATGAAACTCCTTTTTATATTTAATATTTTTCTCATGTTTGCACAGAAATATGAAGCTCAAGGGATTGTTCGTTTTTCTTGGTTCTTATTTACATTAATATTTTTAGATAGAATGAGTTCGACAAAGTGGGTGTTTGTTGGATGTCAAAACAAAGTTCACACAAATAGACTATTAGCCGAGTCTTTACCTATGGGGTTGTGGTGTTGGGAAAAGCCTACGAAAGATAAGTGCAGGTTCCATTCTATGTGCGACATAGCACTACAGTTATCCTGATGTTATACAACTGTTGATAGAGCAGCCGCTCTAAGCGCTATATAAGTGTTAGGGTTCCTGTATTACCAGTTGGAAACAGCAGCCAGACAAACTGTCAAGCATGTACTTTCAACCTAGTAGAACCAGATCAGCCTCAACTAGTTATATGAAATAAGTGACAAGCAGGTATTCGCAAGTTCTCCAGATGAAGAGGAACTAGAATTTATTGAATATTCTGTTGATGAGGAGAGTGGTAGACATCCAGCAGGATGAATAGTAAAACCTGTAGATGAACTCTTTTGTAGGATCAATGGACATTTAGTTGAAGTAGAGGCCAGAAAGTGGTGGGATGGCATTCTCATCACTCTCTGTCAGCTTCTCTAACCAAACAGCATTGATTTGGATCCTATCACACCGAGAAATGCATCCTTACGATTGTGCATCCTCGGATATCTTTACTTCTTGGTTAAGCTTGTGTCCTGAAGATGCCACCAGTTTTGTAATTAATATAATTGTTTCTTTTTAGAAACAGAAATAAAATTTCTGTCATTATATTGCTGTTGTTGGCCAAAATGTGGAATTTTTAATTGGAAATAAACATTTAAAGAACATCACCTTCTATTTCAGAAATATTTTGGTACTTAACTGGGAAAAACAAATTTTTCTGTGGATTTCTGTATCCTCCTCATCTTGTAAAATGTGAGGACCTTTTTTTCAAAATTTGAAATTCTCTTTTCACCATTGAATCCCGACCAAGCAGCAAACCGATCTCTCTGATTTCTACAAACATATATTGACCAAATAATTTATAATCAGAACAAGGAATGGAGAGAGAATGCAACAGTTGCAAGCATTTTATGAGTTCCATGAAATGGTTTACTGAGTTGCCGCAGAGGTAGACCAGTTGGTCTACTCCATGTCAAATACAATTCCGTGGAGGAAAACCAATGAACGAAAGAACTACACAACACAAACTTGCAATGTGACAATCTGAACTTTTACATGCAATATTTATTCACATGTTTCACATTGATGTGACTGTTTATACTTCTTTGATATTAGTATCCATTTTGTTCTGATCTTCTTTATTGAGGTCTTATTTGACTATAGCACTCCTATGAAACTCTCACAACTTATTAAAGTTAAATTAAACCGATTTAGTAGATCTACCCAATAATTTAGTAAAAATAGAATCAGATATAAGAGGGTGACAATTTCTAACTTATGGTGGTTGAAATGGTGCAATGCTTGCTGCCTAAGTGCAATAGCAACTGAACAAGTCGAAGTCGAAGTGAACCATTTACTATGGAATTTCTGCATGAGGATAAATCCTTCTATGCCTTCTTGAACCAATTCAGTTAGGTCATTTGCGCACTGTTCAGCAAAAAGAGAAAACATTTCACACCAAGGTGCATCTATGATGAAATCTCTGAGGAATTCCCAATCAGAACGTTGGTAGTATTTCATTGTTTTGAGTAACAGTGCTTTGGATTGGGGTCAGAGGGTTAACGTGATATCAACCATTATGACAAGGTGATCAGCATTCCCGAGTGGCATTTGTCACACAAGCCTTGAGAAGTGTTGTCAAGAATAGGTCGAAAAGTGAGGCTTGCTGGTCCTTGCGATCTGGCAGGCGGGTTAGGACTGACGATTTGTGAAAGATGATGTACAATCGAGAAGCTATGCTGTTAGCCCAACTGCGTCTGGGTAGCTCGAAAAGCAAAACCAATCTATGTGGTAGACATTAAAATCGCTAAATACATTGCTTTAGGTACTCGGATCCGAGGATAATGCTATGTCTATATATTTAAGATGTTATCGAGTTGAGTGCTGGGTTGAGGGAGAACGGTAGAGGAAATACAGGTAACTAACGCTCTGTTATAAGGTTAACCTAAAACATATGTTGGCCTGATCTTTAGATTCTGAACCAAGTTCTTTAGTCAAGGGAAGGGTATTATGAATATAGACACTGAGCCTATGCATGTGTCTGTTGGATATCAAAACAAAGTTCACACAAGTAGCCGAGTCTTTACCTATGGGGTTGTGGTGTTGGGAAAAGTCTACCAAAGATAGATGCAGGGTTCCATTCTATGTGCGACATGGCACTACAGTTATCCTGATGTTATACAACTGTTGATAGAGCAGCCGCTCTAAGCGCTACATAAGTGTTGGGGTTCCTGTATTACCAGTTGGAAACAGCAGCCAGACAAACTGTCAAGCACGTACCTTCAACCTAGTAGAACCAGATTAGCCTCGACTATTCATATGAAATAAGTGACAAGCAAGTATTCGCAAGTTGTCCAGATAAAGAGAAAATATCTGGGAATTGGAATTTATTGAATCCATTCTTAAAAACCGATATCCAGTAAATGTATTAGTGATAAACAATTTGGCCCAGAAAAATGTCCTGGTTATCTCTAGTTGTTTTAAATTGGTAAGTGTGTCTCTTATTTTCTAATCAAATTACTAAAGCAGTGTTTCCTGCTGTGAATTAATGTTTAATTTTGAACACTTAAAGGCTCAATTGAATATTAATATTTTTTTCACAAAGCAAAAATCAAACATTTTTCACTGAAAAGCAAAAACGTATTTCCAACCGAAAAGCAGAGAAAAGTTACAAAAAAACGTTTCAATCAGACATTGAAACCAAAAAAGACACTAAAACACTTTTCAGCCAGAGATTTTTCCATTCGTGCTCTTAAGGTTGTTGATTTATTTTCCATTTGTTACTGTGAATCTGATTATATTGGACAAACATCTCAACGATTGGTTGTGAAAATAAAGCAGCACATTCCATCATGTGAGCGTAAATGCAGTCATTGAAATTCTCAATGGAGAATTTTGTATTCCATATTTGATCAATATCTATTCGTTAGGCTTGTTTTCACTGATTACTACACGGTTAACTTCTTTAAATTCTCGGCCACCTTCTTATTTCAAAGTTTTAGAGGCGATCTACATTTATTGTAGACATTATTTATGCAAATGAGAAGAATTTGTTTTTCTCCGATTTTTTTAGAAACATTCTGTTGATTTAATTTATTGCATAAGTTTGATGTCATGTTGAATTCCAATTAAATTCTAAAATTACTCCTCTGATGAATGTTAATTAAAAATATCTTCTTATGAGTCAATTTATTAAAATAAAACCGCTTTTATTAGCTATTTTTAAAATGCGAATTGTTATTGAGAGTAAATGGTAAATCATTTTTTTTTTAATTCCAAAATGTTAATTCTTTGGGAAATGTCAGCATTTATGTGAGGTAGGTGTCTAATTATTTTAAAAAGAAAATTTAATAAATTTTGCACAATATGTAAAATTATTGAAAATGTTGTCTTTATTTGTCACATGAAATAGAAATGAAATAAAATTCAACGAAATGAATAAAATTTCTTTTTTTATAGATTCTTCAATTTTCATATTTAATAGATTTCCTAGTTCTCCCAATATTTTTAAGATAAAATACTTAATATTGAAATTATTTTTTTAACATCATGATGAATTCACACATTAAATTGAATTGAACACGTTTGGTTCTGCTTTCCTCTAATTTCAATACATAAGATTTTTACGAGGGGTTTCTTGTTTATTTTATACTGCAACAACCACACAATACATTAAATTAAAATTTCTCATATTAAAGTAAAGATTTTAATATGTATAGCAGATGGAATTACTGTCAACAGATGGGTTCATAATCCTTGGATCCTTTAATAAGTGCTAGAATTCAGATCCTGAAAGACTTCAATGCAATCTTTAAAAAGATAATGTAATATGGTAAATTGAATAAAAATAGAACTTACAGAAATGCATTTTAAATACAAACGTTTGAAGATAAGAAGACTGTTCATTTTTTTAATGTTAAGCTCAATTAGATGCTTTTTGATGACTGAACAACTCATTGAAAGTAAAAATTTAACAAATGTAATTATGTTTTTAGATTCCAATCACATCCCTTAAAATTCTGGAAATATAATTTAAGTACAATGTAAATCTCATTATTATCAGAAGAGAAATAATGCTCTCCTGATGATTTTAAAACTTTCACACATGCCATTAAATTACTTGTGAAAAGTTATAATTGGTTCAATGTCTCAAACACGTATTTACAATTATTTGACTCTGCTATATTCATTTCTATGAAGAACAGACTGACAAACAGACTCCATTTTTTCATATAGATAAATAGGTAATTGCAATTTTTAAAAATTATTAAATTGTATTCATTTTTGTTATTTCAAGATAATTTAATCATGTGAAGAAACAAACAAAAAATTGTTGACAAACAAAAATATTTATTTTTTCACTTCTGCACAAAATGTCATCATTCATAAAAGATTAGAAATTGAAATCTGAATATAAAATTCAATTTTCTCATTTTTTACTTACAATTTGTTCAAATCGTTTTAGTTAAATCATCAAAAGATATTGTAGCAGTAGCATTACTAAATAACTTATAGAAAAAGTTCTAAAACCAAAATATAGTGAAATTATTTCCTTAAATATAGGTTTCCTATATTAAATGTCATATAGTAGAAGTGATGTAACTGTTGCCAGTGTAGATTGGGTGTTCAAGTTCTGTTAGGGCTGTTAACAGGGCCGGATTAACCATAAGGCAAAAAAGGCACATGCCTTAGTGTCAGGCAAAAATCTAAGGCAAAAATGCAGGTCGCAAAAAAAAAAAAATGGGGGGAAGGGGGTATTTTTGGCCGTACACTGTTACAATCAAGAGAGCGAAAAAAGTGCACAAGTTTGTATCTATAATGAAAGAAAGAAATTACAGCATTTGTTTTAATAATCTAATTCCACTTGTCTACTAATATCTTATATTTCTGCGCGACCTTCAATTTGATCTAAATTTTCTTAATTAGGTATATATTGCTGTTGCTGTTGCTGTTAAAGGATTAGTTACTGTGTATTCAAAAGACCTTTGTTTTGATTTTCCAGCAGAATTTCAACAATTTATGTGCTGGTATAAAGAACAGAGACATAATGATAAAAGGTTCAAGGGCTCAGAAAATGTTTCAAATGCTTCATATTTCTGGTGTCAATCAAGCATTTCCAAATACTGAACTAGCTCTGCGGATTTACTTATATCTGATGGTAACTAATTGTTCAGGAGAACGCTCATTTTCACAATTGAAAAGAATTAAAGATGTAAAACGATCGACAATGGGTCAACAACGTCTTGTTGTACTGTCACTTCTCTGCATTGAAAGAGATTTGCTCAAGAAAATTAACTTAAAAAAACTATTGAACGAATTTGCAGTTGTAAAAACGCACAAAGTTGTAATGTAATTTTTGCCTAATAAGTATTCTGTACTTTCACTATTTCAGGCTACTTGTTAAAAATGTGCCTTAGGGCCAGCGATGCCTTAACTCGGCACTGGCTGTTAATTTACTTATACCCTGTACTATACTTTTAACTTTTGCTTGCTACTATCCCTAGCAAATGTCTGAATCTTTCTCACAACTATTGGCGAAATAGTAGCATAGATTATATTATTGTGAAGTTACACGGACAGAATACAAATAATTATAAGTCTATTTGTGGTTAATGACGGTCATCTATTTCATTATTTAGAGATTGAAGTTCGAACTCTGGTGTCAACAGTGATACTGTTAATTCATATATTAGAAAAAATGTGACCTGTTGGGTCACTCATTGAGCTCAGGTTAAATTGTTTGAATCAGGTAGAAGTGAGTTTGTAAAACCAGTTAAATATAAAAGAAATAAAAATATTTTTTAAATTCTTTTTTTTGCTCACTGTATTTCTGTCTCTCTTTTCTGTTTACATTCATGACTTAAATAATATTACTACAGCTGATGATATTTCCCTTTGTTAATAATGGACTGTTCCAATCTTTTTACTCCTTCCTTCGACAGTAAATAAACAGAGAGAGAGTGATGGAAGCGAGGCTGATAGATATCATATAAAATCAGAATGGGATTCAAACAACATACATTGAGATAGTGTGGGAGTCACTTAGTAAGAGATTGACCATTTGGTAAGTTAATTACAAATTACAACTAATTAGAACAATTAAAATGGAAGTTTTTCAAACATAATTTAATCCCAAAATTGAGGAATATTTTAGCATATATTTAGTGTTACTGAAATGAAAGAATTGTCCTATTTTAATAAACCTTTCAACAGTAATTCCATAAGTTATATACTTTATGATGAATACAAGTTTTCAAATTTAATATAGCGATTTTCAGTGGACCAGATTAATGCATATGAGCACTAATAGTTATAATTTCTTATTTTTGTTACTATTAAAAGTGGCACTTTTTTCCCTAATATTTTTTATAAGGAGACAGAAAATAATGCTACAAAACAGTCATGGGCAAACTGCAGTCTGCGGATCACATGGGTTTTCTGAATGACATGCCTAATTTAACAGGAAAATGAGTTATTATTTTTTTGTTCGTTTTCTTTCGTTCTTTTTTTTTTAACTTGAAATTTAATTTTCTTAACGTCCCTATGTACTAGCCTCCCCACGAGGTCAGAGTTAGACACAAAATCGGCGTTTAATGTGGGGAAAAACGGGCTCCATAAAAAGGGGTACTCTGGATCAGGACACAAATTAAAATTGTCTCAGTCTAGCAGGATTTCTCCTTCACTGACATAGGACAGAAAATATGAAGTGTAGTATCAGAGCAGATACTACACTTTGCTCCTAGCCGAAATGTAAAAATGTCGAATGAATGAATTAAAAACGAATCTGACTACTTTTATACAAATGTTTATGATAACATTTTCAATTTCATTCTCAAATTGTTTAATATGTATCTAATTTTTAAGAAAATAATTTAAAGAAAATGTTGAATCATAGATTATAAAAAATATTTCTGTATAACAAACCATATCTCGTAACAGCTGTAATGAAGGTGTAACATAGCTGGATGACGATCCTTCATCTCGTAATAGCTGAAGTCTTGTTGTGTTGATGACACATAGCAGTAGTAGGCGTCACAATGATGTTGATCTCTTTATTTTTCTTCCTTTTTGTTGTTGTTAACAAACGTCGTCATCAATGTAGTGGAGTTGACATAGCTTCAAAAACAGAATCGTTCACTTTCTTTTTCTCTTCTTTAGATAGCAGCAGTGTTGTTTCATTTTCTCTTAGTTCTGTAATAGTAGCTGAAATAGTGTCAAAAAAAACACCAACATCATTTTTGCTCTATGGCATCAAACTCTTATGTTGTTTTATTTTATACAGCATATTATGCTTCCCTTCGCCTGCTCCCTTGGAATTGGAGACTGAGATAGAGTTTCAAAAACGACATCTGAATCCGTTCAAACCGCCAGACAAATGGAGAAAGATGTTACTATCTTCTTAGCTATATGTTACTCCGGACTTCCTGTCCATGACGTCATATCCTGACACGTTAGCTCTAATTCTAATCTCGAATTTCTAATGGAATTTTTCGCTTTATCTACTTAATCTAACCTTCGTATAGAAAATTCCGTTACTAATATTTTAACCCACCCTACAAACGAATCATAATTCACATTGAATGCATTAATTTTTTTTCAGCATTTATTATTTATTGTTCAATTATGTAGCAGTTAATAACATTGATAACATAAGAAGATTACAATTTTCTATAGAAAATATACTTTTACCGAAGAGAAAAAATCATATTTTCACTATTTCTTACATGTATGGTCTTCCATAGTGAAAATGAAAAAATACCTTGAATTTTTTGTTAGTGTAGACCCTCTGATGCTGGGTCACTTTTCAAAAGAAGGGTTGCCCTATGCCAGCTTTAGGTCAGACTAATTTTATTCCCTGTCAGTATAATTTACTGTTTTGTCCCATTATTTCCAATTATCTTTCTGGCAAATGTATTATACATTATTCTTCTGCCATCCAAAAACACGTGACCTTTTTAGTAAATTCTTGGTGCCATCCGATATCTTCTGGATGATTGAAAATCTGTCGCTCAAATAATTACATGGACATAAAAAGGTGTACAATCTCGTGAAAATAATATGTTCCATATAAAAGCAACTTTGCTGAGAACTAAAAAAAAATTACATGCGTTGATAAAACATGACTTTCCAATAAATTATGTCAGGAATTTCTGGCTGATACGCATACCATGTAACCCAGAAGAATCTTCACACATGAAGAACAAAACTTACTTCTAGAAATTCCTTTACAAATCTTTATAGTCTATGAATGATCTTTTAAGGCAGGAATAATTTGAATTAATATGGACATTGTTTTGGTACTTTTTCAGATGGTATTGATGACTTGTATTATTCAGACTACTATTCTCATCTTGGTTGTTATTTTCACAACTTGATGCATTTTTTTTTTTAGCTTGGGAATCTTTATCTCAAAAGCCCTTTATTTAATGCATGGGGTGAGGGACACACATACTCATGACTTAATGGTTAAAGGTGTTGCTTAACAATTATTTTTAAGTTTCAGTCTTCTGGAGATTGAAGGTTCAACTTTTACTACAGGCGACAATAAGTAGGAATAACACAATAATTAACACATCTACTCGGTAAGTAGGAATAACACAATAATTAACACATCTACTCGGTAAGTAGGAATAACACAATAATTAACACATCTACTCGGTAAGTAGGAATAACACAATAATTAACACATCTACTCGGTAAGTAGGAATAACACAATAATTAACACATCTACTCGGTAAGTAGGAATAACACAATAATTAACACATCTACTCGGTAAGTAGGAATAACACAATAATTAACACATCTACTCGGTAAGTAGGAATAACACAATAATTAACACATCTACTCGGTAAGTAGGAATAACACAATAATTAACACATCTACTCGGTAAGTAGGAATAACACAATAATTAACACATCTACTCGGTAAGTAGGAATAACACAATAATTAACACATCTACTCGGTAATGGCTGACTGAAAATGAAAAATGTACACTAGGCATTAAATAAAGAGTTCAGTTCAAACTTCCATATAGGGTACTTCTGCAGTTTACGAGCAGTGCTATTTTTTAGATAAGATTATCAAGTTAAATCTAATTTTTACGGTATGTTTTGTTTATAAGTTGTTAGGTAAAAGTACAGAATAGTTAACAAAGCAACCACTCCCCATGTTAAGAATGGGTTTCTAAACAGTTTTTATTTACTCCTCCCCAGGAGTTAGGCAGGAGGGTGGACCTCCTAGAACTGCACAGGACAAGCGTGCAGTATCCATCGGAACAGATACTACACTTTGATCTTAGCCAAAAGGCAAAGAAGGCAGGTTATTTATCTACCTCCCACAAGGTAAGATGTGACACAAGGTCAGGAAAGTGGGATTAGAAAAACCAGCACTCGAGGGGAGGCAAAGCCTGGGAGGGTGGACCTCCTAGAACTGCACAGGGCCAGTCTCGTGCAGTATCCATCGGAACAGATACTACACTTTGATCTTAGCCAAAAGGCCAAGAAGGCAGGTTTCTAAACAGTTACTTATTTAAATATTAACCTTGCTTAACATTGCTTAACTTCAGGTGATTCAATTAGAACTGGTGTTTCTGTATGATATAGTCATAAGCAATTACTATATACAGTTAGTCAGTAATATACACTCATTAATATAAATTTAAGATCATTGTTAGAATAAGGTTCCTTTAGCCATTATACTCACATATTTTATAGTCACAGAGGTTTTGTAGACATTATTAGTAGCCATATTGATTTGCACGTCAGACTAAATTGAAGAACCCATTAAATAGTAATAATCACGAGTTTCCATTCTTCGATAACATTAAAGCAATTGTAATTCTGTAACTTGATCTCCATTTTATTTCACCCTTTGTTTGATTTTCTTTTGTACGGTGATGTTGGAAGCAGGTATGATTCTTCGAATTCATTGCATCCAATCTAAATTAATTTATTCCCTCCTTACAGCTAAGGTGGGATTATTAATATTATTCGCAATTCCGGGGAGTCAGAAATTTTATTTGAAAGAAATCTTAACAATTTGTGATCGTCAAAATGGTGAGTTGTTACAGAACAGCAGAATATGTTGAGAGAACCTCATGAGATAAATGCAAAATCTGTCCAGCCAATAAGAATATAAACGAAAGGAAACGTCAGCATTATTGATTGGTTGGAAACAATATTAATTTCTTTGAGTAGAAGCATATTTATATTAGTCACTAAAGCATCAAAATTTATTAGTGACAAATAAGGAGAGAGAAAATCCATTTATATGAGGCCTATTTATGGTGTTTTGCATTCCTTCTCTATTAGCCTAGTGAAGAGGTACTAGCACAGGGACGCCTCAAAGACACCCAGTGCTTGGCCTTGTTTCCTGATTAGGACAATGAACGGCGTCTCTCTTCCTCTTTATCTGGGCAACTTGAGGAAAGTTTTTTGTCACTAAGTCTCGCATGACTAGTCTGGGTCACTCTTGTTCTGACGGATTGAGGGTACAGTTTAGACAGCTTGCCTGACTGCTGTTTACGACTGGTAGTACATGAGCCTAAACTCTTAGATAGTGCTAAGAATGGCTGCTCCATCAAAAGTTATATAATATCGTGGGTAACTGTATGTGCCATGTCGCGCATAGAAAGGGACCCTACAGTTATCCCTGGTGAGCTTTCCCGAGGCCACAACCCCTATGGACCAGGTCATGACTAATGGACTGGATGTGTGAGCTTATTGGCACCTAACAAACACTCACTTTGCCCTCCTCACTCTATGTAAAACCCAAATGACTACAAAGTGAACAAACATCTAGCTGCACAGCTCCTAATTTAGGATGATCCACTTAACTTTCACCCTAATTCTTAGTAGCCCCTTACGTCTGCAGTGGCATCTTGCCCTGTTTGGGGTGAACGCAGTTAAAAAAATACAACAACAAAAAACTGGTATCACCATTTAACTTATATTATTTACATGTTCATGTATTCACCATAAGTTGACTGCTGTATTCTATCGTTTTCTTCTTTATTATCATCTGAAAATTTTCAACTGGACAATTTTTTGATTTATATTTTTCGTTTTGCTTTCCATATCATGAAAATATTGTAAAGATAACAGCTCCTCTTTTCAAAATAGTTGTCAAAGACCATGTGATGAACTTACTATTTGTTTAATGCAATTTTTGTTCTAAAGGAATAATCTTTGTCTCTCACAAGAAAATACACATGTCCTCATCGTTTTTAAATTCATTTGGTTCATTGTATAATATTATTTTTCATTAAGATTGAACCGTAGATGTTTTATAAAATGGAACACTAGATATTTCATTATGAGTTATAACACTAGCTATGTTATTATAAAACACAACATTGCCCCGCTCTTCCTATCTCTCTCTTAATTATTTATTCCATTCGCCCTCTTTAACCACTTCCCTTATCATTCGCCCTTTATTTACGTCATTCGCCTTTTGTGACATCACCCATTTATCTCACCATTTCATCTGAAGTGTTTATTCAACACCTACCCACAATAGGAGTATGTGACACAAGGTCGGAAAGTGGGATTTGAAAAGCCAGCGCCCGAGAAGGTGAGCACTCTGGCCATTAAAAATTGCCTGGGCAGCCCCGTCGACATTCCACGGTAGGGGCGCCTCAGGCAGTAAGTAATAAACTTACTCCTCCCCAAAGAGGGGAGGAAAAGCCTGGGAGGGTGGACCTCCTAGAACTGCACAGGACAGACCCATAGACCGGTGTAAATCAAGCCCTGAAGGCCAAGACAATACCGGTCTATGGGGTGTAGTATCCATCGGAACAGATACTACACTTTGATCTTGGCCAAAATGCCGAGAAAGTGTGGTGAGAGAAATATCAGTCTTAGTATATTTATAGGTAAGCTAAGAGCTAGATGTGCAGTGCATGCCGGTTTTTATCAAATTATTTTTTAAATAGGATTTTGAAATTTAATTTATTGATTACATTTTTCCTTTTCGTTAAGATTTTTAAATAAATTATTAATTAATCGGTTTTTGCTTTTTAAAAAATTTACCAATCAGGCTTATTCATATTTACACAAACGATATTTAATGAAATAATTTTATGAATAGAGATGTTGATTTTGAATGTGTAGCTCCCCCTCTCCACTTTCTGTAGTCTAGAGTCACCCCTGGTGCTTATAATATCATGGTTGAAGCTTTGAAATTATATTTTACTCAAAGACACATTTGTAGATGCAGCCTACTGCATCCATGTATCTGTGAGTAGTGTAGTCTTTGTTGAGCAAATTACATTTTTTTTTGTGGATGGTCGTCTCGTTTTATTATTATTTGCAAATATTTTGGTCTCAAAACCAAAAATAATTTTTTTCTTGTTTCAATTCAGAATTGATAGATTCTTGATAGAATCTGTTTTTGATCCTTTCTATAAGATATTTGGGGTAGCGAAATATGTCAGAATGACACTGCAATACAGAAAATCAGTATTTCGAAGTCTAAATTAAAAAAAGGTAGAGAAATATTAAATAACTGAGAAATAATTAAACAAAACAAATGAAAATAAAACCCGGTTGGTTAGTCTGTTGATAAAGGTTTATTGAATCAAACCCAGAAACTTAAAGAAACCTGGTGATACCAGATCAGGCTGCCCTGTGGCTCCCTGAGACGAAATTCACCTACATTGACGTTTTTTTTTTTTTTTTTTTGTTTTGTTTGTAAAACTTAATTATGTTCTACAAAACCAAAAACAAAAACAACAGCCCCTCTCCCTTTCTCCCTCCCCTTTTTTATTTTTATTTTTCCTACCCTACTCCCGGTCCTGGATATGACCTTAAACTACATCCGATGGTGAGATCCGGCTTACGGACTTTGGGGAATGTGGAGCCTCCTCTTAATTACCATTGCTCCCAGGTCCACCCTGACCCGGAGTGGTAGTACCTGTTAGGGTCCCAACTATGGGTTAAATAGAAACAGATATTAAAAGGGGAAAGAAACAAAAAAGAGAAAAAACAAGACCAGATTCGGCATTAAATAACCCAAAAAGGGTTGATATGCCGTAAAACAAAACTACCAAACCAAACCTTAAAGAAACATTCTCCTGCCACAAAAAAACACACAAAGGTCAAAGATCACGAAAAATCAAAAAATAAAATCCTAAATCAAAACATAACATATTAAACAAATAAAAAAAAGCATAAAGAATTCCTGGGCTCAAGAAACTCAAAAGAGGAATTGTGTCTGTTTTAATATTTTAAAAGGATTCTTTCATATTGCTTGTGCCATATATTGTTTCACTTGTAGAAGCTCGATCTATGCATTCGGTAAGGAATGTTTTATTGTGTATGCAGTCTGATATGCATTGTTTTTCTTTATGTAAGCATGAATGATTAATCAGCGAAGTTGCTTCTTTTCCAAATTTTCTGCAGTTTTGTTTCCATTCTCCTAATGTCGGTTTCATTGCTTGAAGTTTATGTGCATTGCTGCTTCGAGATGAAACAATGTAGTTCAGCATTGAAAGTAGATAATGTTTTTTGCAACTTTTTGCCTGGGTTTGTATGAGTAAATAAAAAAAGACAGATCATATGACACAGAAACAAAGAGACATGACACCCAATGGAGCAGAACAGGAAAGGATGTAACAACAAAGACTTCAGTAATCTTACATATTCTTTTATGCGAATTCACTATTTGTTTATCATTGATAAATTATATATAAAATGATGATTGATGGGCTGAAGGGGATATTAGTTTTTAGATTATGGCGGTAATCACTCACTTCGTGTAGACAGAGACTTCACCTCGTAATTAATAAATCATAAATGCAAACATCTATT
>OY744520.1:163215949-163218449 GCA_963556195.1 Sepiola atlantica | reverse complement strand
CTTTGGTCCAGGCTATGAATGGTCAAGAGTATCTTATTAGTGATACAGCCCATGTGTTTATCCCTTTTACTAGGTTTCTGCTATATAGTTTAGTTTCTAAGAGTTTCCTTGTTCTTCGTAGATATTCTTTTCCAATCTTCTCTTTCATTTCTGTATATTTGATTGTGTCTGCTTCCAGAACTCCCAGGTATTTGTAACTACTTGTTCTCCTAGCGCCCTCATCTCCTCTTGGTTGGGGAGTTCTATACCTTCTGTCGACTCCAGTTTTCCTTTTTTGATCTCTAGCAGTGCACACTTTTCTATTCCAAACTCCATTTGGATATCCTGGCTGAATATCCTGGTTGTGTTTATCAGCTTTTCCAGTTCTTTTTTGTTTTTTGCAAGCAGTTTAAGGTCATCCATGTACATCAGGTGGTTTATTCTTTGTTCTGTATCCGTAAACCTGTATCCGGCATCACACTTTCTGAGTATGTAGTTGAGTGGCATCATGGCTATTATAAACAGTAGTGGTGATAGGGAGTCTCCTTGAAAAATGCCTCTCTGTATTTTTATCTCAGACAGGTATTGTCCTCCGGCTGTCAGTTTTAGTCTCCATGTTTCCATTGCTTTCTGGATGAGATTAATAATCCTGTCTGGTATCTTGTATATCTTTAAACATTTAATTATCTATGTTTGGGGGATTCTGTCGTAGGCTTTCTTGTAGTCAATCCATGCCATGGTTATGTTCTTTTGTCTTCTCTTCACCTCCTTCAGGGTCTTTTGATCAATGTATAGTAGATCATGTGCCCCTCTTTGTCCTTTCCGGCATCCTTTTTGTTCCTCGGGGAGCAGTCCACGATTGTCCGGGGATTGGTAGATTTGTTCTCTCAGTTGTGCTGTGAGAATTTTCCACATTATTGGTAGACATGTTATCGGTCTGTAGTTGCTGGGGGTCGTTCCCTTTTTGGGGTCTTTTTGTATTAGTGTTGTTCTTCCTTCCGTCATCCATTCTGGTACGTCTATTTTATGGATACATCCGCTCAGTTTCTGCGCTTTATGCAGGGTCGTGAATTTTTTAAACCAGTATGCATGTATTCCATCGTGGCCTGGTGCTCTCCAGTTTGCCATTTTTTTTAGGGTTTTCTTGATCGTTTCTTTGTTGATTTGTGTTTCGGTTCCTTCTTCGATTTCCTGCAGTTCATCTCTCATGTTTTTCAACCATTGGGCATTCTTGTTGTGCTTTTTTGGTACTTCCCATATCTTGCTCCAGAATTGTTTTGTTTCTGTTGGGTTCGGTAACTCTGTTGTTGTTTTTTCTCCATTTACGTTTTTGTAGAACTGGCTTTCATTGTTTTCAAAGGTCCTGTTCTGTTTGCTCTGTTCTGATTTGTACCTGTATCGTCTCAGTCTTCCTTCTATTGCTGCTATCCTTTGTTTTATTTCTTCATGTTTCTCATTTAGTTTTTCCTTGCGTTTCTGATTTTTGCTTCTTAATCGTTTCATGTCTTCCTTCCTTCTGTTCACGGTTTTAGCTTCTTTCCGAAGTTTGGTGATCTGGGTTTCCAGTCTGATTTCCCATCCAGGTTTTGTCGGTCCTCTCTTTTGTCCATTGTCTTCGTTTCTTAGTTTCATACTTACCGATTTTGCCCCAGCATATATCAGGTTGTTTAGGTCTGTAATAGTTTCTGTTGGGATGTGTGTGAGGAGTCTGTTTACTCTTTCTGTTTCTGCTTGTAACTTCTTCGCTACTTCATTCCTGAGAGATGGGAGTTTTGTTTTGTTTTCTAACATGTATCGTCTAATGTTCTCCACTTCACTTGCTTCTTTTTCGTTGAGTTCTATCTCAGCAGGTTCTGTGGTTCCGCAGTCTTCTATCTCACCTGGTTCTGTTATTCCGTAGTCTTCAATCTCTTCAGTTTCAGTGTGTATGTTTTGCCCGTCCTCTTCCTGTGGTTTCTCCTTCGGTGGTGTTACTTGCTCCGTTTTGGCATTAACCTTCTGTCTGATTTCCGTCAGTTCCATCTCCGAGAACCATCCACGCTTGAGGATCTGTCTTGCTTGATCTGCTATCCTTTGTTCCGTTGTATGGTAGTCACTAGCAATGTCCCAGAGATGTTTCATTCGTTTTCGGTAGCCTCTTTCTGTAGGGTAGCGGCTTTCATAATAGCACTCCATCACCAGTCTGTTCTCTTTCATGGTCCATTTCTTTCTATATCTTTTCAGTTTGCTGTTTTCGCTCTGGTTTTCTTGTCTCTGGTCTGTGTCCTTGTCATACCTGGAATAAGAGAGGTTACTTACCTGGTTCTTGTCCGTTGTCTTGTTTCTGAAATGAGAAGGGCCAACATTCGCAGGATGCGGACCGGGTCCCCCATGTTGGCTAACGAGGGAGCACCTGCCCATCATGACACTCAGGTCTTTCTCCTGAGTCCCACGGCTTGTATTGATATTATTGTGCATTATTCATATTTTTGGTGTGTGTGGCCACACCAGGCCCAGGCTTATTTTGCCTGTGGTCTCGTCA
>OY744520.1:163210949-163213449 GCA_963556195.1 Sepiola atlantica | reverse complement strand
TATACTGACTTTCTTCATGTTCCATATTCCTTTCAATTCTCTGGCAAGTTCAGTATATTTGCTTCTTTTTTCCGTCTCTTTGATCTTCACTCTGTGGTCTGCTGGAACGGCAAAGTCTACGATTTAGCAGGATTTTTCTTTCTTGTTGATTATTATCATATCTGGTCTCCTTGCTGTTATGGGTTTGTCTGTTTGTACATTCATATCCCATATGATTTTGTGTTTTTCGTTTTCTAGTACAGTTTCTGGTTTGTGTTTGTACCGTTTTTTTGCATATTCGAAATTCAGTTGTTTGCACATTTCCCGGTGTACTTCTTTCCCCATGCTGTCATGTCTGTTCTTGTATTCCCTTTGTGCTAGCTTGCTGCATTCACTTATTATATGATTTATCGTTTCGTCTCTTTGTCCACACAGTCGGCATTTGCTGTTTTCCTGGGTTTTATCTATCTTTGCTTTAATAAAGTTTGTCCTAATTGCATTGTTCTGTGCGGCCGTCAACAGAGATTCCGTTTCTCTGTTCAAGTGTCCTTTTCTTAGCTTTTTATTTCTGGGTTCAGTGCTTCCGGAGTTGTTTGTTGGGCTGGTGTCTCTTGCTGTGGTGATCAGTCTTTCCGTGTTCTGGGTTACATATTTCTCCAGCTCTTTTTTGGTGTCTTCCACACAGTCTTCTATACTTACCAGTCCTCTGCCTCCTTCATTTCTTTTCACGTAGAGTCTGTCCGTGTCGTCTTTTGGGTGCAATGCATTGTGCATAGTCATTAGTTTTCTAGTTCTTTTGTCAAGGTGCCTGAGTTCTTCTTTGGTCCAGCCTATGAATGGTCCAGAGTATCTTATTAGTGATACAGCCCATGTGTTTATCCCTTTTACTAGGTTTCTGCTATATAGTTTAGTTTCTAAGAGTTTCCTTGTTCTTCGTAGATATTCTTTTCCAATCTTCTCTTTCATTTCTGTATATTTGATTGTGTCTGCTTCCAGAACTCCCAGGTATTTGTAACTACTTGTTCTCCTAGCGCCCTCATCTCCTCTTGGTTGGGGAGTTCTATACCTTCTGTCGTTTCCAGTTTTCCTCTTTTGATCTCTAGCAGTGCACATTTTTCTATTCCAAACTCCATTTGGATATCTTGGCTGAATATCCTGATTGTGTTTATCAGCTTTCCCAGTTCTTTTTTGTTTTTTGCAAACAGTTTAAGGTCATCCATGTACATCAGCTGGTTTATTCTTTGTTCTGTATCCGTAAACCTGTATCCGGCATCACACTTTCTGAGTATGTAGTTGAGTGGCATCATGGCTATTATAAACAGTAGTGGTGATAGAGAGTCTCCTTGAAAAATGCCTCTCTGTATTTTTATCTCAGACAGGTATTGTCCTCCAGCTGTCAGTTTTAGTCTCCATGTTTCCATTGCTTTCTGGATGAGATTAATAATCCTGTCTGGTATCTAGTATATTTTTAAGCATTCAATTATCCATGTTTGGGGGATCCTGTCGTAGGTTTTCTTGTAGTCAATCCATGCCATGGTTATGTTCTTTTGTCTGCTCTTCACCTCCTTCAGGGTCTTTTGATCAATGTATAGTAGATCATGTGCCCCTCTTTGTCCTTTCCGGCATCCTTTTTGTTCCTCGGGGAGCAGTCCACGTTGGTCTAGAGATTGGTAGATATGTTCTCTCAGTTGTGCTGTGAGAATTTTCCACATTATTAGTAGACATGTTATCGGTCTGTAGTTGCTGGGGGTCGTTCCTTTTTTTGGGGTCTTTTTGTATTAATGTTGTTCTTCCTTCCGTCATCCATTCTTGTACGTCTGTTTTGCGGATACATCCACTCAGTTTCTGCGCTAGTCTTTCATGCAGGGTCGTGAATTTTTTAAACCAGTATGCATGTATTCCATCGTGGCCTGGTGCTCTCCAGTTTGTCATTTTTCCTAGGGTTTTCTTGATCGTTTCTTTGTTGATTTCTGTTTCGGTTCCTTCTTCGATTTCCTGCAGTTCATCTTTCATGTTTTTCAACCATTGGGCATTCTTGTTGTGCTTTTTTGGTACTTCCCATATCTTACTCCAGAATTGTTTTGTTTCTGTTGGGTTTGGTTGCTCTGTTGTTGTTTTTTCTCCATTTACGTTTTTGTAAAACTGGCTTTCATTGTTTTCAAAGGTCCTGTTCTGTTTGCTTTGTTCTGATTTGTACCTGTATCGTCTCAGTCTTCCTTCTATTGCTGCTATCCTTTGTTTTATGTCTTCATGTTTCTCATTTAGCTTTTCCTTGCGTTTCTGATTTTTGCTTCTTAATCGTTTCATGTCCTCCTTCCTCCTGTTCACGGTTTTAGCTTCTTTCCGAAGTTTGGTGATCTGGGTTTCCAGTCTGATTTCCCATCCAGGTTTTGTCGGTCCTCTCTTTTGTCCATTCTTTTCGTTTCTTAGTTTCATACTTACCGATTTTGCCCCTGCATATATCAGGTTGTTTAGGTCTGTAATAGTTTCTGTTGGGATGTGTGTGAGGAGTCTGTTTACT
>OY744520.1:163158449-163205949 GCA_963556195.1 Sepiola atlantica | reverse complement strand
ATCATCATCATCGGTTTAACGTCAGTTTTTATGCTGGCATGCGTTGGATGGTTTTAAGAGATTAACTTTCAAACTAACCTATCTCTGGTCAAGTATTTGCTTGAGTTTTGAATGCCATGAATAATTGTTATACGAGGCTTGTTGTTGTTCGATCATCATCATCATCATCATGAGGGTCTATAGCATGAAGGAACAAATAACAAAAATAATAAAAGAACATTTTGCTTAACATCAGTGTAGCAAAAAGCTTATAATTACAATCCCAAAAGAGGTCCTAAGTTGCATGGTTGTCGAAAACGGAAAGGCTTGCTAACCAAAATAGTGTCAGAGAAAAGAATCTCTGACATACAGATTTGGGTGTGGATAGTCATATCTGAGTATTTTCTCAACAGCTTCATAAAGCAGCGACATTTTCTTTCAAATACGATTTTCTGACAATTAGTTCATCTGGGTATTTCTTCCCCATTGACATCTGCTTCTTGCAAGACACTTCTGCACTTCTAGGTCATTGGGCTAGACCCAAAATGTAGTATCTGTTTTGGAGAAGAAATCCTTTTCGACAGTCAAATTTTATTTCTGTTTCATCCAAAGTGCCCCTTCTGGGGAACCTGAATATCACCCATATTAAAAACCGATTTCGTGTCTAACGTTTTTGTAAATAGGTCTTCTTCACATAAAGACCTGTTGGGTTCTTCCCAATATATTTATTCTATACAAGTGACAATGAAATCATCAGTCAAGATCTCTGTCTTCTTAAATTCGTTGTTGTTTCTCGAGAGTCAGTGTTTAATTTAAAGGTTGCTTCCATCTAACATTTATTCCTATCAAGAGTTGCAGACATTTTGAAACTATTACGATTCAGTGATTTTTTCTTGTATTAGTGATAGTTTAAAAAACCTGTTGACTCTCAATGTTCCCCAACTCTAAACATACTTACGCTTTTCTTAAATAATTTCCTCAATTAATGATAGAATTTATTTTAAATTCGTAAATGATATATATATATATGTATATATTTGTAAATGATATATATATATCTATATATTTGGTGCATTTCTGAAGTGGAACATAACTTGTCACAAGAATAAGGTAATATTTTGTATAAATGGTCGAAGTGAACTTGTCTCTAAAAAGATCACCTCTTGGGCAAAACATCTTCACTTTCAATTCATTCTTTTACACTTCACCATTGCTCTATCAATGGAGGAGTTGGCTGATATTTATTTATTCATTTACTTGTGACTGCTTTTAAGAATCTAAGAAGCTCCTGCGTGGGAATTTTACCATAGTGGATGAAGCATACACATTAAACTACAGTCACGTATTTGAAAAGAAAAACAAACACACACACGCACATATATATATATATATATATATATATATATATATATATATATATGGGGTAAGGTACACGATAAGTCATGTAAATGTAATGCTGTGGTAGACAAAATGTGTGAAAAAAGACAAACCGAAAACAGGTTAAAATGCAGGAGAAAAACAAAAACAAAAGATTTGACCGGTTTCGTTCGTATGAACTTTTTTTGAAAACGTTCGTTAATACGAACGAAACCGGTCAAATCTCTTGTTTTGTTTTTCTCCTGCATTTTAACCTGTTTTCGGTTCGTCTTTTTTCACACACACACACACACACACACACATATATATATATATATATATATATATATATATACGCGCTTGTGTGTGAGTTTGTTTTTCTTTTCAAATACGTGACTGGGCGTGGCCAGCGGGGAGATAAGGGGAGGGCAAATGCCTCCTTGGAATGTACTTGGCTTTACTGAAAGAATGACAAAAAAACTGTGTTATTTTTTTTATGTCACGGACAATACAGTAAAACCATTAAACATTATCAAGATAGAGATAGCAATTTCATCACTAAACGCGAAGATTGAATGGACGCATGCTATTTTGGGATATCGCCAAAAACTGTTTGCCCACCCCCTGTTAAAAATTCTGGCGACGCCCATGTATATATATATATATATATATATATATATATATATTTATATATATATATATATATATATATATATATATATATATATATATATAATTCTAAGCCATTTTTAAAGTAGTTTTAAGCCTGGGAGGGATTTCCCTTCCTTTTTGTCATTCTATACGCACTTAATTCATAATAAATTGCCTTTGTTGTTCGTTTTTTCAAAAAATACATCTCCACTAAAAAAATCTTTTAATTTATTTATATATAAGCATATCAGTTTATTTCATTTTTCTGTTTTATCGGTTTTTCAATTTTATCTTTAAAATATTATTTAACTAAAAAATTTTGATTCCAATGGATACCCCAATTTTCTTTATTCTTTTGTCTACCTACATGCCACTCAGCAACCTATCGATTTTAAATTCAAAATAGTGGATAATCAAAGAGTGCTCCAGCTTTTTAACAGAGCTCTCTTTTCAAAGCTTTTGTAACTGAGAAATGCAAACTATTTAAAATTTACAGAAGAATTAATGATGTATACAGAGAAGCATGTTTTAGTAAATAAATCTTTCCAAATAGGTTTATTTGAAAGAAAAAATGAAGACAATTTAATAATGGAAAAACAGAGTAAACAATTTTTTTATGGAAATCGCTCCAGATAAGGCATGAAGCCACTTGACGTAAGGAGCTTAAAAATACTTCATGGTCAAAAACGATGAGTGTCATGTGGATAAATACCGACCTAGAAAACAGAATTATTCCCCCTTTGTCAGAAATAGTGGTAATGGAATATGAGGACTACAGGGCAAAATAAGAGAAGCGAATATTACGAGGCTGCTGAAAGTCAACGCAAGGTCTACTTTCTACTCTCCTTAAACCCAATTGGGTTATGAACAACTGCCACATCCTCGTTACAGTTAAGATTTTGGCCCATTTGATTTCAGCTTGTTTGATTTCTCAAATAATTTGTTTGAAACAAAGTTTTCAAGTAATAATGAAGCAAACAACACCATAAATTAGGGGCGGGCAACCTCCTGCTAGGCTTTATTATTGCAATCCGGCCCGTGGACCCCCAGTAAAACTCATATCATTTTGTGACATAGACGTAAGTATAGGTTTCAATTAAGATTTACAGTGGGATACAAATGTATAAATATCAGTTATCTGTTGTCTACCTCAACCATCGAGCCAGACATGGAAATACTTCTTCATGGCAAACAGCACCAGCAGTTTCATTGATTTGTAGAGTGTTCAATGCCATTTTTGTACAATTTATTCATGTAAACAAAATATAGTAATTCTGAGATTTCATTTTTCACTCCAGCCCGCAATCTCCTTCCAAAAGTCTCATCTGGCCCTCACTCTGAAAAGGTTGCCCGCCCCTGTCATAAACAAATAGTTTTGGGTACTTTAAAAGTGTATTGGTAATATTAGAACATTGTTTCAGAATACACAAAGGTTTGTACAAAGTTTGAGAAAGGAGAATGTTGGCCAAGCTTGTTGTTGATGAGCACATAGTGAACTCGCAACTGAATTTCCCACTTTACCAGTTGTGAAGTGGGAAAGGATGAGTATATTGTCACATCGGTGTCCAGTTCGAAAAGGAAAGATTGTTTTTCATCAGCCAGATCTGTAAAAAGTCCACTAGCAGATCACTATGCCAAGCTCTCTGATTAGAAAAATAAAACTACTTCAAGGTCAAAAACTAGCCAACGATAAGTGTTATATGGATAGATTCCAACCCAGAAAACAGCAAAGAGCACCATAAACAAATAGCTGAAAAGTCAGTTCAAATATTATTATGCCAAATGAATACACAACTTTGTAAGAAATACGTTTCAAAAAGTGGAGATTATATTGAAAAATAAGGCAACACTTTCTCCTGGGCAAAAAATGAGTCGTTTTATTTCAAAATTTACCTTATTTAATTAATGATACTTGTATATATTTTTGTCACAGAAATGTTCATGAAGTTAAGTATAAGATGATGATTGATGAATATAGAATATTTTCAGAGCGAATTTCCTTTCATTTCCTCCATCGTAAAATGTCTTCTTTTTTTGTAACTTTTATTTACAACAAACGAGGCATATTGCCACTTAGATGTAAGGGGCTACTGTGAATTAGGGGCCATATCCACAGGGGCATCCTAAGTGGGCAGTTGTGCAGCAAGATTTTTGTTCACATTACATTAAAATCTCTGTATGTTGGTATAGTCAGGAAAACAAGGAGCAAGGAAGAAATTCCAAAGGCTAGCAGTTTGAGGAAAGAAGCTAATAGAATAGAAAGCTTTCCAGCGTCTAGAGATCTCCACAGTGAAGTGGTGGGATTTAACTGATTGTCAGCTTTGTGAGGGGGCACCAGAGCAGCAAGTTCGTTGGAGCACATTCTATTGAAGTACTTGTAAAACAAGCACAGAGATGCAACATTGTGGCGATGGGACAGGGGCTGGAACATAGTAGACAATGTGGGACCTATCAGATTAGAAGCTCTTTTTTAACCCTGTCTAAGAAGGAGAGACTAGTGGTTGATGCACCAACCCAGATGTGACAATAATACTCATTACATGGGCGTATGGTGGCTTTGTAGAGATATAGGATACTGACATGTGTGAGAAGTTTTCTAGCCGGGTAGAGTAGAGGGAGATAACTTTCCTTGCAGCAGACCATGCAGTATCTTCTATGTATTTGTTCCAAATTCATGTTACCTTTGAATGTTAGGCCGAAGTGTTTGAATGTGTGACTCTCTGGTAGGGTGCTATTAACCATGCCAATCGTTGGTTGAAAAGGTTTCTTATAATCGTTAAAGAAGTAACATTAAATGTTACCATTCAACTACAGACTACGTCTATTTCTAAGGATTCAGACATTGCCTTGGATATGTGCACACTCGTTTTACCTTCATGTTGAGAATAGAGTGTAATGAAATCAGCAAATATACCCATTTCGGACACACGGGAGGTCGTTTATAAAAATCAGGAATAATTAAGGTTCAAAGATCGACCCCTGAGGTACACCAGCATTAATGTCATGTTGTTCGGATGTACGACCATCGAGGAAAACCTGGATCTTTCTTTTGGCTAGGAAGAATCTGATTATAATAAATATTCATCCAGTAATTCCATACAAATTAATTTTCATGAGAAGACCTTCATGCCAGACCTTGTCAAAGGCTTTAGATATATCAAGTGCTACTGACCTAGCTAGTATGGTATATTCCTTCAGAGATGACCATTAGGATATCCGCAGTAGAACGTGCTTGCCTAAATCCATACTGATAGTCATAAAGAAGTTTAGTATTAATGAAGTGGCGGACTATTGTTAGATTAATTAAGGATTCAAATAGTTTAGTGAAGAGCGGGAGGAAACTGATAGGGCAATAATTTTGAGGGTCAGTTCTTTCACCAGAATTCTTGAACACTGGTATCAGAGAGGCAATTTTCCAGCTATCAGGGAAGCAAGATTCGACAAAGCATTTGTTGTAGAGTTTAGAGAGGGCAGGGGCCAGCTCAACAGCGCATTTCTTCATTATTATAGCATGGATAAGATGCTTTGGAGGTGTTATGGATTTGTTATGATATCCCGGAAATAGGAAGGGATGGTGATCAGGTTATCAAGTGTGGCTTCAGTCTGCAATGGGAAATTTGTGAAGGAGTTGTTTGCGCAGTCCAAGGTGGACTTAAAGACGAACCGCTCGGCAAGTAGTTTAGCTTTATTAGTTACCGTTCAAACAAAATCATTGTGGAATCTTTGATTCACAACACTATTATTTATTTTCCAGAAATGACGAGTTACTAATTTGTGTACCTCAATCTGTTTTCTGGTCATCTCTGTATACCTTAGCTTAGCTGCAGCTATTACAATCTTAAAATCATTTCTATAAATTTTTATCTATTTGTAGTTGATTTATGGCAGTTGGATCAGCAAAATGCTTGCTGCCCATGAGCAATAGTGCTGCACATGTCGAAGTGAACCATTGGGGAAAGTGGGGCTTGCTATAGAATTTCTGCATCAGGACATGTGCTTCAATGTTTGCTTTGACATATTCGGTTACCTCATTTGCGCAATGATCAGCAGGGAGAGAAAAAGTGTTACTCGATGTGGCGTCTTTGATGGATTCCCAATCAGCCGGTTTGAAGTATCTCACCATTTTGAGTAATGGCTGTTCGGCTTGGCGTTTAGACTTTAGGGTGATATCAACCATTATCACAAGCTGGTCAGTGTTTTCGTGTAAGGTATAGACATTCATCACACAAACCTCGGGCATGGTGCTCCAGAATAGGTCGAGAAGTGACACTTGCTGATCTTCGCAATCTGGGACGTGGGCCAAGAAAGTGACAGTTTATTAAAGGAAGTGTGCAATGGATGAAACTATGCGTACTGTATAGTTCGAGAATCCCAAATCCTAAAATACATGTATTTTGGGCACTTGTATCTCATGCTTTTTGCCTTATTTGGATTATTCGGACTACTGTTCTCATTTTGGATGTTATTCTCACAACGTTTCGGCCTATGTAACCTCAGACCTTTTTTCATATGAGTTTTGTCAAACTCAGGAATTTTTATGTTGAACTCGGGAATCTATACAAAATTTCGAACGGAACCCTTTATTTAATCCACCAGGGTAGCTTGCTCTTGTTTCATCAGCTTGCTCTTGTTTCATTAAGTAACTTGCAAGGACCCGCAGTGCAATGGATATAATTGCGAAGTAATTAACAGTTCTAAGTGTCAGTCTTCTGGAGGTTGAAGGTTCAATCCTAAATGCGGGCGATACTAAGAATATATTCTTAGTATCGCCCGCGAGTCATGGCTGACGGAATGAGAACAAGCTACCCCCGTGGATTAAATAAAGGTTTCTGTTCGAAATTCCGTACAGATTGCTGAGTTCGTCAAACGCACCCGAAGAAGGTCGGAGTTTACATCGGCCGAAACGTTGTGAGAATAACATCCAAGATAAGAACAGTAGTCTGAATAATCCAAATAATATGGCCAGTACAATAATTGGAAAAGATAGTCGTATTCTCAATAGTATCAACAAAATAATCTCTATAAGTGGCGATGCCTTCTGGGAGAAAATAGCATCTCTTCAACCATTAGAGAAAAGTTAGAAAAGGAAGTAAAACTCTAAAAGATAATTTCTCACAAATGTGTTATCTCATTGAGATATTCGAGAATTAAGTGATAAAAAGTTGAACTGATAAAAAGTTGTAATTCTCTCAGTAAAAGAAACTTCTTCATTTTTATCAAAAGAAAAAGAAAACATGTTCAAAAGCTTAAATAATGGACTTAAGATGACTCTCATTATAAAAATTACTTTTAAATTATTTATGAGATTTGTTTAATCCAATTTAGAAAATGGACCATATTTTTTAGCAACAGAGAATTCAGCAAAAAGTTACATATAATGGAAGAAAATAAATGTTTGCATAGATATGACTTCCTTTTGTCTGGATATTGATCAGCCATACTGATTTTAAATTGGTTAAATAAAAAATGTTTTTTGTTCTGAGTTATGCGTTCCCGAGTGGGGCTATTTCAAAACATGTGTTGAAGGCATAATACAAGGAAAGCGGTCGAAATGTAGACAAAAGAAAAGATGGATATACAACGTCTGTGAATGGACAGACATGAAAATGAAACAAGCCCAACACTTCGGCCAAACATTATGAAGCTTGGAGGACACTCAAACATTTAATTATAATATTATGCATAAAAATAAGTTATGGATATAAGTTGAGATTAGTTTTATAAAAGTTCCCCCATAAACAACTGACGAAAACAATTTATAAAACTTATAAATTGTAGATTTTATAAGCTGGAAATAATAAGGAAGTCACTTTTCGATACAAACAAATTTGATACTACAAAAAAACTCACTTTTATTTCTTTAAACTGTTTAATTTTACAGCAGAAAAAAAATCTTGAGAAAATAATTTTGTTATTTTTATAAAATTACTTAAATTAATTATTTATTTAAAAAACGTCTTGAATGTGGCTGTTTATATATGAACAATATCACTAAATTGTGCTTGCATTCCTATCTATCAAATCCTTCTTGTATTTTTATTTATTTTTAAAAGAAAATTCACAAAATAACTCGAGAAAATGATTCAAAATGGACTGATAACGTGACATTTCGTATTTTCCTAGCTTGCTTAATCATTCTGACACACACGAGGTGTCAAGAAAATGTCCCATCTCTAGTAGAGAAGGGTGCGAGGGCGTTTTTTGGGGTCAGTTTTCCCTCAGAGATTTTACTTTAATTTAACAAAAAAATTGATTTAAAATAAACATTTGTCAAAAACTAATTCGACTGGGAACAAAAAGTTAAACATTACTATTGAAGAGACTCAACAAAAAGATATACAAATTAAAATTAATGAATGCTGTTACCCAGTCAGATGAACGCCCCTCATCATGTTTGGAAAAGGTAACGAGTCAAATAGTATATGATATTAAAATTGGCATCAGCAATTTACAAATTCTAAAATATCATTTTTTGTAATTATTGAAATATTATTATAATAATAATTATGATATTTTTTGAATTTGCAAAGATTTTCTTCGTTCATAAAGTTTCGATATAATCTCTATGGCAAAATCGTGCTACAAATATACTGATAAGTGTTTTTTTTTATATATAGATAAGCACACCGTAAAATATTATAAAAACAGTTCCGAACAAGCCGCGCGTGTGTGGTCCCCCTCTGTATGTGACTCGATGTGGCGAGTGTAAAATGCAATAAATTTGAGCAATTTGGGGCATTTTTAACCCCCCTTTGACCCCCCTCCGGGCGCGAACCAGAATTTTCCTGAGGTCAAGGATGCTCATTTTATATCCAGAACAATTGCCTTTACATTTTGGCCATGTTTCAGAAAAATTGAATGGATGAATCAAACGTTATGAGAGAAAAGGGTCATTTTTTGCAATTTTGGGGTCTTTTGACCCCCTGTGGGCGCGAACCAGATTTTTTCCAAGGTCAGCGATACTTATTTTCTATTAGGAACAATTGCCTCCACATTTTGGGCAAGTTTCAAAGAAATTGAATGGATGGATGAAAAGTTATGGGGCAAAAAATGTCATTTTTTGCCCTTTCGGTGCCTTTTGACCCCCTGGGGGGCTAACCAGATTTTTTTTCAAAAATCGGAGAATGTCCCTTTCTAACCTGACCAAAGTTACAACTTCATGCAAAATGTCAGAGAAATTCAATGGATGGTTGCGGAGAAAAATCCGGACGGACGGACATGCCTCAAAACATAAGTCCCCCGATTTTATAAATCGCGGAACCAATAACTTGCCAGCCTATGAAGGCTGAGTTAGACTTAAGGTCGGTTTTTAATGTGGGAGAAAATATAACTTGCATTACAATATGGTTATCCGGTGGTATGTAAGTGTTGGTATATTAAAAAAAAGATTTATCCAATTCTCACAATATTGTTAACAGAAAAGACAGATTGTTTTGTTGTTTAAAGCAAATATATATTTTTTATTTTTAATAATTAATTCTTCTTTTCGTGTTAAATATGTATTGTTTCGCATTGTTATAATTGTTCATGATGTCCATTCGACAAAGAGATGAAAACCATAAATTGTTCAAACAAAAAGTATGTTCTGTTCTATTCTCTCAGTATTGTAATCATCTATCCATCCCCTCCCAACTCTAGGTAAAAGACTAGAGTAGATTAGACTCTCAAGCTCTTTTCGGGCAACCAGTTTAGGAGAAGGAAAACTCTGAAATAACACCATCGCAAAGGAAATCACCTCTTACTTTGGCAACAGTATTTTCACTTTGAGTAGGGAATAGTATTACTCTGCTAAATAAGTTGAACACTTACCATCATGGATGCGTGCCCGACTCAGTGAAAGCTGAAAAAGACTGACCGCAAAAGATCTACCCTGTCGATCCTACCTAATAACCTGCTTGTAACTGAACCAGCATATCTACAATTGACACTACAAACTTATTACTGCTAAGTAATATTAAGCAGAACATTTTTAAAATATTGGGATGATTTTTTTTAATATTTGAATTCTGTGACCATTATTCCGAACTCTCTCTTTCTCACGCGCACTATCTCTCTCTCTCTCTCTGTTACTCTCTCTCTCTCTCTCCTATTTGTTTCTTATCTTTAAGATTGTTGTTTATTCTGTGTCAGCTTGAAATATTTCTTTTCATTCTTCTCTTAATCATGACTGCAACAAAATCTCAGTTTCAATTGTTTTGCTTATATTTTTTTTATTTTTCCCATCATGAAAATTTCAACTTTTGTTCATCTTATGTTTATTCAAACATATGACGTTGCATTTTCAAGTTTACAAGTTCACTTGAGGCAATTCTGCCATTCTTTTCAAAGGTTTACCTGAAAACGTAGATTATTTTCTCTTATATGATGTCTTATCTGATTTTTTTGTTTTTACATCTATTTTCAATTTATTTTTATTTGTTTTTCGTTCATTTTTCACGATTTTTAGACAAAAATGTTTGTTTCTAGATTTCATTCAACAGATTTTACTTCTTTCTTCATCCAAATTTTCTCCAATTTTCTTGTGATATTTCTTACAAACTTGAAATTTTCCACAAATTAGACAGCCTCTTCACACGGAAATAAAATTGAAGACAAACATGTACACACTTGTTCCACGATTTAAAATTCAGCAACGCTGTGATGCCATCCAGCGTTGCTGGATTTTAAATCGTCCACTAAAATGTAAAGTTAAGAAAATGCTGACTCATTTCCTGTTTTGAATTATGAGTTTGCTAAGTAAAGCCTGGATTAGTCACCATCCTCCTTCTTCATAGAATTATCGTATTAGAATTTTGCATTCCCCCCCTCCACACCGCATTCTCCCTGTGATGTCATTTCCGGTGGAATTTGAGGAAATGTCTTGCAGTTTTTTTCGGGAATGACTTGCAATTTGTTTTTAAAAAAGACGACATGATATAATTGTTTCTATTAAAATGAATACATAATGAAATTGAAATTAAGCTGTAAATAGATGAAATAATCGACCCCCAGACGAAATATGCCCCATAGCCGCCTAAGGAAAGAAGTTAGAGATTCGGGAATACCCCATTAACCTTCTTTGGTGAATTTAACATTCGAATACACTTTTAGATTTTATCTAGATTCGCTAACTTTTTTTCTATAGGGCTCGCACACACACACACTAACACACATACATACAGACATTGCATATGTTGCATATTTATGTAGCTTTTGTAATATTTATGAATAAATAAGTTCGTAACCGATATATTTATGGTATTTGTTCGTTATGTTGCATGTATGTATGCATGCATATATATGTATGTGTGTATACGTACACATGCATATGTTTAGGCGTGTGTGTGTTGTTATATATATATATATATATATATATATATATATATATATATATATATATATATATATATATATATATATATAATGATTGTGATTGATCCCAATGTACTTTCAGTCAGTTTGACTAACAACTCTATGATTATCATGCTTTCATGTAGAGCTAACGGTTAAGAAGTAAAGTGTCGGGGTTGATATGCTTGCTGTGTTATATACACACACACACACACACACACACACACATATATATATATATATATATATATATATATATATATATATATATATATATGTTACACCGGCTGTTCTTACACAGGAGAAACTACACCGGTTGTCACTATAAATAGTGCGAGTCACCAGAGACACAGAAAAGACAAAGCACAGTCTTGTAACTGTCTAGCCAAGTGCTAGTCACTTTCTTACTTTGTTAATACACTTGTTAAACCAACCCTCGACTTGACTTCCTTTATTTATTATTTACTGTTGGACAACTTCACAACAGATTGGCGACGAGGAATCGAAACGATTTCATTGCAAAAAAATCACCCAAAGTGATTCGCAAGATCTTCACGGAAAAAAACCCATCTTCGTCAGATATTTGGATTCGCAAGGATTAACAGCAAATTAACTACTGAGTAGTTAAGCAAAAAAAAAAAAAAAAAACACAAACTCAAAACTTGCTACCAAAAATCGAAAACTAGAAAACGCGAAAGACATTTTCAATTATTGAAATAATTGAATACACTGATACCTTTATTTTTTTTCTCTTCAAGTTTCACGGACTCGTTAAGATAAATGTTATCCGCGTCAACTATTACAGATATTGTGTAAGTTTGTCGTTATTATTAGGACAACATCTGATATTTGAGCAAGATCCGGATTGACTATTTATTAAAACGGTCTACCACAGAATTGTCGAGAGCAAAGGACGGACAGTGAAAAAATATATTCACGTAAGTAATTTGTGCTTCTAACAAAGAACTGTTAAATAAGCAAGTCGCATTTTTGCAAAATGAAAAGGGGTTAAAAATATTTCCCATAAAACTAGTCTTATTAGGCTTATAGCGACGGACTTGGTTTTGTAAAACTACGTACATATATACATATATGTATGCAAGTATAGGTCAAATAGCATTACGTATGCAAGTATAGTAAATAAACTTTGCAACGATTTTAAATTAGAGGAATTATCATCGGATAATTTTAAATGTCTAATATTCTTGCAAGGTCTGGTCTTAAATAAAGACTCTGAAATCAGACGTCGTGTTTTAAATAAACTCGAGAATGAGCCATGTCTAACAATACAAAACTTAGCGGAAGACTGTGAACGTTTTGTTGCGTTGAAACAGGACAGTCGTGACATAGAGGAAAACGGAGTGTCGCACATTAAAAAAATCCATCAGAAGAAAAAATTGACTTCAATGAATAACCAGAGAAAAATCATGGAAAAGATCCACCTGGACCGTGTTGGAGGTGTGGAGATAACCATTGGTACAATGAGTGTCCCTACATATTCAAACAATGTGACAACTGCCACCAGAAAGGACATAAGGCATCACGTTGTAAAAAAAAATCTGGTAGAAAGACAGCCATTAAACTGACAAAAATTGAACCTGAAGAACAAAATATCCGGAAATATGTACAGGTCTAAATGCTTAAAGAAGAAATAAGACTACAGCTTGATAGTGGGTCTGACATTTCCATCATTAATGTACAGACATGGAAGAAGCTTGGGAGACCCACTATGATCAAATCACAAAAAACGGCGAGAAGCGTCAGTGGTGAAAAAATAACCTTCGAAGGGGAATTATTGACGAATATTTCTTTCCAGAATAAGACCGTAAAAGCCAAAATTTTTGTTATGCGAAAATCGAATAACCTTTTTGGAACTGATCTGATTGAAAAGTTTAGCCTATGGGATCTGCCTTTAAGCTCCTTTTGCCAAAAGGTTGAGGATTCGAATGTGGAGGCAAAAAAACTCAAGAGGGAATTAAAAGAAAAATTTATAGACGTATTTTCAGGCGGTCTTCGAAGGTGTACAAAAGCGGTAGCGAAGTTTGAAGTCAAAACAAATGAACTACCTGTGTTCAGAAAGAAAAGAAATGTTCCATATGCCGCTATAGAGCAAATAGACGGTGAATTAGAAAGACTCAAGAACATGGCTGTCATTTCAAAAATTGATCACAGTGAGTGGGCTTCACCTACAGTTTATGTTAAGAAAATAAACAAGGAGATTCGGGGTTGTGCCGACTTTTCCACAGGCTTGAACAAGGCATTAAAAGATCACCATTACCCTCTTCCAAGCCCTGAAGGAATATTTGCGAAACTGAGTGGAGGAAAATATTTTTCTAAAATCGACCTCAGCGACGCTTATCTTCAAATCCTTGTCGATGAGGAGTGTTCAAAACTGCTATGCATCAATACCTATAAGGGATTATACAAATTTAACCGACTTCCTTTTGGGGTCAAGGTCGCCCCTGCAACTTTTCAACAAATTATGGACATGATGTTAAATGGGATGGATTTCGCAGTAGGGTACCTGGACGATGTGTTAATAAACAGCGTTAGCAAAGAACAACACAAGACTCATGTAAACCAAGTATTCAAAAAAATCCAGGATTATGGGTTTAAAATAAACGATGAGAAATGTACTTTTTTCATGGAAAAAATAAAATACTTAGGGCAAATCATCGATGAGCAAGGAAGAAGGCCAGACCCAGATAGGGTACTGGCGATAAGGAACATGCCTGCTCCAGAAAATACTGCATCCCTACAAAACTTCTTAGGGTTGGCGAATTACTACAATGTGTTCGTACCAAACATGCATAAACTAAGATCACCCTTAAATGAACTGTTAAAGAAGGACCAAAAATGGGTCTGGACGCAAGAGTGCGAAGAAGCGTTTCAGAAAATTAAAGATATCTTAACGTCTGACTTGTTTCTGGCACATTATAATCCCAAGCGTGATATTGTAGTTGCAAGCGATGCCAGCAACTATGGTATAGGAGCATGCATATTGCACAAAATGGATGATGGAAAATTAAAACCCATAGCCCATGCATCCCGAACACTTCTACCAGCCGAAAAAAACTACTCTCAAATTGAGAAAGAGGCTCTAAGCATTATATTCGCGGTAAAGAAATTTCATGGTTTCCTGCACGGTAGACAATTTCTGTTACAAACAGACCACAAACCCTTATTAACGATTTTCGGATCGAAAAAGGGACTACCACAACACACTGCGAATAGACTCCAAAGATGGGGTACCATTCTTCTTAACTACAATTTTCAAATGGAGTATGTACCATCTAAGAAATTTGGTCATGCAGACGGGTTATCAAGGTTGATACCTAAGCAGACAGAACCATTGGAGGATATGGTGATAGCAGCTATTCAAGCAGAAGCTGAAGTAAAAAATACGTTATGTGACACAATAAGAGAACTTCCAGTAACGCTTGATGAGATTAAGAGTAAGAACAAAAACATTATTAATCCCCAGAGGGGATATTTTCAAAGGGGGGTGTTACACCGGCCGTTCTTACACAGGAGAAACTACACCGGTTGTCACTATAAATAGTGCGAGTCACCAGAGACACAGAAAAGACAAAGCACAGTCTTGTAACTGTCTAGCCAAGTGCTAGTCACTTTCTTACTTTGTTAATACACTTGTTAAACCAACCCTCGACTTGACTTTTTTTATTTATTATTTACTGTTGGACAACTTCACAACAATATATATATAAAGTTTTAGGTAAGTTTCCATATGGTTGTGTAGTCCAATTTATATACACACTGTTATTGGCTATAAGGACGTTTAAAGGTGTTGTAAGATAATAAACTGCTTATAACATCTACAAACCTAACATTTGCAATGAGAAAAGTTTGCTTACATACACTCATCATATGTACTGCACAAACTATTTGAACAAAATTTGAATAAAAGGAGTAAAATTTCGAATTGGATTCTGTTTGCAAATTTACAGTGTCCAACAAAAGCCAATGATGTAAAAGGCGTATTTTGAATGATCATTTTATTTGTGGCTTGCATGTGAAAATGTCTTCAAAATGTATTTGGCTGAGCAGTTCTCTTATGAAGTATGTTGAGTGATATTTGTCCATCATGATTGTGCAATGAGATATCGAAAGAACTCTAAAAAAACTCAATGTGCTTATCATTATGATAAAAAGCATCATTTGCAAGTGGCTTGAGGACTAATCTACATTGAACAGCTGCTATATATTTGCCAGTATTTTTTTTATGGAAATCTCTCCAGACAAGGTATGAAACCACTTGCTGTAAGGAGATAAAAAATACTGTTTCAAGGTCAAAACTAGTCAATGATAAGTGTTATATGGATAGATTCTGACCTAAAAAAACAGCAAATCTTTCGCCTTTGTCAGAAACATTGCTAAGTCTGTGAGGACTAAAGGACAAAATAAGAGAAGAAAGAGTTACAAGGCTGCCGAAAGTAAACCCAACGTCCACTTTCTACTCTCCTATGCCGTGAAAGACAATATGTTTGAAAACGATAAATGGAAAATCAAATTTAAATACAAGATTAAAATCGTCAAGAAACGAGAGATTTTACCGGTTTCGTTTGGATCAACGAACGTCTTCAAAAAAAAGTGAAGATTTTAAATTTATTCGATAACGGTAAAACATAGTAAAAAGAAGAACGCACAACGAGATGTTATTGGCACGTGTTACATTAGTTGAAAAAAGAAAGAATAATAAAACGCATGCAGAGAGACGTTGAAATGGGAAAGAAGGAGGAGAAAAAAACCATACTGTCATACTCTCAGGCATTTCTTTCTCTTTTTAACGATTATTGTTTGGATATATTCACTCTCTGTTAAGAATATCAGAAGGATCTGCAGATAACTGAGATGAAATAAACAAAAATAAAATTAGTTTAAAATCTTGTAAGAGAAAACTTTTTCTGAAGTCTCATCCCATAAAGTTTCATAAACTCTTTGCTCAGCATCTGCTTCATTTTGAGGCAAAATATTATGGCTGACACAACAAAAATTGATCTGAGAAAAGGGTGCATTTTGCTAACATTGTATTACATGGTTGGCTTTTATTGTATGATATCCAGAAATTGGACGAATCTAATGCCTCTTAACTACACTTTTATTGTTTGACGAAAGTTAAAATCGTCTGGTAGTAAAATATCTTCACCATTTCCATAGTTGGATGATGATGTTACTAAATATATCTATGTTTTTGTTTGTTGAAGTATTTGCTTTCATCTATTTGTACATTTTCATGTTTATGTATTCTCACTTTGTTATTTATGTTAAGGGGATTGCTTTAGGGTAAACCGTTTACTATTTTGTATCTAGCACCATTCGGCATCAGGTGCCAATGTTGAAAATCTATATTTCTGTTATGTTTCATTTTATTTTCTGAAACTTTATCTTCCTTCTTCAACACTTTCAGCAAGAAATTTATTTTCCTTCTTAAGATGATAAAATGTTCTGTGTATTTTCAAGCCGTCGTCTTTTGTATTATCTTTTCTTTTCAGCATACAAAATATATATATATATATATCTTTTGGCAAGCCAATAACTGCTAAAATATATCTGACATTGTTATACATAGATGTAGATATATGAACATTAGGTTTAAGGAACAAATATTTATTCTTCAATATTTGATAATTCACTTAATTCAAATGCCCAGCTAACAGAATTGAAGTGTGGTAGTACCTGTAATAACTGGTTGATAAATTTTAGGAAGATATTAGAAGGTGTATCCATAATCTCAATTCGTGAATCTCATTTGAAAAAATATGTAAAGATATTGATTCGTGTAAACGGAATAAAAAATGTTTTTTATGCTAAATATTGATCTGTTATTTTTGTTGTATTATAACTGTTTCAAAAGGATTAATATAAAAATAAAATCATATTTATCTTTCATTTTAAACGTTACCATATCTTAAGTTATTTCAAATGTAACTCCATGGTCCTTCCATACCCTAATTATTCAAATATTGTTAACTGAAGTTCTGAGTTGTTCGGCTACAGCACTTCATAACATTACAATAACTTTGACTTTTACACACTACCATATCTTAATCTATTTCAAATGTAACTCCTTCCATACTTTCCGAAAATCTCAATTATTAACATAGTATTCTTATGCTATTTGACCTGTTCTTAATTGTTCAGTTACATCACTTCATAACATTACCATAGCATTATGAGAGAATTAGACTGTGCGGTCAGTTGGAATCAGTAAAATAGTTAGTTGCAACATTATAGTAACGTTGCAATATATATTTTCACTCACAGAATTGTGTTTGCAACATTGCAAGAACGTTCTGTATTAGTGTGATATATTGAATAACTTTAGGAAGGACGAAAATACGAAATTTTCAAGCGAACTGAAAGTTTAATTTGACATCTATGATAATAGTTGGGGACCGCATGAGGATTAGCAGGTGAGAACTTTTGAAGGTAGAATCTGGTTAGAAACGAATCGGAAAGCATTTCTAAGATACACTATAAAACATTAGCCAGAGTAAGGCTGACGCTCTGTCACTAGTTTTTTTGTTTCTGACCAAGTAAAAGTAAATAAAGGAATGAGTTATCTTAATGAAAATCGTCTCTGAGTTGTTTAATTAATTGTAATTAACAAAAAAACAGCCAGACAACGACCTCTAAAAGAATCACCCGCATGTATCCAGTCCCAGAGAATAGAACCCACGATCCCACCAAGTAAGCTTTATTTCGTATTTATCAATCTCATGATCATCGTTGTATGCAATATTAGCTGTCATTCATCATCCTTATATTCAGGAAACAACCTCTGGCATGTGTTAGACGGTTTTTAGAAATTGACTTCCAAAGTAACCTATCGCTGGACAGTATTTATTTATCCATCTTTCTCCCATGTCCATTCTTATTACTTCCTCCCATGTTTTCCTTGGCCTTACTCTGTGAACAGAAACTGCTACCTCAACTTTTCTACATCTACTAAGAACTCTTATCCATTCTTTAAACGTGACTATACCATCGAAATCTCCTGTTCTGCACACACATCTCCCTACACTGTCTCCGATGTAATCTTCCTCTGCGTTCATCAGATCTTATTCTATCTTTAACACTCATATTACGCATCCATCATGTCATTCTCATTTCATTTCTCTCCATGCGACGCATCTCCGAAACCCTCACTGTGTGTAAAATAACCATGTTAGGTAGCAATGAGAGTGAAATGACCATGTTACTTATAAGGGTTACATTTGACCACATGGATTGTTGAACTATAGATTTTGTTTGTTGGGTGAGGGGATATTCATC
Source organism: Sepiola atlantica (assembly GCA_963556195.1). Lineage (NCBI taxonomy): Eukaryota > Metazoa > Mollusca > Cephalopoda > Sepiida > Sepiolidae > Sepiola > Sepiola atlantica. The sequence continues at coordinate 163,187,337 of OY744520.1, read as the reverse complement.
GGTTTGTCAAATAAGCACACTTTGTAACTCAGTTTATCTTTCAACTGGTTTACCATCTTCTCCTTTTCTTTTACACTACTATGAACCTGAATTAAGTGTGTTGATTTTGGCAAAACAGCAAATCAATTTTGAATGGACCTGAATTTCAAGTTTTATTTCATTTCATGTTTGTGAAATAATCGAACCCTTTTTTTGACCGGTTTCCTGGTTACACACAATTGGTTGACCTGCTAATATTACACAAAGTTGAATATTAATCACATAATACAAAAGTATACAACCGCCTGAAATGTTAGTGAATTACTGGTAAAACTGAAAATGGAAGTAAAATTAGTTTTTTTATTGTTAACTTTGTAAATCATTATGTTCTAAGTAAAATCAAAATGTTAATGTGTCGTCGTTGGTTCTTGATCTCTGCCTGGATACAGCATAACATAATGAAGAGAACTACTCTGTTGCAGTATTCAACATAGATTTATTTCGTCTACAGTATTTTACTCTAAATGCTTCTTGCATTAGTTTGAAATCCTATCTTAATTTATATTCTTCATATTTTCATAAGATTGCGAAGGACTAGTTAACATTTCAGAAATTAAACTGAGAGATTAAAATAGGAAAAAAAATATTTTATTGAGTAAACAATAAAATCCATAAAATATAACTATAAAAATACAATATATATATAACATATAAATAACAGTTTGAAAGTATTTCATTCCCTTTTACAAGAAATAAAAACGTGTTTCATTATCTTTGTAGTTGAAACAAATCCAAAGATTTAATTTTAAAGATATTTATTTTACAACATTTGAAATGGTTGTCCATTATCTTTTGCAACATTTGAAAAGATGTTCATTATTTTTTACAATTTGTAAAATGTTTCTCATTTTCAATACATTTAAAAATATTTTATTATCCTTAACATTTGATAAACTTTTCATTATCTTTACATTTGAAAATATGTGAAAAGTATTTCATAATCTTTTACATTTGAAATAGTTGTTCATTATCTTTTACAAAATGTGAAAGTTGTTAATCATTTTTTAAACATTTGAAACGGTTGATCATGAGAAAACGAAAATATTAAAAAAAGCATTTCATTTTCTTTTACAACATTTGATAATTTGCTCATCATCGTTTACAACATTTGAACAATTTATTCCTTATCTTTACATTTTAAAACATTTTCATGTTTTACAACATTTGAAAAATGTTGCTCATATTATTTACATTTCAAAAAAGTGTATATTTTAGAACATTTGAAATATTGTTCATTTCGTTTAACATATTTGGCAAAGTTGCTCATCTGTCACAACATTTAAAGATTTGTTCATTATCTTTGACATTTGACAAACATTTTGCTCATAATCTTTATATTTGAAACAAATTTGAAAATTTAATGTTAAACTTATTTCTTTTACAACATTTGAAAAGTATTTCAATATCTCTAACAACATTTTAAAAACGTTGTTCATTTTCTTTTATAATATTTGAAAAAGTTGATTATTTTTATCGAATATTGAACAAAAGTTTGTCTATCTATTACATCTTAAATTGTTGTTCCTCATTTTTACGACATTTTAAATTGTTATTAATTATTTTTGCAACATTTAAAATTGTTGCTCCTTACCTTTTACAACATTTTAAACTAGTTTCTCATTATATTTTACAACATTCAAACTGAAACGAGAAATCTGTTGTATTCACATGTGTCAATTTTTCGATCAGGTTCGCTTTTCTGAAAATTCTATTGGTCTCATTGCTTTTTGATTGCACTTCATTTAAAAGTTAAAATAAACCAAAAGATATATCAAATGCTACTAAAACCTGAAAGAGACATTCTTGCCGACTTTCACACGTTTCATCAAAGAATGACGATCCATCAAGCTTAAATCTTTGGGGAGAAGAATAGCGACAACAAACAAGCAAAAAAGAATTTCCTCTGAGACAGTGAACAAGGATCTGGAGATTAGCCGAATACCTGAATGCCATTCAATCTTCTTTTCACTGATGAGCCGGCCATTATCTCAACTCGATTCACTATTGACTTCAGTGTTCAATTTTGCTGATGCAGTCCAGTGACAAATTGCACATTCAGCTCTTCTCATTACAAACATTTTCGTTTTTCTCCAAATTTTCTCTTCGTATTTTTCTCTTTGAATGCTTTCATTATTCTCAGATCTTTGGGACATTTAAGTGTTTCTTTGTGCTTTTTGTTTCCGTCATACTTGCGCGGTAAAAATCTAAATAAAAATAAAAATTGGTACAGTAAAAATAACATTTTATAAAACTAACCTCGAAGTCACTTAAGGAAAAACGTAATCCTCCAGTTTACAGAATAATCAGCTTTTGGTCTGCAAATAATCATAATAATCTGATAACATGACTTATTTAACTAAGAAATTTGTGTGAAAATAAACTAAATACTATAGCGGATTAATATTCTAAATTACCAATAATGAACAGCTATTACCCGGGAATGAGTGAGAACCCCGATGTACCCCTGCTCTCAGCCCTGAACCATTTTTACCATATTACAATTTTTTTCTTAAATAAAATAAAACAAATAAAACGCTGTCTTTGGATGTTTATGAAGTTTTGGCACGAACGCAGATCATAAGTATTATTGTAAAAATACAAAATTAATCACCATTGATCTCTCATAAAATGTGACTCAAGAAACGTTTAATCTTCGTATAGGGCTTTGTTTTCTATTGCATCCCCGGACAGATAGCAACATCATGAATATATAATTTTTAACCTGTTGTTAATTGTATCAAAGGATACAAAATGATGGTTTGACTGATTAAATATTTGATTAAAATTAAAGCCAAAAAAGTTATTGTAAGAATCTATAAGACTGCATCTAGAAAAGGTAGCTTCAATCATAGACACGAGTTGGAATTGAAATGATCAAAACGAAATTGTTGATTGCTTTCAATTCTCTGCTTTCAGTTTCAGTATATATTTATGCATGTAAATAAGTGAATGTCTTGCAAATACTATTCATTACATCTTCGGATGTCTTATGTGAAATATCACATAACTCACACCTGCAAATTTCTAAGGAATAAAACAAGTTTAATTTCTAATTTAATATTTAGAATAACCATTTTCTTATCAGCATCATCAGTAAATATTTCATCCTGCTTTGTTCTTATTTAAAATATTCTATGTTTGCGATTAAAGGTCTGAGTTGTTTGTTTTACGGCACATCAACACTTTTAAAGTTAATTAATACTGAAATACAAAAGTATTAGTATATAATTTGATCATAATAGATCGAATAGGATTTGAACTCAGCATAGTTGATTCCACAGTCCACCTGTGCAATTGACCAAGTAGAATATAAACGCAATGCAGTTCGCCTAAAAATCTTGTTAAAGTATTGATTTACTCCTCTCCAGGAGTTAGGCACAAGGCCAGTTTTTATCTTACTCCCACAAGTAAGATGTGCCCCAAGGTCGGGTCGGGAAAGTGGGGTTTAAAAATTGCCTGGGCAGCCCCGTCGGCATTCCCCGTTAGGGGCGTCTCAGGCAGTAAGCAATAAACTTACTCCTCCCCAAAGAGGGGAGGCGAAGCCTGGGAGGGTGGACCTCCTAGAACTGCACAGGACAGACCCATAGACCGGCGTAAATCAAGCCCCGAAGGCCAAGACAATACCAGTCTATGGGGTGCAGTATCCATCGGAACAGATACTACACTTTGATCTTGGCCAAAAGGCCAATATCTTGTTAGAGTAATAAGCATGATCAGGTCATCATGTACGTTTGATACAAAGATATTTGCAATGGCTGGTAATTCTCTACAAGCAATTTTAAGTTTGTGTAGCACTCAATCCCCACTTGATATTTAACAGCAATCCTTTTCTTATTTTGTTCTTTAGTCCTCACATTTCATGAGCAATATTTCTGACAAAGGGGAAAGAATTGCTGTTTTCTGGGTCGGATATCTATCCATCTAACACGTATCGTTGGCTAATTTTTTACCTTGAAGTGGTAATTTTTTTAAAACTCCTTACATCAAGTAGCTTCATGTCTTGTCTGCAGCGATTTCCATAAAAAATATTGATTGTGTGGTGGAATAACTGTTTGCAATGGCAGACAAGTTCAAGCAATGCAATCAAATTTTGTAATTGAGACTTGAAATATTTTGACTTTTCACAAATATTCTTTAGTTTGATTACACATTTCATAGGAAACAGACACTCGGTTGTTTGACTTAATCATATGACATGAAAGTAAAGCTCTTTTCTGAGCCTAACGACTCATTGGACGTGTGTTTAACCCTGGTCGTATAGCGTTAAGATGAATACATATGAGTACATAGTACATAGTCTATCACTGTTTATACTCCCAGAATGTTTGGCATTCATTTATACACCTGTGAAATAGTGTTTTCCTTACAGCACGTAGTATTTCCAAATAGTCACACATCTAAACACTAACCAGGCTCAACTTCACTTAACTCTGATAATATCACTTTGAACCAATGTCTCAATACGATTTAGACACAAAGGACACTGGGCTGAAATTAGGAAACCATGTAAGTCCTACACATATAAGGGTAGTTAGACTCCCTTATCCACTTCCAAGCACTCAGATCCTCACTTTTCCCCAATAGTGTGATAAGCTTATGGGACTGACCATCATCCCAGTCTTAAAATAGAAGACTTACATAAAATCCGTTGCTAAAGGCGCCTAGAAATAGTTGGATCATTCTACCGCTCCATAAAGTATCTCACTCCTGACGCAATCCTCTACTTGTATAAGAGTCAATACGTCCTAAGATGGAGTACTGTTGTCGCATCAGTTGCTAAAGGCGCCTAGAAATGGTTGGGTCATTTTACTGCTACACAAAATAATCTCACTCCTGACGCAATTTTTTTTACCTGTATAAGAGTCAAATACGTCCTAAGATGGAGTACTGTTGCTACATCCGGGGAGGTGCCGCTCAGAGTATCCTTTCCTGTCTTGATAAAGTACAAAATCGACTGCCAAATTAAGTGGGGAATGTGTTCTATTCTTTCCTACAGCCTCTGAGACGTTGCTAGTCTTTTTCTACTCTATCGTTATTTTCATGGTAGGTGTTCGACTGAGCTCAAACCTACGATTCTCACCTGTAAAGCATTCACAACAAAAACTCGTCTATTTACAACCACTGTAAATAATTTTCCTTTCTGTCTTCTGTATGTCTAAAACTAAATGGAACTTCCATGAGCAATACCCGTCTGTGGGGCTGCTTCTCAACTGACTACAACCTGGTCGTTTTCAAGTCCAATGTTAACAAATTCATGTTGAGCCATCTTCTTAAATCAAGTTCTGCCCAGTTTCAACCATCGTTATCAATCGTCACTGTGCTATTTTACCGTCCACCTGACAAACTCATTAACCCTTATCCTTGAGTAGCCTTTGAGCCTCGATTAGTGGGTGACTTGTTAGAACATGAAATAAAAAATGTAAAAAAACTCATAGTAAAGGAAAGTGAGATCGAATGGTTAGGTGAGTAGTATACAGTTAAAATTGAAATCGTACTAGTCTTCGTTTGTGAAAAGGATCAAGGGATCATCTTAAGTCCTTCCCCACGAAAGATGGACATCAACTCATGAAGTAGTGTACAAAAGTAAGACATGAAATAATAAAAATTATTTCTAAACTCATCATTGATCATTTTACCACTTCAGTTGTTCTTTGGTTTGCTTGTTTTATGGCATATCAATCCTTTTTGATTTATTTAAAGCCAGAACACAATGCCTATTATATACGATTTATTTTATACAATTAACTACAAGAAACCTCTCCAACCACCGATTGTCATGGCAAATAACACCTTATCCCAGAGTTCATCATTCAAACTCCTCAGCCTAACCTTCACAGGCAACATGAATTGGAACAAATACATTGAAGACATTGCCAAGGCTGCAGCAAAGAAGGTGGGCTCCCTCTACCATATTAGTAAACTCCTCACACCTGACATTATTCTGTATCTCTACAAAGCCACCATCCGCCCATGCATGGAGTGTTGTTGCCACATCTGGGCTGGTGCATCATCTACTAGTCTCTCCCTCCTTGACAAGGTCCAAAAAAAGACTCGCCAACCTAATAGGTCCCTCACTGTCAACCAAGCTCTAGTCCCTGTTCCATCGCAGCAATGTAGCATCCTTGTGCTTGTTTTACAAATACTTCAATGGATTATGCTCCGATGAACTGGCTACTCTGGTGCCCCCTCGACGTAAATTCACTAGACCAACTAAACAATCAGCTAAATCCCAACCATTCACTGTGGAAGTCTCCAAAGGCCGGAGAGCTTCCTACTCCAATAGCTTCTTTTCTCGTGCTGCTGGCCTCTGGAACTCCCTCCCTGTCCCCTGTTTCCACGACGGTACTGACATGCAGAAATTTAAAACTAATGTAAACAGACATCTCGCTGCGCAGCTCCCAATTTAGGTTGACGCCCCCCCCCCCAAACCTTCTCCCTTTTTTCTCAGTAGCCCCTTACATCTACAGTGGCATCCTGCCTTGTTTGGGGTAAAGTTTGTTTTTGTTAATTGAACAACCATTGCTATCTTACCTATAGCTAAAGGAGGAATTGAAGGTTCATACCTCCCCCCCCCCCAACAGTATTAGTGCATTACTGAACACAAGAGATGTGATAGGATTTAAACTCTGCATAGCTGATTATGGTATCCACTATCACACACCTTATTCCAATCTTATTCTGCTTTGAATATTATTTTTTAGGCCTTGTTCAGAAACTTTCTCATACAATGCTGAAATAAATGATTTTTAACAATAATCAATACATGTGCATTTTGCCGCAAGTGTTTGATGCATGCATAAAATTTTACTTACCTGATGAGGTTATAATTGATAATTATATTTATTCTCACGGCCAAATATTTCGTTTAAACATTCTTACATATATGCTTATTTTAAATCAAGTTGAAAAAAAAAATTCCTGTTTCCATTTGCACATACTGACGACTAAAAGTTTGAGGATAACATTGTTTCTAATACCGAACATACAAAAGAAATAGAGAATTTATTTGTCTAAACATAATAAAAATGTCAAAGTCGTCTGTATTGAGCCAAACTGTTCTTCAATGTTTGGGAAAATAAATGCCAGAATTCTGTATTTTGGCAGGAATATTGCTTTTGGTGCCTAATCCCAAGTATCAACAGTTCTTTTCATTTCTCCAATGGGAATAAAAATAGTCACAAAAAAAAAATGGTCGACTTATTTTTTATAAAATTCTACAACTAAAAAAGAGAAAAGTTATCGAAAAGTAAATAAATGCTACAACTTTTATGAATGACTGAGAGACAAGAGTTGTTCCTAACGATCTGATATTTTTTGTTATAAATTCTGTAACGTTACGCTTAACCAAGTAGTCTTGATTGAATTACTTTGAATGCTTTGAAAATTAGATTAACCGGATTCTCTCATGAAATCTTAAATTGATGATTTCTTTCATGGCCACATGATATACTTCAGCAAATTCTTATGGATGAAAAATGATGGTTTATTTATGGAAGAGTTAACGTAAGTATTAATTGAGAGGCAGTGCCAGCTCTTTTCATTTGAATGATTGTTGAGAATTCTTCGAATAAAAAGCTGCAAGAAAAGAAAAGTTTTCCCAAGGAAAAAAGTCAGAAGTAAAAAAATTAACATTCCATTTAAATAAAGACATTTATTATCAATACATTTATAACACGCTGACGAATAAAATGTTATAAATGGAAAATTAAAAAATGGACAAAAATGGATGTTATGAATAAACAAACAAAATATATTTATATCTGTACATATTTACAGATGATTAAAAACTATTTTGTGTACGTAAATTGTTTATTAGAAAAGTTACATGTTCTTGTGAGTGTAGAATTTTCGAAGTGTGTATGTCTATATATTTTTTGTCAATGTGTATATGCATGTGATAGTGTATAAGTTCAGACGGCAGCGTAGACATTGTGAATGTGCAGCTTTTGTCAGTGTGTGAATATGTAGGAACTTCTGTGCGTCGGTTGAGTAATCATTCGCTTCCATACCTCGAAGGGAAGAAGGATGAACATAATATCGTGTTAACTAACTGTCTTGTTTCTGGCACAACTGTCTTGCCCCTATATTGAAATTCTGATATTTTATGTTTTGTGACCGGATCAAAGAGTGAATTTACTTTTGAGTGCCAAAAATGATTTCAGGTACAAAGAATGATTTTGGCATGCAGATGTAGTAAGCCCATCACATGACTGTTATTTTCGCTTTTTTATCAAATTTTCGGTGTGTGCTGATTTTTTAATAAAAAAATTAATTGCTTTTAAGAATGTTTTTGGAGTGTGGCTTATGTGTTTTCGCTCATGCTGTTGGTCAATAAATATATAATATTCGATGCATGTCAATCCTGTAGCTTTTGACCTTTTAAACTAATTTTGAGACATTTAAATAAGTTTTTTCTGTGCCATTTTAATTTCTGTGCATTTCTTTCATAAAAATTTCCACTGACTTGTAAAAGGTCACAAGAAAATAGTTAGAAGGAAAAAAGGTCACCAAGGATTTTTTTTTACTGTAAATCATTTTTGTGCGTATTTTCATTCCTGTAACTTTTTTCCTCCAACTTATTTTTATTCGCTAATGTTTTTCTTACAATCAAACATGCTGTTCTGAACTTTTTATACTGTCTTTGGGTTAATTAGCGATGGTACATCTGGGGGTGTCCAAGTAGTTAAGAACAAACTCATAAGCATTATTAATGGTGCCATGCTGAATAATTACCTTTTTTTGTAGAGAAAGTGTTGGGTAATAGCCCTGTGGGAACGGACGCATCTTGAGGTGGGCGTATCTGTTGGAAATCGTTGGTTTGACCTGCGATTTAGTGCGGGTGGACCCGTGCAGTCGAGTGCAGAATAGGGCTGTTCTCACAGTCGGAGCTCATAGATGTGACAGTGTCACCGCATTGACGAGACCTCAGATTAAGGGTTAATGTACACCTGCACATAGAGGCTTTGTGACGTCAGGGGCTTTCGCATGGGAATCAGAGTTTGTGCCAGTCTGGGTTTTGGAGGCGAACCTATGAGACGTGATTTTACGATCTAGTCGGCAAAATGATTAGAGTAATTAATTCCCTAAGAAAATACAAGCGAAAAATCTATTTTTCCCCCTTCACGAATTGTTAAGGACTTAATTGATAAGTAATTACGAAAGCAGTAATTTGCTCTCTCTCTCTCTCTCTCTCGACGTTGGTGAATATCTCCAAGCCGATGGATAACTAACGCCTGAAATAAAACAGAACTTAAGTTTAAAAGATTGTTTGTCTTCTGAGTCGGTCATGGAGCTTTTTGTTGCAGCGGCGTGGTTCACGGCAGAAAGAAAGAAGAAAGTATTCAACCACGGGACGACGCACCCCTCCAGGTTACGAGGAAAGATTGAAGGTGCGAGAAATTTAAAGGTATACAAACTATATGATTTTTTTGTGTTAAAAAATGTCGAATGTTTAAATGAGAACTGCCACAGATCGTTCTGGGACGAGTGATTAAACGAGAACTGCCACGGCCCGTTCTGGGACGTTAGTATATAAAACGAGAACTGCCCCGGCCTATTCCCGGGATGGCTATGTAACAAAAATACTGACGTTCCCTTCTTCATACACTAAACTATCTCAAGTATCGATATATATCAACAACGATTATGCTAGCCTCGAGGAATATGATGATATCATGAGTTTTTTTTTAATTGATTTCAAATAAACGTTTATCATGGGATAAATAAATATGATTGGAATTGGACAAAAGAATGTTTACGCATTCAGGTAAGAAAAATTAAATCTCTTGAATTAGAGTTATCTACCTTGGAGGAATTTTTAATGTTTGTTAAATAGTTTACATATACTAAAAATTGTACGAAATAATAATTATCGAAATGGAGAAATGGGTTAGCTTACATATCAGCAACCTATTTCAAGCGGAAGGCTACATTAAACTTGGCACAATCAAATGGACATAATGTTTAGATGTTAGGGAGTTATTGCTACCCTGATGCAGGTCTTTAAAAAAAAGCAAGTATGTAGCGATAACAACAGCAGCAGCAACGGCAAACCGTAGTTAGCGATATTATGAATCGGTGCCTAACTTTTAAGCTGGGCCCTGATTGGTGCAAGCATTAAACTTCGTTTCAGATTTGCATAATCAGCGATCATTTATCAAGAGAACTGAGATGGGTGCCGATGGTAATAAAAGACGACGCTTGCCACCTTCTTCCTCTTTTTCGGCCATAAGACGGCACTGCTAACTACTCATCCATATTGTTTGTACCGACCACAAAAACTCTCTCTTGAGACGCAACCAGAAACCCTTTGGGTCGTTTAGTTCTAGGTTTGACAAGAAGATCCAAGCATATAACATGGCTACAGCCGCACACACCTGAACTTGACATTGTAACACATACATACATACATACATACATACATACATACATACATACATACATACATACATGGACACGGCCTAACTTTAACACATGCGTACGTACGGCCTTTCTTATAATATAAACTCTTCTCCGTTCCTTGACAACAGGACATTAATTTTATTCTTCATAATATGAATTCTTCTCTATTCCCTATTAACAGGACATTTATTCAACACCCCATCGACTCTCTAACCTTTTGTCTTCGTCCATACTTATGGACTTATTCATTTAATAACACCCTTCTCTTTCATTCCCTTTTATTTATACAACAACGAAGTTTGCTCAATAAAGTTGTTTTAAATATTAGAATGAGACTTTGTCTTTCTATTATACAAGTGCAGCACCTTTCTATCTTAGTTTGTCTTGTTTCCAAAAGTTAAAATTAATATGATTCAGAAGTGATTCATCCAATGGAAAAAGATGTTAAAATCAGTGTTGAAGAAATTGACATTTATTAAATTACCCGTTCCTGTTTTAGTAAATACTGCTTCAATCAGGATACATTTTTTACACACTTTTTATATATAATGTCTTCAGTATTAAAAAAAAACAAGAATATATCTACCGTGAGTTCAATTTTTTTAATAAATGTTCCAGATTGACATATATAGCCTGTCTGATTTCGAAATTGTCTGGAATATTGATAGATGTAATCGATTAACCCAATCTTCTGATTCAATGTCTCTAACAATGCTAACTTTTTATTTTAATCGTTTTATTCATTCTTGCAAATGACCTGAACAGATTGAAATCTCGAAATAATCAGTATGAATTTTCGACAGTTTCTATCGCCTTTTCATCCAGAAAAAAGAAGGACGATACATCAATTTGAAAAATGTATAAAATCAAATGAATTGACAGAAGAAGATACCTCTTGTCTTTTTATAAGACTTCTTTAAGAGAGTGATTGCTGCCTAAATATGCACAATGTTATATATACTAGAAGAATACATGTCCGAGGAAGATAAAATGAATTACTCGAACAGAACAAGTTTCACCACTTTTATGTCCCCTTATGAAGATTAACATAAAATATAATAATAATAATAACAATCAACCTCATGTCTAGAATCCTTAAATTAATTGGTATCTAATACCTATTGTTAAAATTTTACAAAAATCGGGACGTATAAATTTTCATGGTCTCTCGTAGCATAAAAAACTTAAACTAAATATAGCTCACATTATCCACCCCTACGCATAACAGCTGTGTACCAAAATTCATAATGATCGGTTAATTAATTTAGGAGTGACTCCTGTGCATACAAATATATAAACATACAAACATACTTAACTTTATAAATAAAATTGAAGATTTTTTAATGAGTACCACGCTTTTTAAAATCTGATTGATAATAATATAATGTGCAAAAGAAATATTTTAATTTCATAAACACTGTAAATTTTATAAGTATTCCTCCAAAGAATATATAATTCCACCATATTATATACACATACATATATTGAAACATTCAACATTTATTTCCGACAGCATATTATTTATTAAGCTGCTTCTTTGTTGAAATTGTAAATAACTAAATAAATTGTTTGCTTAGTAACATACCCGCATAAACAACAAGCTCATCAATAAAACAAAGCAGCTTAATACGTAACATACTGTCGGAAATAAAAACATAAAAACGTTTATCTTATTTTTCTGTCTGATGCAGCAAAAAGATACGGTTACATTGTTAGTAAAAGCATGAACACAATTTACTGCAAAGCTCGGAAAATGAGTTGTACAATTTCAGCTTTCTCTGGATGTACGTCTTGTTATTTAAGTGGCTCAAGACGACGCCTGCATTAGTTATACTTTTGACGCACATATTGGAATCCTGTACGAGTCTCATTTTTCACTTTGTATTATTCTTTGCTTATTTTCATCCCCTGGACTAAGCAAATCGTTTGTTTAGTAATATTTGTGCAAACAATAGCATCAACAAAAAAAAACAGATTAATACATAACATACATACATTTTTTTGTTTTATTTTACTTCAGTCGAAGTTCTCAGAAATCAAGGGGCCCATTCTTGGGGCTAACACTTGACCTCTATATGAAGTACATAGCTATTCGAATATTCCATTGAAGTTCTCTATTACGTCTCAAACATTGAGTTAGTAAATAAATTAAGATCATTAATTTTCCTCTCCCCAATTGACCAGTTAACTATTTTATAGTATATCTTTCTTGTAGTCTTTGGTCTTACTGGACTCCAGGACAATAATTCATCTAGTATGGTGGAGTATTCAGCTTACTGCTGTTTCTAGAGGCTACATCACTTGAAAAAGGTAAGGATGCCAAGGCGATGGTAAATTACGCCGTGGCACTCCCCGCGCCAGGGACAGAGCACAGACAATGCAATTCTATTCTATTTAAAAACATTGTTAGGTAAAGACAGGCATGACACAACCCCACCACAGAAACATTTCTTTGGTGGGGTTGTGTCATGCCTGTCTTTTTCTAACAATGTTTTTAAATAGAATAGAATTGCATTGTCTGTGCTCTGTCCCTGGCGCGGGAAGTGCCACGGCGTTATTTACCATCGCCTTGGCATCCTTACCTTTTTCTGATGACCTACTTAAGTGACCTACTTTTGATATTAGTGTTATAATCCCAGGTCTGATGGTGTGACCTTCTCTGTGAAATCTTTCTGTTGTCGCATGTCTGACGGTCTCTATATGAAAAGAAAAGTACAGTACCATGCTAATAATATCAAACCATGCACATGTAGTATAATAATAATAGTAATAGTTTGTTGTTGTTTGTGTATGTTTATTTACAGTAGATTACATTGATCAGTGTCAGTGGTGTGAAAGAAATTTGTTCACTCAGAGTCAGGCATTTGCTCGTCACATTCTAGGAAGATGCCGTAAGGTGGCAGTTGAGCGTGCACTTATCTGTGACGTATTATATAGAAAGTATTCTCTAGGGTTTTATGGATCTTGTATTGCGTCATCCGAAAATTTTATATATGCATCACAGCTATGACGCGTTGGCACTACCCAACTTTTTCCTCAGTCGCAGACATGACGTGCTACGCTTTGGTGGATTCGTCAGTCACTGGTGAATGCGATACAATAGCCAGTGACTGACGAATCCACCAAAGCGTAGCACATCCTGCTTGCGACTGAGGAAAAAGTTGGGTAGTGCCAACGCGTCATAGCTGTGATGCATATATAACATTTTCAGATGACGCAATACAAGATCTATAAATATAGATGACGCAATAACGAAAAAATAGCATATAAAGGATGCCACCAGCACGTAGACGCAAATCATACCGGAGCGGCGAGTGGACAGTACCTTACCATAGGTTCCTCGGACCAGGTACAGACCTAGCGCAGAAAAGATACTTACCACCACTAAACAGAGTAGACTGGGCGGCGAAGAGACACGACTTCAACTACGGCAAAGGTAAAACTAGAGAAGCGGATGAACAATTCTACAAGGATACTGCTGGAACAGGTGTGCTCGGAGCTATTTCTAGAACTGCAATCAGGGCGAAGCATTACCTTGGACTCGACGACTACTTCGATCCCCCTCCAAAACGAATTGAGCTTGATCCTACTTGCACTGTTAGCCAGCAAATAGGTATGGAAGTGGATCAGGATGCAAGCACGGAGGCGGCAAACGGGAGCGGGGCTTGGGGAGGATCGCTCCATGGAGGAGATCTGCCAGAAAGTACCGGTAACAACGTAAGACGAGTGGTACTGAAACGAAGCTTTAAGAATCAGGTAAAGACGACAGACATGAACAACATGGCATGCCTATTCAAGGTTTACGATACAGATCCAAACGCAGGGGTTCACGGAACAGCAAGGTTTGCATGGTCGCAACCTCTGGCGGACGATTACATAGTGCCATACTTACAACATGGGTAACCCCGCCACGATGGGAATCGATAATGAGCAACGCAACAGCGTACAGAGTGGTCAGTCAGGGATTCCAAATATCAAAAATCACATGCGAAGAATGGCTAACCAAGAACAACGAAGAGGTTTTCGTCCCGAATCCGGAACCTTACTTCGACATATACGTCGACACCGGATCATACATAGGATACGTTAACCTAGAAGGCATAAGCAAGGTGCCAAACAAGAGCTTCACAGAAATACAACCCATGGTATGCGCAGACGCAGAACTACCACACTACACATACAACTACATGGCGCCGATCGAATGACTAAACGCAGTGCCCAACACAGGTAACATAACGGACAGTAACACGAAAACAACTGTGAAAAAGATGCTACTACACGACTGGCGCGAAATGCCGTCGGTGAAAAACTTGGGACAGGGAGACAGCTTCACACACATATGGAGGAACCACAGCCTACTGAGACGACGGCTGACAAACATGACCACCCAAGGTAATTACACAATCAAGCAGGTATGATATTTACCCCGGTGTTAATGTCAAACACAATCAACTCCGGCTAACACACTGCCTTGGACTGTGGATTAGCGGTCGCAACAGCACCAAGCTACGGTACAGTCCTCTGAAAGGCTGAGGACAACGTCCGACAAGGGGCACGGAAGCGGCAACGAAACGAGGTACAAGAGGACCTGATACAAACTGAGGTGGCAGACCTGAACTTCGATCACCAACAGGGACAGAAAAGCAACGCCAGCGATGCGCTGAAGGTCGGAGCAACTACCTACGTCCAAACGTCCGGATGCTTGACAATGTCTGACGGAACAGTAATAAAAAAAGTGCTATACACAAACGAGGACAGTTCAAAAATGGTGATAATACACATACCACCGATACTGCGCCCGAACAGCACAGCCGGAATACTATACTTCAACTTCAAAATAACTTACATGCTGGAACTGGAGATAGTATGTGATGCACTTATCCATCCACAGAAAGTACCAATAACCAATCACAAACAGGCACTGTCAGCAACTTCGTCGGACTACAGTTACGAGTTCTCAACCGTGGTACTGCCCAGTTTTCGTGTTACTGTCCGTTATGTTACCTGTGTTGGGCACTGCGTTTAGTCATTCGATCGGCGCCATGTAGTTGTATGTGTAGTGTGGTAGTTCTGCGTCTGTGCATACCATGGGTTGTATTTCTGTGAAGCTCTTGTTTGGCACCTTGCTTATGCCTTCCAGGTTACCATATCTTATGTATGATCCGGTGTCGACGTATATGTCGAAGTAAGGTTCCGGATTCGGGACGAAAACCTCTTCGTTGTTCTTGGTTAGCTATTCTTCGCATGTGATTTTTGATATTTGGAATCCCTGACTGACCACTCTGTACGCTGTTGCGTTGCTCATTATCGATTCCCATCGTGGCGGGGTTACCCATGTTGTAAGGAAGTACGGCACTATGTAATCGTCCGCCAGAGGTTGCGACCATGCGAACCTTGCTGTTCTGTGAACCCCTGCGTTTGGATCTGTATCGTAAACCTTGAATAGGCATGCCATGTTGTTCATGTCTGTCGTCTTTACCTGATTCTTAAAGCTTCGTTTCAGTACCACTCGTCTTACGTTGTTACCGGTACTTTCTGGCAGATCTCCTCCATGGAGCGATCCTCCCCAAGCCCCGCTCCCGTTTGCCGCCTCCGTGCTTGCATCCTGATCCACTTCCATACCTATTTGCTGGCTAACAGTGCAAGTAGGATCAAGCTCAATTCGTTTTGGAGGGGGATCGAAGTAGTCGTCGAGTCCAAGGTAATGCTTCGCCCTGATTGCAGTTCTAGAAATAGCTCCGAGCACACCTGTTCCAGCAGTATCCTTGTAGAATTGTTCATCCGCTTCTCTAGTTTTACCTTTGCCGTAGTTGAAGTCGTGTCTCTTCGCCGCCCAGTCTACTCTGTTTAGTGGTGGTAAGTATCTTTTCTGCGCTAGGTCTGTACCTGGTCCGAGGAACCTATGGTAAGGTACTGTCCACTCGCCGCTCCGGTATGATTTGCGTCTACGTGTTGATGGCATCCTTTAT
This sequence comes from Sepiola atlantica, assembly GCA_963556195.1. Lineage (NCBI taxonomy): Eukaryota > Metazoa > Mollusca > Cephalopoda > Sepiida > Sepiolidae > Sepiola > Sepiola atlantica. The sequence continues at coordinate 163,170,928 of OY744520.1, read as the reverse complement.
ATGCTATTCTCTCGTTATTGCATCATCTATATTTATAGATCTTGTATTGCATCATACAAAAATTTTATATATGCATCACAGCTATGACGCGTTGGCACTACCCAACTTTTTCCTCAGTCGCAGGCATGACGTGCTACGCTTTGGTGGATTCGTCAGTCACTGGCTATTGTATCGTATTCCCTAGTATGGGGTTGCCATACCGGGGGGATCTTATTTGTGCTGTGAATACTATTTAATTTTGAATATTTAGTCAAAGTTTACTTGTCGGGGGAAGTATCCCCATGCCAGGTTGTCCTGACAAACTCCTGTACAGAGAAACCGTAGATACTCGAGGACCGTGTCTAGTAGGCATTCAAGTTCTCACCAGTAGGCATGTGTTTGTGTGTGTGTGCATGTTTAAAGATTATAATTTTACTCGCGTAAATATTTATTTTGTCATGTCATTAAGTTTCATTTTCCATTGAATCAGTTATAGCTTCGAAAATGTCTTATCTTTCGAAGTAAATGAGCTTGACAGAGATGAATATTTCATGAATCCACAATCTAATTGAAAGCAGAGTTTACCTCCGACTTCCATTTTTATCGTTGTTTTACTAAAGAGTCACTATTTATTAAGGCCTGGGGGTCACTCGAGGATAAATATTAAAGAGAGTGTCAGTTGGACGAAGATCGCCTCTAGAAGAAGACCGAAAACAATGGATGGGATGGAGAAAAAATTACTTAAGAGGAATTGATTATCCAAGTGTTTGTCTACACTTGACCTGAAGACGACCATGCTGTAGTCAGTTGGGAAGAAGGCTCGTGGTATCCTGTTCCACAGAGTGAACGATCTAGGAAAGAAATTATTTTTCATAAATGTATATTAAAACTACAGTTTTAACAAATTGTTGAGGTTACTTTTCTTTCTAATATGTGGATTCACAGATCACATGACGATACAGTGATTACAAATTGGTTAAATTAGTCAAGTAGTCACCAATATAGAAGTAGTGCCTCAAAAGTCCATTTCCTTTTTTTTCCATTTCCGGTCTAACTCTTGAGGTGATAACATGTTTGCTAAATCTCTCTTGTTTTCTCCTTTTAGTTTTCTCCCCAAGGCGTTGTCCACTGCTTTTAATTTTTCCAGCCCAAACAGACCATTTCTATCGACCTACCACTACACATATTGGTAACTCCGTCTTTCATATATATATACAGATTAGGAAGCTTTGATACATGTGCATATTTTGGTGTAATACTTGTAAGCAAGAATAAATCCTATCATATTTTTATAAGTAAGATTTTAGTACTTGTGTTTATGTGTAAGAACAAGTAAGAAACCGATAATTCTTATAAAATGATTATAGCACATTTTACTTGACTTCAAAATTACATTTCCACTTTTACAACTGAAGCATAAATTTCATAACGAACTGCGTAGTTTTACAGAAAAAAATCATTATATATATATATATATATATATATATATATATATATATATATATATATATATATATATACTAGATGACCTGTGCCCGGCGTTGCCCAAGAAAGTCGAATAACTCAAGAAATTTCTTGCCAAATCTGTAATTATTGAATTATTTGGTGCTTATGTTTGACCAGCAAAAACACAGACCCCACAATGTTAATGTAAAACAGCAGATTAAACAATTAATGCAATACATGGAGTAATAACACTCTCAACATGGTTAGTTGTTGCAATCTTACCATTGAGATGCACACGCATGTTTGTAGATTATGTTACAGTGTTAATGTACTTTAACAAATGTGACAATTTAATGCAAGCTGTTTTTTCTTTAGTTGTGCAATACCATCCCAAAAAATTAAAGCGTGTTCATGCGGTTGGTATCCGAACGTCGTTTTAGATGAAACAGTGCACATGTAGTGAACCTGATGGCAAACAAATATTTCAAATATTCAGATATAGATGCTTCTTGTAAAGTAGCATCCCAGTCATTAGCATCCTGTATTAGTCCAAGAGTCTCAAATAAAGAAATAGAAAGTATCAGTATTTTTTATAGTATATCCTAGTTCAGTCACGTTTTTTTAGTAGATCCTAATTTAGTCACGTTTTTTTAGTAGATCCTAGTTTAGTTGCGTACATTTTTAGAGTTGATATACGTATGTATTCTGGAATACCTGACGTTTTGTTACTTGAACTTATAAATTTATAAAGAGGGTACTTATGCAGTTTACGGCCTGGGCTGAAATAATAACGTTATAATTTAGAAACCCATGTTCAACATGGAGTGGGTGAGTGGTGATTAACTATTCTGTACCTTCACTTAGCAATTTAAGAAACAAAAGATACTGTAAAGATAGAATTTAACTTGAAAATCCTATCTAAAATACAGCCCGTCACATAAAGTGCCTAATTGCCATAAAGAGGCAAATATTATATAATCTGTCTGATGTTATTTGTTACTTTTCAAAATAGAAATAAGGTCGAAGTGTAGTGTCTTTTATACTGTACTTAATTTTTTATGAAGATGGATTGACACCAAGTGTAGTGTCTCTTCTGATACTACACTTAACCTTTCCTGGAGAAATCCTTCTAGATTTTTTATTTTTGTACCATTCCGAAGTGTCCTTCTTTGGGAAGATGTATTTTTCCCCAAATTAATAACCGACCTTGTGTCTAACTGTGCCCCCGTGGTGAGGCAAGTAAATCGGAACCACATCAATGGTGAAAGTGCCGAATAGTTAACAGTCGAGAAATCGTTAAAAAAAGTAAGAATATATCAATCGGCTAACATTGAAATATAGGGCAGACTTAGACAAAAGGTCGGTTTTAATTGGGGAAAATCCATCCAAGAAATGGCGCTTCGGATTGGGGAAAAAAAATTGCCGCAGTCTAGAAGGATTTCTCCTTTTACGAACGGGTTTCTAAATAATAAGGTTATTATTTTAGCACAGTCCTTCAACTGCAGAAGTACTGAAAAAAGATTAAGGATAGTATGCAAGATACTACAGTTTAAAATGAATGCTATTTGGAAAAGTAAAGAAAAAACTTAATAGAAAAATATTGTTTCTTTTTCAAAATAAAACTAACGTTAAAGTGTGTTTTCTGTTATACTATTCTTAATGTTTTCTCTCCTCGGTCAGTGACGGAGAAATCCTTCTAGACTGCGGCACTTTTAATTTTTGACTCAATCCGGAGTGTCCCTATTTGGAGAGATGGGTTTTCCCTCACAAAGTAAAAATAAAAATCTTTTTACTTTTAAATGGTTGCGATTGATTGTTTAATTTTAGTCACATGCACAAATCCTTTGTTTGTTAAGCGTTAATATTGTGTTTTCTTACAAATATATTGAAGGAAGTTTTAAAGTACGTTAATTTTTAGCTTTATATATATATATATATATATATATATATATATATATATATAGATTAAAAAGTATATAACAAAATGAATCGTACATATTATCGTGGTTCATCGACAATTGAATTGTTTTGTTTACCTTTCATGTGAAGAAAGAATGAATAATTTATTTTCAAGTAGATAAATAAATATCTTATTATTAAGGCATACAAAAAATATTAAAAGTGTGAATATGGACTTATGAAAAGAAATTTAGTAAAAAGTATATCAGCGGAAATGGTAAAATAAATTAAAAAGTTCTCCATTCAAAAATGTACTACTTGCCTTCAGCATGGCTGTTGTTGAATTTGTTCATTTAAAGAGAATACGGTTATTGAGTAACCATGTAGCCAGAATATCATAATAGAAATTCTAGAATCATGGATTGGGCGGTGCGGTGAATTGTTTCCCCGGTGTGGATGGGTTGCGTGGGAGTACTAAATTTATAGGTAGGTAAAATCTTTCGAAGATGTCTTTGTGAGAGGTAGAAATCTCGGAATAATTGTAATGTATTTTGTTCAAAATAGAAATGTATTTTTTTTTTAAGCATGTGGTTTAGTTGTTAAATTGAGTTATGCCCCCTTTACAGAATGGCTGTTTAGAGTATTTAAAAGCTAGATGGTGCTGGTTGATAGCCAATTGGCATAGGTGGTGGGTTGAACAGTATAAAAACTGTACTCTTTTTCATTAAGGGTGAAGAGCTCTTCAGAAAGCAGAGTAACATTGAAAGTGAACTGTGGATTGCCAGTTGGGAGAGCATCAGACTTTTTCCTTTACGGATTGACTACCAAACACGCATTAAGAATTGCTATTGGTGGGGAGTGGAAATGTGTAGCCTTTCATGCATGTGGTTATTTTCTTACTATAGTCAAAGTTTTAGGGGAAAATGCATCATTACTTTATATATATATATAGAATAGATAGATTAATAGTCTGGCAATTTTTTTATTATTATTGTGTCACCGCTTATCAAGACCAACAGCCACTCGGGATAAGGGTTAATGAGACTGAAATGTTTATCAGTTGAGAGATGAGGAACACTATGGCAGTATTAAAATTAATAAATGGTATGAACTGATTATTACTTTTATGCCAGTTTTTTGGCCAGAATTTGTTGACATTGGATTTGAAAATAACAAAGTTATAATCAACAGGGAAGCAGTCCCATGGTAATGTGTTCCACGGACGGGAAGCCCTTGCAAAGATGCTCTGTCTATAGCTAGGCACATGTAGCGAGAAAGAAAAGTCTTCTTTCGATATGGTAGCCGAAACGAGTTCCTGCTGCGAATGTTTTACAGAGAGGAACCAAAGACTGGAGCTCAGTCGAGCACCCTCCATGATAATAACGATAGAGAAAGACGAGCAACGTCTCTTCTGCGAGAAATGAGATTTAAGGATAAGAAGAGATCACCCCCACTAGATTTTGAAGTCGATTTTGTACTCTGTCAATGCAGAAAAAAATGCTCTGCAGACGTCCAACCCATATGTGGCAGCAGTATTCTTTGATTAGACGTATCTGACGCTTATATAGGTAGAGGATCGCATCTGGAGTCAGGTATTTTCTGGAGCAATTGAAATATTTATGGAATCTTTATTTTACGTGTGAGAATAAATATTCTGTAAATTATATGGTAAACTTTATAAATACTTATTAAATGCACAATGTTCATAAAACAGTGTCCGAAATTTATTTGAAATGTTATTGTAAAAAGGAGTTCATTATTGTGGTGAAGGGGTTAGTATTTGTAAAATACATCTTGTAGGTGTTCCAAGGTCGGTCATCAATTATGAATTGGTTTCACTGCACGTTCTGGATTTTTACATTATCAGACTTGCTCCACCAGTAACCCAGCCATTTCTAAAAAAAAGTGATTCCTCCTCAAATATAACCTCATGCTATACACAACATAAACTTTGCAATCTAAATGGCCTGACAGAAAAACAGACTATATGTGACAAGGGCGTCAGCATCAGTCAATGGAAATTGTTCCAGCAATCCCACTTCTTGTATTTAAGGTTTCTGTCAGACCTGGTTACTTCTGAAAACATAATTCGATAGTAATATTTTACCTAGAAAAATTATGTAGTTGCTGTTTTCCTTCTGCCGAAAAGAAATATATGCTAATTTTTATTCTTCTTCATTAGTTCCAATCAACCAAAGTTTGTCTTTGATTTAAAAAAGCCAACTGAAACCTCGATTCATTGTCAAGATCATAGATGTAAATTATGGAGTTGAATTTTAGTCTTAAGATATCGTTATTTTTTATATTTGAACCTACGGCTCTTTAGATTGTTCGAATGGAACTTGCGACATCGATCTTGTATTATGCCACCAGATTTTTACTTATGATTTGTATCGAATTTTCACTAAATTTGCTTTAATATTTTAATATCATTGTCAATATCTACTTACAAATCGATGCCATGTGATAAACTGGTAAGAATGAGCATTCTTACTGAATGCTGAAAGTTACTCATTCCAAAATTCATACCCGTTACCTTGACATAAAAAAAGTAAAAGACTATCTCAACCCAAATTTTAAAAGTGAAAATACATAAGCTCTAAAATTGTCTCAGTTTTTGAGCCTTATCTACGAAAACAAAGATTATATTTAGAAGGATACCATTGTCATTACTTATAAATCTATTTACTTATTATTATAGCTTAATTAAGTGGAATAATAATAGCAATAATAATAATATCTAAGAACGGTTAAAATCTGGTGAGTAAAGCTATATAAAGAAATGTAATTTTTAAGTTCATTATAATGATGTAAGTGTGTTTCTCGTTGCTAATAAAACATAATCAGTTATTATATCGCTGTTAAGAATTGATAAATTGTTAAATATACTTTCGAGGTGCAGAGGGTAATACAGTATGATTAATAGGAACGAAATCGTTTGAATAAAACAAACAAAAACACTTATATGTATTGTAAAGATTCAGTAATATTGGAAAACTTACATTCTATTAATAACGTAATAGTTTCACTTTGGGAGAACTACATCAAAAGAGGTAATTCATGCCATACAATAATAGATTTTAGGGTAAGGTTACTACGTAGGAAAAGTAGATAGCTGGTTAGTTTGATGTGACATAAGAACTTTTAAAAACTTTTATTCACTCTCAAAACGGCATATTTCCACTGAGAATTAAGAGGCTACTATGATTAAGGGCCAGATTTATAGGGGGCATCGTAAATGGGAAGTTCAGCTGCGAGGTGTTTGTTCACATTACATTAAATTTTTGCCATGTTGGTACAGTCAGGAAAACAGAGATCAGGGAAGAAATTCCAAAAGCAAACAGTCCGAGGAAAGAAGCTATTTAAGTCGAAAGTTTTACGGCATCTGCGGACCTCGGTAATGAAGGGGTGGGACTTGTTGGGTTTGAGGGGGGACAAGTGTAGTAAGTTTGTCAATGTACATTTCATGGAAGTACTTGTAAAACAAGCACAGGGATGCAACATTGCGGCAATGGGACAGGGGCTGCAGCTTGGTAGACAGTGCGGGGCCTATTAGGTTACAGACCCTTTTTCATACACTCTACAAGAGGGAGAGACCAGTAGTTGGTGCACTAATCCAGATGTGGCTACAATACTCTATGCATGGTTGAATAGTGGCTTGATAGAGATATAGGATACTGGCAGGTATGAGAAGTTTTTTAGCCCGGCAGAGGAAGTCTACCTCCTTTGCAGCATACTTGGCAGTATCTTCTATGTATTTAATCAAATTACCTGTGTATGTTAGACCGAGGAGTTTAAACGTTGTACTTTCGGGAAGGATGCTATCAACCATAGCAATCGGTGATTGGAAAGGTTTCTTATGATTGTTAAAGGAAAGGAGCTTTGTCTTAGCAGCATTAAATGTAATAATCCATTTTTAGCCCCATTCTACTACAGATTGGAGGTCATTTTCTAATAATTCAGCCATTGCTTTGGATAACTGTGTGTTCGATTTGCCTGCATATCAAGAATAAAGAGGTTTCATCAGCAAATATACTCATCTCAGACACAATTGTATCAGGAAGTAAGTATCAAGAACTAGGGTACACCAGCGTCATTGTCATGCTGTTTCGATGTATGGTCAGAATATATTAAATATTCGTCCAGTAATACTGTACAAATACATTTTCCTGAAAAGACCTTGATGCCAGACCATGACCTGTTTTATCCTGTATAGTGTATATGAGTTCAGAAATGACTGTTAGGATATCCTCAGTAAAACAGGATTACCTCAATCCATACTGCTAGTCAGAAAGATGTTTAGCATTTTCGAGGTGATGGACTATCGCTAGGTTGATTAATGATTCAAAATGTTAGCAAAGGACAGGAAGAGACTTATTGGGATATAATTTTGCGAGTCAGTTCTTTCATAAGAGTTCTTGAAAACTGGTACCACAGAGGCAATTTTCCAGCTATCAGGGAAGCAAGATTCGACAAAACATTTTTTGTTAGGAGAGGACAGGGGCCATCTCAACAGAGATAAGATCTGGTCTACATGCTTTGGAAGTATCAAGGTTTTTTTATGATATCTAGGACATGAGAATAAGATCATCAAATGTAGTTTCAGTCCGTAGTGGGAAATTAGAGAGGGAGTGGTTCGTGGAGTTTAAGGTGAACAGCTCGGCAAGCAATTCAACCTTATCCAGTGCCGTGCAAGCGACATCATGGTGGTTGGATAGTCGGGAAATTGTTGATTTTCTATTGTTCACCACACTATTATAGATTTTCCAGAAATCGCGAGTTCCTAATTTCTGTGACTCAATGAATTTTCTGGTCCTCTCAGTATACCTACTTTTAGTTCAAGCTATTACACTTTTATTTATGTTATAAATTTTTGGCTGACTTATGGTGGTTGAAACGTCAGAATGCTTACTGCCGATGCACAATAGCAGCTGCACAGGTTGAAGTGAACCATTGGAGAGAGTGAGGCTTACTATGGAATTTCCATATCGGGACAAATGCTTCTATGCCTGCTTTGATCTATTCAGTTATTGAGAATTGAGTTACTGGTAGAATCTTAATGAAGGTAAATGTCTTGTAAGGTCCAGAGAAATAGGGTTTGGGGTTAGATCCAATGGGGATCGTTCAAATAGATGTAACTTAAGGAAATTTAATTTCAGTATTTAAGTAAGTAAAATATAGTTAAATTTAAAATCAGTTTGTTTCCTTCATGAAGATACCATCTTATTCGTGTACAGGATTACCAAAAACGCATTTTCAACCCCAGTAAATAAAAGATGGGAAATATCTAATCGTATATATTCATAATATGCAAAACAGTCTGCAAATGTAAAATTAATAGGTTGAAAAATATTGATAAAATATTTAAATGCATTTAGTCTGAACATTTTGGATAAACAGATCAATTTGTAAGAGAATACAGAGAAGATAACTCAAATTTCACAAAACAAAAATCTAAGAATGAAGAGCTATACTCATTGACATGGTTAATGGCGGACATATTGAATGAAGCCTTCTCCTTTCCCACCACACCCTTAAAACACTGATGAATATATGAAGCCGATGTGATAATGCCATTAAATAATTTCCTCAAGACTGAAAATTTTATGTGACTTTTTCTTCTTTTTAAAATCTAGCTAAAAAATAAGTTGAATCTTGGAAACTCTTAATGAAATTAGTTTAACTTTCAACAAAACATTTGCTTATGACTTACAACACTTACCAGCTTAAAACTTACCAGGTATTCATGAGCAAAAAATATTCCTACACAATAGTCGGTATATATATATGTGTGTATGTGTGTGTGCTTCTCTGCCAGTTTAGAAAAATTGAAGAGCAAAAACACTTGGGAAATGGGTTATGCTTGACAAAGCAAAGAAATAATGCAGTAATGGGAGGTTGATTAACATTATGGAATAATTATTGAAAGGCTTAATGTTAAATATTGAACGGTTTTGTTTCAGACTAGGCCCATCCAAATATTGAATATTTCTGAGGAAGTCAAGTGAGTTGTGGAACAAACAACTGATTCCGAGTAATACATCAAGAGACTAGATATCCTAAACCAATTCAAATGAAACATGGACCTAGGTTATGAAAATAAGAAATGAAGGCCCATGAGCAGACAAAAACAGGACAGGACAGGAAAAGTGAAAGCACGAATCCAGTTTGTCCGGCCACTTACACTAAATTCTTTCCTAAACTCTGTATCCTGTCTTACATTGAAGATCTCTGGTTTCAAAATCGTAAAGAATATACAAATGAACTTTGTAAACAGTAAGAGCTAATAAAGAAAAACATATTTTCATATCAATGTGTTGTGTTTTTTACTTTGTTACCGACAACATGAGTAGATAAGTTGTTGTGAAGTAAAAAGATATGACACACTAATATTCGTAGAGAGAAAATTATATAGGCTCTTTCTTACTCTTATGCCAATAAAGCATACTTAATTGCCAGTATCACTACATCTCGTAACGGTTTTATGCCCCTAGTAAGTCTTATTTTTTTTATTACAGTAACTGTGGTTTGTGGTTTCAAATCTCGCTAGAATTCAGCCACACTGATTAGCCGTATTGACGGCAAAACGCGGATCCATAGATAATTATATTTTATAAATAAAAATATAGACGCAACCTTTATTATTTGTTTAACTTGAGTTCACCCCAAAAAAGGCATACTTCCACTGAAACGTAAGGGTCTACTGAGGATTGTGCCAGAAATTAAAGGGAACATCTTTAGAGAGGAGTAGTGCGGCTAGATGTTTATTTACATTACATTTCAATTTCTGCATGTCGGTACAGTCATAGAAAAAGGGAGCAGGGAGGGTGTTCCAAAGTCTGGCAGCTCGGAGAAAGAAGCTATTAGAGTAGAAAGCTCTCCGGCTTATCAGGACCTCCACAGTGAATGGATGGAATTTAACTGATTGTCGAGTTGGTCGAGTGTATTTACGTCGAGTGGGGACCAGAGCAGAAAGCTCATCAGAGGACATTCCATTGAAGTACTTGTAAAACAAGCACAGGGATGCAACATTGTGGGGATGTGACAAGGGCTGGATCTTAGTGGATGTTGAGGGACCTCTTAGATTAGCGACTCTTTTTTGGACCCTGTCTAAGAGGGAGAGACTGGTGGACGATGCACCAATCCAGATGTGACAACAATACTCCATGCATGGGCGAATGGTGGCTTTGTAGAGATATAGGATACTGGTCGGTGTGAGAAGTTTTTTAGCACAGTAGAGAGAGATCACTTTCCTTGCAGCAGCCTTGGCAATGACTTCTATGTATTTGTTCCAACTCATGTGAATGTTAAGCCGAGGAGTTTGAACGTTGAACTCTCGGGTAGGGTGTTATTATCCATGGTAATCGGTGGTTGAAAAGTAGTTGTTAAAGGAAAGGAGCTTTGTCTTAGTGGTATTAAATGTCACCATCCATGTGTGACCCCATTCAACTACAAACTGGAGGTCATTTTCTAAGGATTCAGCCATTGCCTTGGATATGTGCACGGCTGCTTTTCCCGCATGACGAGAGTAAATCGTGGTGTCATCAGAAAATATACCCATCTCAGACTCAATTTGATCAGGGAGGTGGTTTATGAAAATCAGGAACAATAAAGGTCCAAGGATGCCACACAAAGTTTAAGGGAGGTAACTCCCTCTAGCATTTAGGTAAATGCTTCACTATACGTAGATATCTGAATCCGTTCAGTAATCTTTATCGCCATAACAAAACAAAATTACATTTATGTGGCTTTCTAGAATATTGGTAAAGAGAGCCCACCTCTTTGCAGTAGTTTGGCAGTATCTTGTATGTAACTATTACAATTCATGTTATCTGTGAATGTTAGGCCAAGGAGTTTGAATTTTTGACTATTGGTAAAAGTGCTATTCGCCATGGCAATCGGTGGTTGGTAAGGTTTCTTATAATTGTTCAAATGGAAATTAGCTTTGTCTTGGTAGCATTAAATGTAACCATCTATTTATGTCCCCATTCTATGATATACTGGAGGTCATTTTCTAAGAACTCAGCCATTTCTTCTGATACGTGTGCATTCGATTTGCCCTCATGTTGAGAATCAAGCTTGATGTCATCGACAAATATATGAAAATTTATGAAAATCATGAGTAATATAAGTTAAAAAATGTTTGAAATATGTTGAATTTTTCCACCGATTATTTTAAGGTGTAGATGGAGCGGAAAAAAAGAGCCGCTTATTTTTGAAGGACGAGAGCGTTTCCTTTTCTAAAAATAGAAGTGTGAAGAGCAGCTACCTCAAATTTTAGGTGAAGGACATCACCAGACCTATGCACGTCACTGGACTTACCCAAGAGTTCAATTTGAAGTTCATATCTAATATGAAGATCAAAGTTTATTTAGTAGCATCAATTTCCTACCCATTGACTGCTAAAAGATGTGCGCTACACAATCTGCAAACGGAACAAAGAAAACCCATATATATTTTTCGTTTGAGTCAAACTTAATTGAGCCAAGATCAGGCAAATATCCTGACTTTTACATCTAATCAGTAATTGATGCTTCATTATATAAACTTATTGAAACTTTCGTGATGTTCAGAATGTTTTGAGTTGTGTAGAAAGGCTGCTGGTAAGAGTGAAGAATAGATGTTTGCTTTTCTCCAAGTCAGGAAGATATTCTTTACATTCGATCCGAACCGAAAATCAATAATGTGTCAAACTTATAAATATTAAGCAGAGGCCAATTATTGAGAAAGTCATTTTTTTGTTCATTTGCTTCAATGGAGACATCATTATTTTAAACTGATTTTTATCAGCTGATGTACCATTTCCCAATTTATGGCAGAACACATCTGTTTCTTCATGCATGTGCTAATATTCGTCAATAAATTTAATTTTAGTTATATGTATGCATATACGTATATATATATATATATATATATATATATATGCATGCATATATATAAAGTACATATATAATAAATATATATATATATATACAAAAATAAATAAACAACAATTTTTTTAAATTTAAAATTATTTTAAATAATAACGACATCGTTTTATGCTTCAATCATCACCCACTCATCATTATCAAAATATATCTCTAGAAGAATACGTAGAATATCAAACTAATCTGATATATATATATATATATATATATATATATATATATATATAT
>OY744520.1:163143449-163153449 GCA_963556195.1 Sepiola atlantica | reverse complement strand
ATAATATATAGAATATAAAATATAAAATATAGAATATAGAATATAAAATAAAATAAAATAAAGTAAAATAAAGTGAAAAGAGAGAGATATAATAAAAATATATATATATATATATATATATATATATATATATATATATATATAAATATTTTTTAAATATTAATTAAAGTGTTTTTTTACGTACAGACGACATCGTTTCGGGTTTTTTACCCTCATCAATGCAGGAGTGGCGGTTGTAGGTGGTTGCATGGGATCGTAGATTTAGGCTAGAATCATGAGACAAACGCTCAGGACCACACGGCCGTCGGCAATCGACACAGACATTAATTGAGATTGAGATACACTATATATATACACACAGAATACGAAGTCAAGCCATTTTTAAGACTAAATTGGTTTGTTGCTCGCATTCAGTTTTGATTAATAGTACCTTTTTGGAAATGGCGTCAAAAAGTAAAAAACGTCGATTGCTAATAAAAGATTGGCCAGACAATACTTATTGATGTGAGAAGTTGAAAGATGTTTTCCTACCAATTTCAAACAAAGAGAAGAGCCAACGAAACAACAATTGAAAAATGCTATCACTTAAATGAAGGAAGACATGTGCCACGAAGCACAGTGTTCTTTTTCTACATTAGACGGAAAAGAATGAAACTTGTAAGGACAGCATTGAATGTGACTCAGAGTCGGTTGAAATGAACCGTTCTTATGCAAAATATGGCAACCCTTTTAAATAGATGTGACTTTTTACAAAGTGGCCAAGTGAACATATTAACCGAGAAAGAGAGATTATTTTTGAAAAGTTAATGTGATGGTGTTGTATTCGATGCTGATCACAAAATCATATTAGAATACTTTGGGTATTTCCTCCTGTAATCATCTTATTGGTTTAATAGAGTATCTGGACTTTCACACATTGTGAACCATTGCACTCTTCAATTTCAATCGTCATAGCTTGAAGCCAGCTCATCATGAATGGATACACACATAAAAGCTTAATATTCACAATTCATTTAATCCTGTAAACAAATTTCTAAAGTCATTATTTACATCATATATTCCAAGGAACTTTCCATTTTCTTTTTTAGGTTGTATATGAGCTTTACAGATAACCTGGTGCATACACTGCCCTATGCAAACTAACCCAACTATTTCAAATATGCTCCTCTTACATAAATCATAGTTTAGCTCGACTGATCATAGCCTTTTATATTTATTCCCCTACCCTTTTACTTTCTAATGCTGTATTTGAACAATGATCCTAGTATTTATCGTAAATTTATATGTTATAAGCATCACTGAAGATCAGGTACACAATTTCATATGAACAGATAACTAAGTGTTCTCTTTTCACGGGTATAAGTTGAACACAAATGTAACAGGAAGAAGACTTTGTAGATATTGATTGAATTGAGCCCTTGATTGATGAACCATATTTATTATGCAGCAATTAAAACATTCCGGGGGCGTGTTAAATATAGCTTTTTGAACTACTATTGTATATTGCTGCTGTATGTGAAAATATAATCTTTATTGAAACCTCAGTTGATCTCCATCCAGTCACTCTCTCAGATCAAAAATTGGATCAGTTAAAGAACATTTTGGACAACTACACGTCCTCATGCTGCCACGCACCTCCGATATGTCACCTATGAAACCTAATGTGGCTACATACCTTTCCGGCATGCTGCCAATGCAGCTACTTGTGTCTATGCCTCCTTCTATTTAGGTAGTTGCTTTTTATTTTTAGCCAGTAGATCTATTTCTCTCCGTTTATGCAGACATCAGATGCATTTGTTTTAGTATCTAAATGCATTTCCTGTTTATATCATTTGCAGTGCAATGAACAAGGTCATCTTCTCAACTGATATCCAACACTACTGCTCACGACAGTTCACTTTCTTTGTCCTGCCTGCTGTAAAATCCGACACATAATAATGTGTCACTTATTTATTACACTAATGTAATATTTGATTACATAATGTTTTACAAATGTATTTTGTAGACTGTCAGAAATAGATTTTGGACTTTGATACATAAATATTTCTAGATAAATGCTTATCTGGTCATTAAATTAAATTTAAGAAGATGGTTCAACTAAATTTGGAAAAAGTCAATGTTTGAGTCATCATTAATTTTCAGTTACATTCGAAAGGTTTATACTATACTGAACATGAATTTCTGTTAGATTAGCTTTTTATATTATTTAAAGATTTTAATAACCTTTTACCCGGCAACGTTCCTATGTGGTAACATTAAGTAACTTTTCGATTTTAAGAAATTAGATTTGCAAATTTTATGTTCACAAATAAACAATTATTTTCAGCAGCCTAGATTTAAAACAAGCAAAGTCTGGGCCAGGGGAGTCACTCAGTCGGTAATTTGGCACTAAATAAGGTCCGCTGCCACAAGGATCGTTTACATTCTGCCTAGTTGCTCTGTCAATCGTTCTATGGCCATGCTGTGGTTAAAGATCCACAAAATTTTGGTGTTGATGTAGCTTTGTTGCGAACTTGAGTAAGTGGTTCGTTCTTTTGACAAACCGAAAATAAGAGAAACTTGCCATGAACAATTATTTATTTGAACACAGGTATGTCACAAGAAAAAATAAAAGTTATGTTGCTCTTGTTGGTGAGAAAAGACAAGTTGAGAAATTTGACCGATGTTAAGCCGTGATAAGGGGACCTTGAAATTTGCTTTGTGGTTTTGTCTCTTAGAAGAAATCAAATTTGGAAAAGAATAATTCTTAGACTTTTGAACTTTTCTTTTAGTCTGTTTGCTTCACTGACAATCTTCTGACGAATTCTCCAAGTGTCAATTCTTTAATTGGGAACATTATCATGGATGTGTTTTGTGATTCGCTACCCAATCGCAATTTGTGTCGGATTTTTTGCGTCATGCAATTGGTTGAGCAATGAAAAACCTTTATTTTACCTGAAAAGGTGGGCCTTAATTATAAGCCCCCAATATGGTCTTATTTTAAAATTAGCATGCTCTAATATTTGTTGACAGGTAACTATATTCATCAGATGTAGAAAGCATACTCTCGTGATCTTTTTTAATTTTCCAACATAAAATTGTTTGTCAGAGAATCATTCCTTAATGTCATGACTTAACCTTTTAAAATTATTAAAATAATCTCTTGACAATTCTGTTAAAATCAAACATGATATTCTTTCATTGCAGATTTCAAACTTTTAATTTAGAATCGAAAACACAACATACGATTTAATCATGACACTTTAAAAATAAAACACGATATTTCAGGTTGACGGACACCCCAATATGAAACATGACCTTTTAAATTAAATCAGTTGTGAAATGATATTTGGCTAAAAATAATATTTGATGATATTTTATGTGCTAAATACCAATTCATTTTAATTAATTATTTCCACTTAATTAATCAATTTAAATGAATTAATCAATTAAAATTGTGCCAGATAATTCCTTGTGTACCATTCTTTCACCATTCTTCTCTTGCAGCAAATTGAAACCAGTTCTGGCAGGTTAAAGTAACATCTTTCTTGATTTGAATTATTTGGATTATTCTGACTACTCTTCTCATCTTGGTTGTTATTCGTGCAACGTTTCGGTCGCTGTAACCTCTGACCTTTTTTCATGTTCCTCTTGTCGAACTCTGGAATCTGTACAGAATTTCGAACTGAACCCTTTATTTAATCCATGGAGCAAGCTTGCTCTCATTCCGTCTATCAAGACCAGGTACAAGTCGTAAGTAATTCGTTCGTAATTGTAAACCTTCAACCTCCAGAAGTCTGTCACTTAGAACTGATTATCACTTAGCACTTTTATCCATTGCGCCACGGGTTGTCATTTAAAAAAAAATGTGTAACATAATATATTTCCTGATGTTCTTTAGTCGGGTATCTCTTTGTCTTTCTTTTGGTCTTCTACTCGCAATTTTTCTCATCAGCTGGTTTTTCAGGGTGCTATCATCACAGATGACGCAAATAGCGGATGCATTGTTTTATCACCTAGTTAAGAGGTATCGTTTCTTCCAGACCAAATACGAACAAGCGCATCCTTATTTGTGATTTCTGAAGTCCAACTAATTTTTAACATTTTTCTGTAGAACCATATTTCGAAGGATTAGATTAGTTTCCTGTCTTTTTTATCCATTGTCGATGTTTCGGACCCATATTCTAGTATAGGCCAAAAATAACATTTTAACATGCTTAGTTGCAATGCAATACTAATATGGGAGTTGCATGAGAGATTTTTGAATTTCATTAACCTATCTTCGGATCTGGTAATTCTGTTTTTAATTTCTTTGCCGCACTTTCGATTATCATAAAAATTGCTTCCAATGTAAGTGAATTATCTGACTTTTTGTATTACTTAACCGTTCACTGAGCACTGTATTTTTTTTATTGTTTTACTTTTGATGCGTTAATTTTCAAGCTGAATTCTAAACTTGTATTATTGACTTTTTGTAGCAAGTACTGTAATTCTTTCTCATTTTTAGCAATAAGATTGTCTCTCTTTCTTTCTCTCTCTCTCTATATATATATTGTCTATATACTTTAAGATGTTGAGTGTTCTCCCACCGATTGTAATGGACATTTCTTCAGTCTTTTCTTCACATTCGCTGAAGATCGATTTTCTGTACAGGTTAAGTAAAAGCAGAGATACTGGATATCCTTGCCTGATGTCATGATTGATTGCCACGGAAGTTGATCTTACATTCTTAATTCGAGTTCATGCCTTTTGCTACCAGTAAAGATTTATAATTATTTGAACATTCACACGACCAATTTTGTGACAGTTCATATTTTCGATTAATTTTTTATGGCGCACTCGGTTGAACACGGTTTCGTAGTCGATAAAGTATCAGTGCACTTTTTGTTGTATTTCAATATAGCGTTCAGAGATCATTCTCATTGCAAAGAATATTTCTCTAGTTTGTGTCACTGATTTCAGCATTTAACTCTCTCTCTATTCTTTTAACTATGATTTTGAACAGGAGTTTTATGCCATGCGACATAAAGTTAATTGTTGTATAGCCACTGTATTTGATGGCTTCAGGCACATGATATATACTGCCTTAATGAGCGATAACATGTATTTTAAACATTTTAAAACCATTTTTAAGGACTCAATAGATTTTCAATGGAAATCAGTATTTTTTTCTTTGAACTACAAATTACTTATTATTGCTAACGCAATATTTTGTTCGTAACTCAGCAAAGTTCGCATATCGACCTTTATTTTATGTCATCCTTATCGTCATATTATGATTTTTTATCATGTTAAGCACGAGAGAAACAATTAATACGGCTCAATGGTTAGAGAAACACTAAATTCTTTAATACTGTACAAATTGGGAACCATTTTTTAAAGATCACTTCATATAGTGTCTATATGGTTTGTGTGTGTATCTATGTAGAAAGATCAGCGTCTTAATTCAAACTGTCCACAATGATAGCCATTTTCGCACTTGCATTCTCTTAAAAGCAAATTGAGCTTTTCTTAAATATTTTCCAAATCGGTTGCCATTTGTAATGAAGCATAGTTTGGATAACAAAACAGATTAAGGAAATAAAAATACATAGAAATATTTTACCTTTTTGCACAGAAAAAAAGGATATATGAAAAAATGCATTTATAAGATCAGGTTATACATACATATGTATTTATATATCTAGACTTAAAATGATGTATTAACATAATTTTTCGGTGAAAAATGTATATATATGTGTTTATATATTTTTGTATTTCATTTCTTATCCGTTGACCTATAGGAATACAGAATATCTTACATAAATAGAGGAAGTGAGACAATCGAAATAATAGTAAGCAAAAAAACAACGAATGCTGCAATCATGAATAAAAACAATTGCATAAAAATACATTAAATATTTAGGTGATAAAAATCGTACATATTTCTAGACAGGGCGTCTTGATCCAATGGTAAGATGCTGGACTATAGACATCAATATCGAAGATTCCATGGAATACATTTATTTTTAAATCTAATATTTATTTGCTCGGTGGGTTAGCTTGTTGGATGACATCGTCCTAGCGAGTATAAAATCCTACTTGTGAGACATCGGCCTGGGTTCTCAGTAGTTGGATGACTACACCCCTTGTTGAGAAGAGTAGGTTCATTCCACAGACGGCCTTCACTGTGGATTTCTTGATCTGTGTTAGTTAATAAGACTTTCTTGTAGGTGGCGAGGTAGCTCAGTGGCAGAGTATTCACCTCGCATGCAAGTGACTCGGGTTTCAAATCCTGAGTTCGGATATGTTCTACTGATGAGCCCAAAGGAGGGCGAAACTCGAGTCTAAAACTTCCGGTTTGTTTCTTCCATGGTTTTTGTGGACTGTGGCGTGGTCTGATTGTGGAAACAATTATATATATATCATCTTGCATTCGATATATATATATATAATTATTAAAAGGAAAAAAACTATACACACATTAAGGTTGCATACATTATAAATTATTTCGACCCTTTAATTAGGTCTCCTCAAACGTATAAACAACCACGTCAAAAAACCATACGTCTGAGGAAACCTAATTAAAGGGTCGAAATAATTTATGATGTATACAACGTTAATGTGTGTATAGTTTTTTTTCCTTTTAATAATTCTGTTTTGCTCTGTTTATTCGGATTCCCAACGCAATATTGAAATCTACACACTATATATATATATATATATATATATATATATATATATATATATATTATAGCTGAGTTAATCAATGTGTGTTTTCCCAAGGCTTTCTTTCTATATTTTTAATCACACAAAATACTTCATTAAAGTAAAAGTTTATCGCAAGGTGTAGAGAGAACATATGAAACGCAAGTTTAGAGACCAAGTGATTGATCGTTCAGTTACCAGATCTACTTCAAGAAGTATGGTAGAATAGTAGAAGGAGTTGAAGGATACACATGTAGGTTAATAAAAGGGACTCCAAAATATATGGTGACATGGTGGTAGAATGAGGAACTTCAAAAGCGTATCAATGACTAGGGAAAACGATGGAGTGAGTGGAGAAAAGGTTCAGTGAATAATGTGTGTCACGTCGTACTACTATTCGAACTTAGGATTTTAGAAGCTCATTTTATTAGACAAAATACCGACCGAACACATTTTTATACTTTATTTTTCTATTCCTGTTTATGTGCGAAAAGATTGTCAACAGAGCAAAGATACATATCATTTCCTGACGTAACCCCATATGTTGGCCAGGCATTGCCGATTTCATCATTTTTACAGAATGCAGGTTGACGCACTCAGCAATCTTGATCCTAGGTGCGTCTGAGCTTTGTCATCAGAATTAGTTGTCAGGCGATTCACCCACACAAATTCACCGATGCTCTCATTCAGGTGACCGACAGCTATATAAGTGCCCAAAGGTGAGAACTGAGACATGACATTAACAGTTTCTTCCTAACCGTCAGTCGGACCATATCTATGAAGAGGAAGAAAAAGAAGACGAAGAAGAGAAAGGAGAAAAAGCCTTTATTGTCTTACGTTAATGATTGAGTTAAAAAGACGCCCGAAGAAAATGGATTTTCAAGTCAATGAATAGTGAATAATTGAACATTCTGACTCTTTTCGGTGAAAATGGAAAACGATGGAGTGGGGAAAGATCTGATTTGAATTATACAACTAATTTTAAAATCTGCTCACTTGTCTCATGTATAAAATTTCATTATTATTATTATCCAACAAATTGGATTGAAAAGTACCGTATTACAATATGTTTGATGCATGTGCTTATTAACCTGATATCCTGACTAGTGACCCCAAATGAAATTGTGTAGCAACGACCCTGTTATCCAGAACTTAACCCCCTGTGCTTATACTCACTTTTCACTTTGCCAACTGACTCAGTCCTTTCACATACATACTCATGTGGAGAGGACTTTATTACATTTCGAACAATTTGACTCTAATCTAGATTATCCTCTGAACTGCCCACCGGTGTATTGTAAGCTAAAACTCCACTTTCCCTCATAAACTAATATTGTGTGTTTAAATGTGTTCTTTGCTCATCGGTTGAGTATAGTCTTTCAATCACTTTTTCAATATTAGATTTTTATTTTGTTTATATTTCTTTTTTTGTATTTTATGTTAATAAATATCTGTATTTGAATTATATTTAAAACTTGGTTGTTTTGTGTTATTTTTCACTTGTTGGTGAATTGCTTTTCTTTAATTACTGGCGTCTTGAATTGGAAAACCCTTTCCCTTTGCCTCTTGTTTTTTTATTATTTAAATCAAAACTCTAGGACCTGGAGCCATATCCAGTATTTATATATTTTTGTTATTATTGTGTTGTCTATAAGCTTTCATAGTCCTAACAAAAGTAGAGCATAGTAGGTGGCAAAGATGGCAGCATAAAAGCCAAGGTGGAGACTAAGCAAGCTAGGTTACCAGATATACTAGAAAGGAATGATCAGAAAATGAAGTATCTAGGATAGTTTAGAGACAGGGTGATTGAGCGTTTGGCTACCATATCCACTAAAGAAAGTGTGAAAGAACAATGGAAGTAGCTGAAGGATACACTGTTCGGGGTAACATACCAAACGTGTAGAAAGACGAAAACGCCCGCCAGGCATAGGGTATTATGGCGGTAAAATGAGGAAGTTTAAAAGTGTATAAAATAAGCGAAAATAAAGGAGACAGTGGATAGAAGGTTTAGAGAATAAGGATGTGTATTTGGAGGCAAAGATGGAAGCAAGAAAAACAATACGCAAAGCCAAGCAGGTTTCCAAATATACTACGAATAGCTTGTCATGCATGTTCATTAATTATATTGGGCACGACAAGCGAAAGCTATTTTTAAGTCCGGGTTCTGAAATGTACGAATGAAATGGGTTTTTTTAAATGTATTTAAATTTTTATTATTTATTAGAGGAAAACCTCTGACAAACGTACTATCATGGACAGTGATTTTCTAGTTGTAACGAATAAATAGGGGAATATTGTTCAGTAGATGCCATCGAAAGAATAATCGGGTCGAATGGAATATGTAATCGATGAAATCGATTGAAATTTAACTTTTTTCCTAAATAACATAGACTGAAAGTTTCCGTATTTAACTGGCTAGTCAGAATCAAGTATCGATTTGTCAGATGCATTGCTATTTAGGTCTAACTTGGAAAACTCGAACGACTTAATTTTATGTATTAAATCTGTGTAGAAAATATGCGACAGTATGATGTGAATAGTTGCTTGAAAATTTTATATGAAATAAGCTTTGTTCTGTTTAGATTATTTTTTGGCATGATTTATATACACTTGGCAAAAGCCAAGTAATGAAGATGTTAGTAATTCGGATACAATATTAAATATGAATAAGGTAAAATCATTCAGATAAAAAGGAGAAAAGAAAAAAAAAGAGAAGAGTAAAAGAAAGTAAAACGAGAAAGAAATATATTGGAGCAATAGAAGCAAGGCATATGTAGATTTGAAAAGAGTAAAATTAATGAAGCAATTCCTTCATCAGGCCAGGAATATATATATATATATATATATATATATATATATATATATATATATATATATATATATATATATACTGTGCATATATATATATATATATATATATATATATATATATATTAGTGCTGGTGCTATGAAGTGAGGGGGTCCAATTAGCGAACTATTAGCGGGGGCCCTGTTTCCTACAGAAAAACTGGATCGATGATGTATGCTTAGTGAAGTATGCCCGTCTCAGCCAGAAAGCGTTGAGGGCTTGAGAGTCGACCATTAGCCATAATGATTTACTAAAAACTGAAGCTTATGTAAAATTTCATCATATTTTGTTAAAAGTCAAGATAATTACTGATATTCTGGTTGTGCATAGGCATTCTAAAAACAAACGTTTTTAGCATTTTCTTTTTGCATGAGATCTTCAAAATCATTTTGCTATTACATTTTCTAGAGATAGAATTGCCAAATTCTTCACACTGGACACTCATTAATCAATCATAGTGTCTCCCACTCGAACACGTTCGCGATC
>OY744520.1:162965949-163138449 GCA_963556195.1 Sepiola atlantica | reverse complement strand
ATATTTTAATCGTTTGACATCTATTGGGCCAAGAACCCTCATCTATTCTCTCAACATGTCCATACCGTTGAAGTCTCCTGTTCTGCACACATCTCACTATACTGTCCAGACTTAATCTTCCTCTTAGCTTATAACATCTTAGCCTGTCTGTAAGACTCATGTTACATATCCATCATATCATTCTCATATCATTTATCTCCATGCAAAACATATCCTCAACCCTCACTGGCCAGGTTTGACTTCCATACATCACCCTGCGTGTATATGCTTGATAAACTCTTCCCATGGTCTACAGTGGTAACGTTCTGCTGGTTCGTAATTACAAAAGTCCCTGAACTTACTCTATTCATTCTTACTTCTTGCAATTACACTAACAGTTTCTCTACTCTGTGCTCTAATTTAAAAAAAAATCCTTGAGTGCAGAGGACAACCCACATAACCAGGTGACATTGATAGGTTAAAATAGAATAATATAATATAACATAAATACAATTAGAAAACAAAATAGGCATTCCACGAATCCAATGGAACTGAAATTTAAGATATGTAAACAAATTCAATAATCTGACAAATGCGGTGGCACCAACATCGATTGGAACCACATTACGAAGAATCTAGGATTATGGAAAGCACCATCCAGACCTCCACTTGAAGTGCATGGAGAGTACTGGAATCCTGAGGAGGCCTATTATCACACAAATACCCCGACTCCCCAATAAATCAATGGTCGTTATAAACAAGACATCAATAGTAAATGGCAGTTGCAAGAATGCAAATTGAATTGAACAATGATTGAAAGTAATGGAGAGTTGTAGAAATCTGGGGAGACTTGTTGTCACTCAGCTTTTGCATGTTAGCGATCACTGGCAATAACCCCTAGTGAATAAGAAATAATAATAATAATAATAATAATAATAATAATAATAATAATAATAATAATAATAATAATAATAATAATAATTAAAATTACAGAAAAGGCAGACAATGCAATGCACGGCAATGATTAAAACAGTATGTTTAATTTGGTGACATGCCATTTTCAAATTTATTTTTGTAAAAACGTCCATTCCTGCAAGTTCATGTAACGCAACTTCAACATGAGGACTGGAATACGAATCTGAGCAAACTCTGTGATGTACACATATTTTATAATCTCCACATCTACGTATGTCTCCATCTGACTTTCTCAAAACTACAATGAGTGATGCCCACTTGCTATCACCAGGTGAAACATGTTCTGTTCTATTAGTTTTCATAAATTTGCTACTTCTAATGGCAACAAATGTATTGTTAATTTGCCTTCCTCATAATAAGAGAGGGTAACATTTCCTTTTAATTTTAAAGTCGTTTTATGGGCTTTTAATTTTCCAGTTTTTCCCCGTTTTTATCTCATTAATTAATTTGGTAGAATTTATGTTAAGTACATTGTTTCCAAGAAGTTCGTGGTTGTGTCCTTTCTACACAATGTGACAATTATAAGTATTATTTAAAAGTTGTAAATTACTTTTCGTAAATTTGGCTTTCCAATACCTTTCCAGAAATACTTTGGCATAAGTGTAACCTCACTGCCGAAATCAATTTGCATATCCAAATCGACGCTGTTAATTTTAACTTTTAGTATAATGTCATTTTTCTTGTGTTCAATTTTACTCCACAATTTAATTTAATTTTTTTTAATGTAAGGACTTCAATTTTTCCACATTTATCTTGTTTTTAAATGAAAAAACTTCCATAGTGGTTCCGTTCCTGTTAACTCTTTCAACGTTTTTCTTTTTAATTTGTATAAAACTTGAAAATGTGTACAATTCTTTCTAAATGCTGGGCATTTTACCCTTTGTATTTACTCTTTTTATTCACCCTTTTTATTTCGTGTTCACGTCAACAATCGCAATATTTTAAAATCTTTTTTAACATGTAAGTATCAACGACATGAACTTCGTTCTTATTGCCACGGCTCACCTTTTCTTTAGTTTCGTATTTCTTCTTATGATCTGCCTTTATTTTTCTAAAGGCAGGTCTTCCAGGTTTGTGGCATTATATTCAGTTGTAGCCATAAATAAATTCGTTATTTCATTTTCGCCTCCATTTTCTTTCTTGTCTTTAAACATTTTAGTTTTTGCATAAGCAGAACATCGTAGCCATGTACCTAAAAAGAGACAATGTAAATCTTATCTGCGACGCCATTGTTGTGAAGTGCAAAATTAACCCTGTTAGTGACTTGCAAAGCTTATTCTAATCTGGTTCTTAGAGAGAGTACTATATATATATATATATATATATATATATATATAAAAGGAGATTGTGGTTTGCTTGAAGCATTGCTAGTAAATGTAAGTGTAGATTAGATTTTTATCTTATTTATTTATTTATTTTTTTTTTCCATAGTCCCCCCCTTCCCCATAATCCTTTCTTATCCCCCCTTCCCCTGTTACAACGGTTCCCTCCTTGGCTTTGATCCATTCCACAATTCAAATTCTTTCTCAAATTTCAAATCTCATTTCTAAATATATTTTTAAATAAGTTATCCCCGTTTGACAATAACAGCCCACACGTAAATTTAAATTTGAATTGAATAAAGAGAAAAAAGAGAAAAAAATTAATTAATGAATCATATAAAATAAAACATAATAAAATTATAAAAATTAGTATATTATTAAACAAATGTTTATAATATTTTAACTTTAGTTATATAATTGCTTAATAGAATTTTGACATTTTCTGCGTTCCTACTTCCAATTGTTTTCTGCCGTATTTCGATGTTCTGACACCGGTTTTTCCCGTTTTTCTTCGACCTACTCGGTCTTTTATTGTTGTCTTCTGATAATGAAAGTTTTTCTTTCGAAAATTTAAGATTACCCTTTGCCGAACTGTTACTTACCGGACAGTATTTACTATTTGGTATTTAATCAGTTTTCGTGAAATTATTAATAAATCGTTTTGAGTTTCACTTTCTCCCTGCGTTTATTTCTTTTCACTTTTCCATCTTACGGCAACCACATCGCATTGCTATAGCCTAAGACGACTAATGTACACTTATATATATATATATATATATATATATATATATATATATATATATATATATATATATATATATACTTTCTTACTCTTATGCTGATTAGGTATAACAAATTATTCAGTATCACTACACTATGGCTGATGAAAAATAATAAGAAAACTAAGCAAGAAACATGAAGAACTAAAACTAAAGACACTAGAAAATAAGAGAAGACTGAGAAAAAAAAATAGATACATATCTAAACTGTACAAAACATTGGACTTTTGAGAACAATGAAAGCCAGTTTTACGTAAGTAGAGAAAGAACGAAAAGCAAGAAAGAACAACCGAACAAGACAAAAACAAAACAATTCTCCAGCAATATATGTGAAAAGCGACAAAATCCCAGAAGAAATGACTGAAAAACATGAAAGAAGACCGTCAGAAAATTGAAGAAGTAACAGAAATCAAAATTGATGAAGAAACACTAAAAAATAGCAAACTAGAAAGCACCATGCTACAAAGGGATGCGTGCATTCTGGTTAAAAAAACCTGTGGGGAACATGAAGGGGGCTTACCTGCGAAACGTCCTCTTGTTTGTTTGTCCTGTGCGCTGTGGATGAAGGAAAAGAATTCAACATGGCATCCGTGAACCTTTATTACGTACGGTTCACGCGGAGTCTCGCGAAGTCTTGCAAAGTCACATTGCACGCATGCAAATTAGGTGTGCCTCAGCCTAATAAAAGTGGGTCTCTTACCGTCTTCAAGAAGACGGTGCGAAGTAAGTGCACGTGTGACGAACGTAGAGATCTGCTTTGGAAGCTGACAGAGGACTTTGTGATCTACGGACAGAGTGATTTGCGTTTCTTTGGACCTTCGTTTTTTACTGCAGAGTTTTTTTGCGTTTTGTTGGACCTTCGTTATTACTTCAAGCTATTTCGGCCATGGACAAATTCGACTTGAGATTAATACCCGAGTTCGACGGCTCCCCCTCCGGACCCTCTGTAGTCGAGTGGTGGGAGAAAGCCGAGTGCGTCTGCAGACTTTGCAAGATAAAGGATCCGGCACTGGTCATCCCGCTGAGGCTGACCAAAATAGCATATTCGGTGCATCAGCAGCTCAGAGACGAACCAGGCCTGGAGGAAGTTAGGCAGACCCTTTCATCGCCTGGAGGCAGTTCACTGAATGGCGGCTTGGGCTAGATGAGACTGTAGATGTCTACCTGGCCGATTTGAGGAGGCTATCCGCGCCGTTCAGTGGAACAAGCGAGCGAATACTGGGATGTGCTTTTCTGACTGGACTCCCAGACAGCACTAGCAGACTGCTGCGAGCATCGTCCAGACTCAGTGAGATTGGGCTTGACGAGTTGTTGGTCAGAGCCCGAAACATTTTGAAAGAGGACACAGAGCCAGTTTCGGCAGCTGCGGAAGCGTCTTCACCACCAACAGAAGACGTGAGATGCTACAAATGTGGCGGGCCGAACCATTTTTCAAAAGACTGCCGAAGCGGTGCAAAGGACGCGCCCAATTGAGGAACGTTAAAACGTGTGCGTTGCTACCGGTGCAACAAGCTGGGTCATGTGGCAAGAGGTTGTCCGGGAAACGGGCAAGGGGAGTAAGCTATAGCGTCAGTCTTCTCCCCAGATCGTCGCCAAATAAGGCGCTACCCGCAGTGAGCGTGCGCGTAAACGGGCATGAGCGCTTTGCGCTCGTAGACACCGGGTGCACGCAGACCCTCGTGTGCAAGGCATGCTGTGACGCATGGGATGAGGAAAGGGTCCCGGTATTGACAGTTGGCGGTGGCTCGATTGTCTCTTGTGGCGTTAGCATCATTCACGCAGGTGTTGGTGATGGGTTCACAGAACCCTACAAGCCTTGGTTGTAAACGGTGACCTGCTCGGTTACAACCTGCTCCTGTGAATGGACGTCATCAAGGAATTGGGTGGTGTACGCATTGATGGTGAGGGTAGGGCACATTTAGCAAAAGCGAGCCTCGCTCTGAGTGCAGCCATGAAGCTGGAACAGCCTGATTTTGTGCAGAATTCGACCAGCGCACAAAGTCCTCGACAGCCTCCTGGAAGTGGTCGGAGGAGCAGCCACCCGAGAAATTATGCAATAAGGTGCCAGAATACAAAATTCCCCCCGGAGCTCGTGCAGAATATGACAAGGAACTACAAACTTGGATTAGTAATGGATGGCTAGTTCTTTATTCAGAGAAAGAATCTGGTCCCCCAAAGTGCCTGATCCCGTTAATGGCGGTTATCCAACAGAATAAGCAGAAGGTGAGGCCGGTGCTCGACTATCGGGAATTGAATGAGCACGTAGACCCTTTTACAGCTCGCGCGGACGTATGCACTGAAAAGTTGAGGGAATGGCGGCAAGTGAGATCTAATGTATCTGTACTTGATCTTCGCAAAGCATACCTTCAAGTGGGTGTACACAGATCACTATGGCCCTATCAAACGGTGCTCATCAAGAGGGAAAAGGTATTGCCTAACCCGCATGGGATTTGAACTTAATGTGGCGCCATCAATTATGCAAATGATTGTTGACGCCGTTCTGACTAAGGATGAGCGCATTCAGCAGGCAACATCTGCATATATTGATGACGTGTATGTGAACAAGGAAATTGTATCTGCGGCACGTGTGAGGGAGCATCTCTACAACTTTGGCCTTCTCAGCAAGGAACCAAAAAGGCTACGGGATGGCGCACGGGTACTTGGTTTGCAGGTCTGGGAGGAAGATGACGTTCTGTATTGGAAACGAGGAAATGAAACCCCGGACATGCCTTGTGTTGTCACACGACAGAACGCATTTTCCTTGTGCGGAAAGTTAGTTGGACACCTTCCTGTGGGCGGCTGGCTTTGTGTTGCGGTGGCGTTTATCAAGCGGAGAGCCTCCGACGTCACCACTGGATGGGATGACAAAACTCATGACGTCCCTCTCAATACAATGCTCAAAGAGGTCCTCACCAGAGTGCACAAGGAATACCTAGCGCGGGGCAGATGGTGCGTCGACAGCCAGAACCTTAGTGTGTGGGTTGATGCAAGCTCTCTCGCCATTGGCGTATCGGTGGTCCATGATGGAACGGTGGTGGAAGACGCTTGCTGGTTACGCCCAGAAAAGGACTCCCAGCACATAAACCTGGCAGAACTTGATGCAGTTATCAAGGGGATAAACTTGGCAATCCTTTGGAAGACGACCACCCTGCGACTATTCACCAATTCTGCTTGCATCCATAAGTGGATTTCAGATACTCTCACCGGGAGGGCCAGAGTACGAACCAAAGCCACGAGCGAGATGCTCATCCGATGGCGGCTCGACACGACCATGAAGCTGGTGAATGAATACGCGCTGTCAATAGAGGTGTCCCTGGTCAAATCCAGCCTGAACAAAGCAGATTGTTTGACGAGAGTACCTCTAAGATGGCTTGATGCCATAAGAAAGACTATTGAACCCATGCAGCCCACCTGCGCTGCTTCCGTGAGCCCCGTTCGATCTAATCACATCAAAGAAGTGATGGATATTACTCACCACAACGGCGAGGATTTCCTGACTCTCATTGATTGCGGTCCATCCAGGTTTGCGATATGGCGCATGCTGCGCCGGCAAGATGCAGCCATCATCGTCCGTCAGTTAAACAGTATTTTTCTTGAACGTGGCCCCCCAACGGAGATATTAACCGACAATGGCACTGCATTCACCAGTGAGCAGTTCAGAAAGTTTGCTAATGGCTAGGGAGTACACCTGAGGTTTCGATGCGCCCATGTACTGAGTGGAAATGGGGTCATCGAGCGGAATCACAAAACCGTCAAAACCATCGCGGCCAGGACGGGCTGCACGGTATTTGAGGCAGTCTACCTGTATAACGTAATCCCAAAGGATAATCTTTCACCCTCTACAGCGCCGGCTGACACCTTGCACAGGTATCACGTCAGGGTGAAAGGCATAGAGACTAACCCGCTGCCCAAACTGGAAGTAACCAGAGAGAAACTGAAAAAAGGGGATGTCGTCTAGATTAAGAACCCGCGCGGCAAGTGTACGACGAAATACGGAATCGGACGCGTCACTGAGGTAATCAGCCCATAGGCGGTGCGGGTCGACGGTATGCCCCGTCACGTTAGAGACCTACGGTTAGCAACGCAACCATCACTGGACGACAAGAGCGAGTCGGAGTCAGAGAGCAGTGAGGCATCGCTCTGGCTTGCAGCAGCCCCATCGGACAGTGACTCGGATATCAGCAGTATCCCAGCGGACGCGATGTTTTTCGACCCTCAGACCACGGACGAGAGCAGAAGCAAAGATGAGGCTTGCGTTATCCCCCTCCGAAGAAGCAACCAGCGAAGGCGAGCGATGCCTCCCTGCCATCTCTATGATCATGAGATCAGGGTGGAGTGTGGGGAACGTGAAGGGGGCTTACCTGCGAAACGTCCTCGTGTTTGTCTGTCCTGTGCACTGCGGATGAAGGAAAAGAATTCAACATGGCGTCCATTAACCTTTATTACGTACGGTTCACGCGGAGTCTCGCGGAGTCTTGCAAAGTCACATTGCATGCATGCAAATTAGGTGTGCCTCAGCCTAATAAAAGTGGGTCTCTTACCGTCTTCAAGAAGACGGTGCGAAGTAAGTGCACGTGTGACGAACGTAGAGATCTGCTTTGGAAGCTGACAGAGGACTTTGTGATCTACGGACAGAGTGATTTGCGTTTCTTTGGACCTTCGTTTTTTACTCCAGAGTTTTTTTGCGTTTTGTTGGACCTTCGTTATTACTTCAGTATCTCACTCATTTGTTCTTTTAATGGACAAATTCGGTGATCTGTATATACATACTACGACGAAAACTGTTATTAGCATCGATTATTCTTAACGCCAAAGATTCAGTTTTAAAACTTCACTACTTCAAAACCTTCACTATCTTGCATAGAAGACTAACACAAAACCTAAAAAGATGTACACATTAACGGACATAGCAGGGTGGAAGATTAAAAGAAGAACCACATTAATACAAAAAGGCAGAGAGATGTGAACAATCCCAAACAACTACAGACCGATAACCTGCTTACTAACAATGTGGAAAATTTAAGCCACATAACTGTTTGAACAGATCTACCACATTCTTAATAACTATGGGTTATTCCATGAGAAACAGAAAGGATGCCGGAAAGCGGTTAGAGGGAGATATGACCAGCATACACCAATAGATCTTAAAGAAGATAAAAAAAACAGAAATAAGAACATAGCCATGGCATTGTTTGCAGGTAATAGGGTCAGTGTCTTTCTCAATTGCGTATCACATATACTAATCCATAGTTGCAATCAGGCGAGTTGGAGGGGCAGATGTTGGGACTTGTGAAGTCATGGAAGTTCTCAGACAGCCACTTCTTTATTTCTCCTGGAGTTATGACACAGAGCTGAGTCCTGCTGCCACACGTATGACTTTTCTACAGTCACTCTCTCCACCCAGCGCTTTACAAAAATGTGCAGCAACTCAATATAGCCATCTAAATTGAGTCTGAGTCCCCTTTCGAAGATCTGGGACGGCATTATGTAAACACACCAAAAGACCATCATAGTTTGAGGGAACTTGATCTTCATGAAACACGGGTCTTTGTGCAGACTGTATGCAAGCCACCTGTTGTTTTGCATGTTGTGCAACTGGTCCTGAGAAGAAACAGAGCATCCCTGGCTCGACTGGGTTTTTGACCTGTACAGCTTCTATACTTTTGTGTGGTGGTTATCTTGGGCCTTGGTGGTGAGTAGTTAGCCTTTGCAACTCTTGCGCAAAAATCCTTGTTTAGTGCTTTCTTCATATTCATATCTACTCCAACGTCCATCTCTCTTGCCAAAGTTCGCATTGCCTTACCTGGATCTTGCAGCACTTTTTGACGCTTTTTGGTGAATTTCGTCATGGGGACATAGTCAGAACACCTGCTATTACCCTTGCTGCTAGCCACTGCGTCAAAATATATATCACAACTCTCCAGCCCACATCTCACAGCGTTCAGGGAATTCAAGAAGTACTGAACTGTAGCTACAATTCCCGAATTTTTACATCTGGCGTGGATTACTATGATACAATTCACTTTCTTCCAATATACTTGAGATGCTCAGTCGCCCATGGTCTCCAGCTCTCAAAACCCTTCAATAACACACAGAAACAGCTATTTTTTTGCCTTTTACTGCTGTTAAATAATTCAAACGGTTCTGAAATAAAAGAATATCAAAAAAATTATCAAATTTGTCTCGAACACCCTATATGTATATATATGTACAATCCGTTTGGAAAATCGATGGCATAACTTTTGGATTATGTTCTATATCCATAAAGGAGCATCTTTGTGTGGAAGTTGCTTTTGTAATAGCACTCCATTACTAGTCTAATTTTTTCTGCCCATTTTTAATCTGTGTGTATCTTTGGTTTGTGATTATCATGTTTATTTACCTGTCTTTAGTCTGTTATATTCTGTTACTTGAAATAAAAAAGAGCTAATATCTGCAGGATGCCGACCGGGTCCTCCATATTGGCTATCAAAGAAGCCCCTCCAATCATGATGTTCAGATCTTTCTTCCCGGCCCAACGGCTTTCATATTTGTTTGATGTCGTTTTTTTCCTAGTGTTGTTAGTGAATGTGGCCAGACTTGGCCCAGGCTTATTTTACCTGTAATCCTGTCATGGGGATAGTGTGTATATTTCCCATATATAACAGTATGCTAACACATTGCATGTATTAGCGGTTTAATATAAAGAATGTTGATCAATATTTGTTTAAATGAAAAAGAAACTTGGAAACCAAGCATTCCTGGACCTATTTTTTCATTATTTACACATAATCTCAAAGTTATACAATCGATTTTCAAAACACTCTCTCTATATATATCTACAGACACGTGTTTTGCTGTCTCTTAGACTCAACAGTGTGGCGAGGTGCAGTGAGATTCGAAGCTTAATGGTTGGCAACTGGTCTTCTACTGAGTGAGCTATCAAATCTGCTACTTTTAGTGAAAGAAATTCTATCATATTTATATGGGACTATTCATTTAATCAGAAATTTTCACAATACTTATAATAGAAATTACTCAATTCTTTTCATGGAAGAGCGTTGCTTCAATTCTAAGTGGAACCATCATTATATATATATATAAGTAAAAAATAATATGTTAAATTCTAATGACCAAATCTTCATTCGTTTTTTTTTACCGTAATCTTAAAATATTCAGTGTAACTTTATGACCGTTTCACGCATAAGCAAACAACCGAGTATAACATGTAATTACCAGGATCTTTCATTTATGCAGCTTTTCAGAAGACAAAGGATCATTTATCTACAGACTCATCAGTGTGATTAAGAGCAGTGAGTTTCAGAACCCGGACCCCAGTGGTTGGCGTATGGTTGTTTACTATTCAGCTTTCAAATCTGACACTTATAGTGGAGGAAATTATATCATATCTATATTTGGGATATTCATTTATTAAAATTTTTACGATAACGATAGCCAAAAATCTTCATTTTTTTACGCTTTCACGCTAAATCGAAAAATATGTATAAGCCAAAGAGACGTTCTAAGAAAATCTGAAAACTCTGGCAATAACATGGAGGATTGAAAGAGAATGACTTCAGTGCGATTGGTTTGGCATGGGAAAATTTAAATACCTCCAATGTTAGTGAAATTTTAACAATAAATATTAGACATCAATTAATAAATATTCCTCAAATTTCAGTTTGTATTGACTATTTTAAAGGGTTTATAGAGACATAATAAGGGTACAACCTTCCTTTTGAAAATTCAAATATTTTTATATTTGCATTGTATTTGATCCATAGTCATTAGACAAATCAAGAAGGATTCACTGAATTCCAATTTCTTCTTAAGACCCCATTAGCTTTTAATTTTTAACATTTTCTAGAATCAAACTCATATAATGGATTTTGATCAAAATTAGAATAAAGATTCTATATCTCAGGTTTAGTATCATTATATCTTGATTTCAATATTTGTATAAGATCATAAAAGTGGTGAAAGACTGTCTTGTTCAGGAAATTAGTTTTAGCTGCTCTGGAACAGGTATTCTTCTAGTATATATACATAAAAGAGTTTGTTTGAAAGAAAATGAATTTCCAACAGAAACGAATTAGTATGTGTATGGAACGTATATGCCATGATGTCCATGATATAACCAATTGCTATGTATATGTGTGGGTACTTATGCATGTATATTTATATAGCAAAGTGTATGCATCCTCGGTGTATGGCTGTTGTTAATGAATGTTATCTTTATATAAATGGCTAAGCAATAAAGAACAACAAAGTGAATGCAATTAAAGTGCACCGTTATCCACTTGAAAGAACGGCAAGGTGAAGGTCGATAGTCTTTCATCTCTTTAATTGCTAAGTGGTGCACCATACGGAACCAAGAAGCTGACTGGAGAATTCAAGAACATATCGGTTTTTTTTTTTAAATAGGACTTATAAAAGAATATCAAAATAATCATAACATGCGAATAGATCTAGGCTTTAATTCATATATTCTTTTCAAATATATATAATTATATTCTATTATTAAAAAAGGGATATATATATATATATATATATATATATATGTGTGTGTGTGTGTGTGTGTGAGTTACTCCTTGGAATACTAATAAAAATAAATTAAAAATTGTGAAAATTGTTTGATTATATTGATTAATTCTATAACTACTCGTATGCTCAGATTCTTTTAGGCAGCAAGTCTTCATTGATACATGTATGATTGAAAACAGCTGAATATTTCTGTTTCATTAGTTTTACATTTGTTTTTCGTATTTTCGAACAACGCTATGTTTACATGTCAAGTAGATAAAATCAATCAAAATACGCAGGTCTTCTCGACAGATTTGTGTCCCAATTGATCACCGTGGAGATGAGTGGATCTATAGGCCCCTCAACGTGGAACTTCCTCAACAGCCTTGGTCTAATAATGACATGCCACACTGGAGATCATTGTAAATTGATTTGGCTTTACAACTGCTTCTCCATCACTACTATTCAAGGAAACGCCTTGAGCCAGTTCTCGGTCTGCTAAGTCAGACGAAACTACCTGATATTTGTATGTTGGTATTGAAAAAAGGATATTTTATTAATTAACTATCATTTGTTGGTGAATAAATTTTAATTTCGTAAACCTAGTAAATAATATATATATATAAATTAAATAAATACCTCAATTTATTATTGAGCACTATTATACAACACTGTAGAAATACTCCTGATTTTTTTATCCTGTGACGAATACCAAACATGAGGAATGTCTGCAAAGCTTGAAATTCCCAATTCTTTTATATCTGTTGAATTCTGATTTAGATGTAGTCCAAAGCTTTCTCTTTCTCTACAAGAGTTTGTGGAAAACGTGATGATCGTCTATCTTCGGAGACAAACTGCCATTTTCTACTTTAGTAAATGTGTACGATATATTGGAGCTAGTTGATTGAAAGAAGCTGAAAGCAACAACATTATCCAAAGACTGAAGTGATGAAACGATGAGGTTAAGAATAGCAATATTTATCTGGTGTGTATAAAGAATTGAAAGAGAGAGAGAGAGAGAGAGAGAGAGAGAGAAAGAGAGAGAGGGAGAGAGAGAGAGTGCATTACAATATTATATTGATTTTTGTCTCATTGTTAGGAAGTGTGAGAAAATATATATATATGTGTATGGATACATAGGGAGTGTCGATAGGATGAGTAAAAATACTCAGCTTCCAAGACGTTAGAATGTCTCAGGTTGAAAGAATCTGAAAAAGGGGCATGTCAAATTAACGTCGGTTTGCTTCGAATGTTTCTGAAAAAGAGAGAAAAAGATAAGTGACTAACATCAGCTAATCACCAACCAGGAATTAAACTACTACTCTTTGTTTGCGATAAAATTCTAATGGGAAAGTGATTTTGATATCAGCTGATTTATTACTGAAATATGTACTACAAAAATGACAGGAAATTTAAGTCAACATCATGTATTTACACACTCATTTGACCATGTACTTTACTATGTGGGTGTATTTTACTTTAGCAATGAACTAAAAAGTAAGATGGGGCAAAAGCCCAAACATACAAATACACTTTTGACTGACTCAGCGCCAATAATTCTGACTTCATTGAACCAAACATTCAACCCTCAAAGGGTCCAGATGAAATTTACTGTTAACGTCAGTTACATAAGAGAAATCAGCTACAAAACCTCCATAGAAATTGTGATGGAAGCTTGAAACAATGGTAGACCATCTGCGTCATTGTGCAGCTGCTCATGATAAGAACATTGAGCATCTCATCTAACATTTTGTTTCTGTTTTAACAATGCTTTTGTTATCAACAATTGTTTTCTATTTCCATCAATTACATGTACACGTTTAAATTGTGACGAATATTGTTTGCGTACGTTGAACTCCTAGTATATTTGAAAATAAACATCATAATTAAAGATGAATTGTATATTGACCTCGTGTTGTATAATGAGAGAACGAGAGAGACATGATCTTATTTGTTACGTCACAATAAGAATTGACTGACAACCTCTTTTACAGCAGACAGTCGAATAGTACGAATATGTACATAGAGCCTGTGAGGAGGATAATTGGATAGAAATAAAAACAAAAGTTTGGAACTTCGGCTCACATCAAAAAGTTCCTGGGCAACAGTGAAATAAAAGCTTTGAAGTGTAATTATTGTGTTATTGTATTAATATGTTCTCGGTCAAAATAATGCACAGGATGACGGCATAAATATACTGTCCTGGTGAGCACATCGTACAGCTATGAAATACTCGTATATATATAACTTTGGATTCAACTATTCAAAGATTTTTAATGTTTATCAATAACAGAGAATGCAGGAAATTATTGTTTTATGTAATAAGAATTTTTTGTAAGCATAAAATATTATTGTATACTTTTTATTGATTAATCAAAAGCTAATAAAATGTTTGCATATCTATTACTGGTTGAAAACATTCATTCGTTATAAACAATCTCCTTAAAATCTCAGTGTGATAAAAAATTCAATTCAATGATTTCAACAAAAGCATTTTGTATGAGCAAGATCGATTCTTTACATTCAGAAACTTTTCTTATATCATTTTAAACTGCTTTTACAGATATTTATCTAAACATGAACTCATGTCTCAATAAATAAGTGAGTGTGTGTTTTTTAACATAGTGAGCCTAAAACATGGTAATTTTAAAATAATTATAACCTCTCACATACCTTAGTAACATTTGTTAATATTATCACTGATTTATCTGTCCATTTCTTAGAGTTTGTCATCGATAACCTTGAATCTGACAAATGAATATTTGATTCTGTCTAGCCAATTTGTGTTTTTCATCCTTTTATAATGTTATTTACAACAACTTTTTTGTTTGAATATTTCACCCCAAACAAAGCAGGCTGCCAATGTAGACATAAGGGGGCTACTGAGAATTAGGGTGGAGGTTTTGGGTGTCATCCTAAGTTGTGAGCTGTGCAGCAAAATGTCTGTTTACATTAGTTTTAAACCTCTGCATGTCGGTACAGTCGGTGAAACAGTGAGCAGAGAGGGAGTTCCAGATGCCGGCAGCACAAAGAAAAAAGCTGCTGGAGTAGAAGGTTCTCTGGCATCTGGGGACCTCCACAGTAAATGGATGAGATTTATCTTATTATCGAGCACAATCCATTGAAGTATATGTAAAACAAGCACAAGGATGCAACATTGTGGCGATTGGACAGGAGCTGCAGCTTGGTGGATAGTGAGGGACCTATTAAATTGACAACTCTTTTTTGGACATTGTCTAAGAAGGAGAGACTAGTAGATGATGCCCCAGCCCAGATATGGCAACAATACTCCATGCATGGGCGAATGTTGGCTTTGTAGAGATACAGGATAATGTCAGGTGTGAGGAGTTATCTAGCACGGTAGAGGGAGCCCACTTTCTTTGTTGCAGCCTTGGCAATGTTTTCAATGTATTTCTTTTAGTTCATGTTACCTGTGAATGTTAGGCTGAAGAGTTTGAATGTTGAATTCTCAGGTAGGGTGCCAATAAGTCAACTGCGAATAGACAGAACTTTATAGAGGCAACAAATTATTGCAAAGTAGTGATAGATGAAGCAAAGAGAAGGTATACAGAGATAACCCAAAAAAGCATTCAGTTACAGAAACTAGGTACTCGCGATTTCTGGAAAATCTACAATAGTGTGATGAACAATGGACAATCGACAATTCTCCCGCTATCAAATGACAACGATGTTGTTCGCACAGCGACTGATAAGGCTGAACTACTTGCCCAGTGTTTCGCCTCAAACTCAACTTTTGACTGAGCAAACCACCTCCTCCCTAAATTTGCATTGCAGACTGAAGCCACACTTGAGAACCTGGTCATCACCCCATCTCAGGTCAAAGACATCATAAAAAACTTGACACCTCCAAAGCCTGATATTATCCTGTATCTCTACAAAACCACCATCCGTCCATGCATGGAGTATTGTTGCCACATCTGGGCTGGGGCATCATCTACAAGTCTCTCCCTCTTAGACAAAGTCCAAAAAAGAGTTACCAACTTAATAGGTCTCTCACTATCCACCAAGCTCAAGCTCCTGTCCCATCGCTGCAATGTTGCATCCTGTGCTTGTTTTACAAGTACTTCAATGAATTGTGCTCTGATGCACTAGCTGCTCTAGTACTCTCTCGACGTAAATACACTAGACCAATTCGATAATCAGCTAAATCCCATCCCTGTGGAGATTTCTCAGATGCCAGAGAGCTTTCTACTCCAAAAGCTTTTTTCCTCGTGCTGCTGGACTCTGGAACCCCCTCTCTGCTCCCTATTTTCGCTGTACAGCTTCCAATTTAGGTTGACTCCAAAAAAAACTTTCACCCTTTTTCTCAGTAGCTCCTTACGTTTACATTGGCAGCCTGCTTTGTTTTGGGTGAACTATGTTAAAAAAAAAACATATTTTATGTAAGGTTTTCAATAATTATAGTTAAGATGGAAATGGTCCAGTTTTTACTCATTCGCATATAAAATATCTTTTACTTTTTATTCTTTCGTTACATTATCTATAAAACATTGTAAATAAACATAATAAAGCCTTCTCCAACAAACGTGAATGCTGTATTTTATTATTCATTTTTCGTTTATTTTATTCATTTATTATAAAAAAATATTAAAATAGCATTAATATCTATCAAATAAAACGCATTAAAAATCCTATTTAAAAAATAATTAATTGTACATTTGCGTTCATTCGAATTATTTTTTCCATTCTTAAGCCAATATATCTCCACCATGGCAACGCTAGTTTAAATTTGATATTTAAAAAATCTCGAAGGTATTTAAAATAAAAAGCAAACAAAAATTAAAGTACAAAGACTTTCGGGCAACGCCGGGTAGGTACATCTAGTAATATATATATAATAAACTGATTAATGTCCTTGTCTTTTCTCTTTTTTTCTCAAGTTTCCCCCGTAAAATTTTGTCCATTGCAGTATTTTATTCTTGATTACATTTGTTTATAATTCACAGGTTTTTGCTGGGTCTTAGATTCGATATGGTGGATTTATTTATACAACTATTACGTCATTTATTTGTATGGGAATTTTGTTTATTTATGTGGTCTTCTGGCTGTCTACTCGTCGTCTGCTTTTTGTGGCCGGCCATCTTGCTTTTGTTCTACATGCCCAATTTCTGTTTTGGAAGCAATAACCACAAAACAATTTCTATGGTTATTATTTTTCTGAGTGAAAACATTGAACATGAACCATGGTATTCATACTCCATAATTTTATATACCAAAACAACACTCGAGCCGGTTGGGATGATGACTTATCAGGAGTGTCTACTTAGCACGTTTTGTATGGCTGCAGTGAAAACCAGGAAAAAAAGGGGGAAATTGGTTCAGTTTTCGCGTGTGACATAAGAGAAACGCATCCCCCAATCAATTCTCTCGCTTCAACCACCACCTCAATGTATAACATTTCTTTATCATCCGCTTTATATTGTTAAATATCATCTTTGTTAGATTTCTGTGTTTATTTGTCTGTTTGCAAACATTGATAAAATAATCTTATACGTCTCTACAATATTTATTAATGGTGTACAACTTAAAAATCACCGTTAAATAATACATTTCTATCAAGTAATTTCCTAGTAAATCAACAAAGCTTCTAGAAAACTAAACATATATGCGGACGTAGTACAAAACATAAAATTTTACAACTAATTGGAATCACAGAAATTAACTTAATCTAAGAGGTTATTTTGGGGAGAATACCAGCATAAAACCCCGAAATTTACTTCTAGGCAGACAAAGGGAGAAAAAAACAGGAAAAGATCAATGTAAGCTATAAGTCTGCTTTTTCTGTTTCATCTAAAACATCACAGTCCCTTTTCTGTTGACCACATTAAAAGCTACGCTTTGCTACACATTTCATTGAGCACAACCCACAGTAAGAGCTAAATATTTTTTTTCCTTTTGGTCTTTCTAGAATTACTACGAAATCACATGAATAGATATACTGACACTTCGACATTATCTATATAATTAAATTCTTTGTTTTTTCATATAGATACAAATATTTTACTCCTTTTTGAAAACTAAAACAATATGTGAACAAGCAGAGACATTATTCAAACACTAAAGTGTATAAACTGTTTCTATCCTGGCTATAAAAAAACAAAGTATGTTATTGTTAATATTACGTTGTTTTTGTACTGAATTTTACTCCACATTATTGTGTAATCTGTTAGTTTTGGCGTTTAATAAAAATCTCAGTTGGTAAGTCAACCACAATATCATGACACACGTAACAGATTAGTGACACCAAATGTGAGTGATACAACATTAGAAAGATATATCTGTGAACAACAGGAACAAGAAAAATAATAAATATGAAAAATAAAATGACCAGACCCATCATGGTTTTCAATGAGTAATTTTTTGAAACGAGTGACATCACCAACCTCTTTTATCAGAGCTCAGACACACAATTTACAACTGATACGAACGGAAAGAACATCGCCATTGCAGATGTACCATTAAGTACAGACATTGGGGCAAATTCACTCACCTATGACGTAATATCTGAAGAATAAAAGTTGGACTAAATGCTACAAAATGCCTTAACAAACACTTGAAGAATTACCATTGTTCTGCATTAATAACGTAACGTCTAACAACTTTCAGATATTCATGTTGCGCAAAAATATCCAGTTCAGTCAACATTGAATCGTTAGCAACGGCACCGAAAGCAGACAGCAACCTTCCATACAACACCGAACATTTTTTTTATTCACATCATGTGGTGCAGCACATCATGTGAATTGTTAAATAGTTAACATTTAAAAAATGCAATGCGCTAATATTATTATTAAGTTATTCTTATTCTTCTATAAATCCTTCTTGACTAAGGCAATTATTATTGTCGAAATAAAACGGAGAGCTGGATAGTCCCTATATTCAATCAATCTTGTGTCGCATCCAACTTCTTAGAGAGGGGGAGGCAAATTAGAACAATATAAATACACCTATATATACATATATATATGCATCTATGTGCATATATATACACAAAAGTGTATGTATATAGATTTGTATATATATGCATAAATATGTGTGTATATATACATATATTTGTGTCTGCATCTATGTATAAATATATATATATGTAAATAAATTTATATATATATATATATATATATATATATATATATATATATATATATATATATATATATATATATATATATATATATACATATTGTGAGCTTCTTATAAATTTAAATTGCTGTATCCTTGTGAAGAAACAAGTGCATCAAATAAATGACTCATAATTGAAGAAAAATGCAACGAAAATGGTCAGAAAATATGAAATTCATTTTTAATAAAAAAAGAAATAATATTTTTCTTTAAAAGCAATTGTTCCATCTACTTCCATCAGAAAACTGTACTTGAGATATACCAGGGGAGAAGGTTTCCTTGGCAACATGAAAATATAATAATAGTATTATAATAATAATAATAATAATAATAATAATAATAATAATAATAATTATTATTATTATTATTAATATTAATAATAATAATGAAAAAAAAATTAAAATTAAAATTTAAAAAAAAATGGTGCAGGCCTAGGCTGATACATCACAAAATATTTGTAGACGGTCAAGGAGGATGAGAAGACCGAGGAGGGACAGCACAAACTAGACCTCCACTGGAAGAGTGCTGAGAATGCTGGGACATTGGGGAGGCTTATTGCCACCCAAATCCCAGAGAAGACCAATGGTTCTTACTAGCGAGAAATCAATGTGAAGCGGCTGTTGCGGTATCACAAGGTCATTTGTGGTGGTTATCGAAAACAGGTGGAGAGTACTTGAAATCTAGAAAGGCTTGTTGTCACTCAGACTCCAGGGAACACCACCGGTTGATGTCGATGATCAATCACTGACGGTGAACTGTGTGATAACTCCTAGTGAGTACAAATAATAATAATAATAATAATAATAATAATAATAATAATAATAATAATAACTAGTGGGACTCAGTGGAAATTCCACAGTCTCTCTCTCTCTCTCTCTCTTTCTCTCTCTCTCTCTCTCTCTCTATATATATATATATATATAGTTTTCATTGCTTACTACCTAGCTCTACTTACGTATCGAGCACTGTTGAAGTAAATACTGAAAACTGATACATAAAAAATTATATCTCCTTATAATATTTTATGTGGATACATGAAGTACTAATATATATATATTTATATATATATATATATATATATATATATATATATATATATATATATATATATATATATATAGTAAGCTATGAAAATATATTTATGGCAATTAAGCTACACAGAAGCTCCCACGTTTCATCCCCGGGGGGAATTTTCAGGCTAAAAAGCATGGAGTTAGTTTTGCCGGGTGTTTTTATATACACGGTTAGCTAGTTAACCAATGAGATTCTTTGTTGTTCTCTGAGCCAATCGTTGGGCTTCTCACGAACAAAAGTCTGGTTAGTTTTTACTTCCTATTTCCTGTTCTGTTGTTCTGTTTTCTATAGAGTGTCCTGTATCCTGTTTTTTTATTGTGTCAATTTAATAGGTGAACTTATTTTACCACGTGGTTCTTTGTATTTCTATTTTAGGTTTTAGTTTTTAAGTTGTTAGGTTTTAGTTTAGTTTAGTTTTTATTTATTTGCTTGATTATTTATTTATTTATTTATTTATGTATTGTTAGCCTAAGGTAAATTTTATTCTGTGTAGGCAGCTGTTTGCTATCTCACTCCTACAGTTTAATATTCTGGGGGTCTTTAAAGTTTAGGATTTCAAATTACTCATTCAGACATAATCTACATGGGTCGTCTAATTTCTACATGTACTAACCTGTCATATTATTTTCCATTCAATTATTGGTGAGCGTCCATTTTCTTTGAGCTCCCAGTAGTGGTTTGCTAGTACTGTTTTAATTCGACGTTCTCTGTTTCTAAATGTGCTTTTCTGGTCATAATATCTGTTTTAAAATCTAGGGAGGTCATACCCATGCAGTACTTCTTGTTATTCAGTCTTTCCTTGGCAAATATTGTGGTTTGGTAAACAATACTTTTGGTTAGGCATTTATTTTGTAGTGGACAAAGTGTACGATTTATGCAGTTACATCTTTTCTCTTCATTACTAGCTTTTTCATTTCCATTCGGGTGATAACTGTTAGGGTGTTGCTTATTTCTATTAGTAGTGTTTATATTTTTGTTCTTCTTGGTGTTATTTTTGCTATATTTGTCACTTTTTTATGTAATTTGTTATTTTTGTCTTCCTCTCTGCTGCTCTCTTTTAGTATTTTGTTATTGTGTGCCTTAATTATTATTTCTAGGTTTTCGCAGCAGCTATAGGACAATTTTAGGTTATTTTCATTGAATATTTTATGCAGGGGATTGGTTACGGGGAAGTGTTTTTCAATCAGATTTAGGAATTTTTTGCCCAGTTTAGGTTTTAGCATCTGGTTATAGGGCGGTGTATAATAGATTATATTCCTTTTTCTTTTAATTTTATTATAATTATTTGTGTCTTGTTTCTTATATTTAATTTCGGTATTATGGTAACCACTATTTCTAAGAGCTGTATTGTAAATGTTGCTTGATTTTTTAAATACATTTTCGTTGCTAGAATTATTGATAAGCCTACGTTCGATAGAATTCAGAATATGTTTTATGATTGATGGAGGGTGACTAGACTTTGGGTTTACGTATGTTGGATTAGCGTTATCTTTCGGGTATGGTTCGTAAGTATTTTATGTTAGTTTAATGTTACATCTAGAAAGTTCGTTGTTTTTATGTTATCCAGTACTTCTACTTTTAGGCCTAGGTTTTTCATTTCCATATGCATAATGTTTTTGAAGTTTTTTCCATTGACTTTGTTGGAATCACTTATTATCGCTAATCCATCATCTCTATATAGGCTGATATCTGTATTATCAAATATATTTGTGAGTGTATATGAAATAAATAACCCCACAAGATCTCCGCAGAGTCAAGGGCACCCATGGCCA
Organism: Sepiola atlantica; assembly: GCA_963556195.1. Lineage (NCBI taxonomy): Eukaryota > Metazoa > Mollusca > Cephalopoda > Sepiida > Sepiolidae > Sepiola > Sepiola atlantica. The sequence goes on along the minus strand of OY744520.1, from coordinate 163,116,906 downwards.
AATCAAAGGAGTTTGTCATATTTGTTTTAATCCATTGGTCATCATTATTGATTAAAACTGATCTACATCTTGTAATGATGTGGATTGCATCCTTGGATATATCAGTATACATCTCGGCAAATTCTAAGGCGATGTTGAAGAGTTCTTCTGATATAGACGGATAGAAATCCATTATGTCAAATTGTAGGAAGATACATTTGTTCTTATTTTCGATATTGTTAAACTAAGCGATTGCTTCGGCAGTATTCACCCATTGGTTTAATTCTAGTTTTTTTTTTTTATTTGTTTGTTGATTCTAGACAGAATTGTTTTACTAATTCTTCCTATTTCTGGTTTGGTCGGATTAATTAAGCGAGTGCTAGGGTTATTGTTAAAGTTACTTTTGTGGTCTTTAAGATATATGCTTCCTTCGGTTGAAGTAAATACTGAAAATTGATACATAAAAATTATATCTCCTTATAAAATTTTATGTGGATACATGAAATAGTAATATATATATATATATATATATATATATATATATATATATATATATATATTGCCCGGGGCAAAAGCTGTGTCTTGCGCAGTCGCCCCCTCATCCTTGCCCTTCTCTCACTCGCCCCAGTGTCTTCCCGCTCACTTCCTCTCCCTAGCCCCCTCTTTCGTCTCCCTAGCCCCCTCTCTTCTCTCCCCTCCCTCCTCACCCCCTCCCCATCTCCTTTTTATTTTTATAGTTCCTTGGCCTTTTAGCTAGGATCAAAGTGTAGTATCTGTTCTTTGCACCCCCGCAACATCAGATGTTTTACTATCGACGAAACTGCTGTGTATATATAAGAAATATGACAATCCAAATTACAAATGTTAATGTAGTAGAAGGACGAGAGAGAAAGGCTAACTTGGGATTGTCTTTTTATTTTTTAACATTTAACTGGCTTTGCAAACTCACTTTTCCTGATTCAAAAGAATTTAGCACAAACCCAATCTTTGACTCAACGTGTCACAATTTTTGTAGTATACAAATATATACATAAATGGCGGAAATTTCATTGTGTTACTCAAAAGAATAAGAATTCCTAGTTAAGGGAAACAGGTTTTTGATCAATACTGTTTATGATTTTATTGGTATATGAACAAGAGAGAAGAGAAAAGGCTAAATATGAGGGAAATTGATATATCTGATTGGATTTATTATTTTCCCCAAGAAACACTATCTCTCGCTAGAAGCTGTATCCATCTTTTGCCCATGAATTTTGCTAGAAAGTAACGTTTGAAAACTCGAACAGTATCATCAACGTTTAACATGAAGACATCACATTATCTTCTTTGAAGTATAAAGAGTTCCTTCAAATAATGATGAAATTTAAACGTACATCGATCTGTGTGAGTATCTGTATCTCTGAAAGGTAAATATACAGTGTACATCAATAATTAAATTGCCTGACGCATAGTTATATGCTGGATTCTGATCTTGGGGAAGCCAACGAGCGCAAGGACCTTTTTTTTTTATCCAGAACAAGTAAGGGTGGTAGTTTCTATCCCTTTTTTTACTACATGATTGGAAAAATTATACAATTAAATGTTGTTGATTTGCTGACAATTTGCTTGGCTTCGTTTTGCTAATTTTTCCAAAGTTCCAATCTGTAGCAAATAATGATTTGGGAAGCGTGAAATGTGAGTTTTCAAAGAATACTGTCAAAAATAGATAAGATTTTTAAATAGATTAATCGAAGGTACAGATGGAGTGGAGAAAGAAGCGATTTCTTATTTTAAGATGTTGGAGTTGGGGCTGTCAATTAGCCCCATATGATTTTATGTAGGTACTATCTTCATTCGTTAGAGTTTTTGCTTACTGATATGCTGTGTCGCTTAGTCTATGTTTATATGTGTCACCTTTGTTGGGGTGAATGTTATTTGTCTTGTTGATGATGGAATGTTCACATCCATTTGATGAATCGGATGTGTTCAGTATTTATTCCGTTATAGGTAGACATTACATACACATAGAATACCGTCTATTACCTTTTCTGTTTTCTCTTCCCCATTTTCTTCCTCGCCTTCTTGTTACCCTCCTGTCTCTACACACTCACAACTTAACCTTTCACCAAACATTTTCAAAAATCCCCACCACCATAGTTACAACGATACCAAACGTTCACTTCAAGTTAACACATTCCATTAATTTTACCCATACCCATTAAAGACGCACATCTATCCTACTACGTCTTCCAAACTTTTTATATTTAAACTGTCGTCGGCTCAATAAATATTTATTCTATGAAAAAGTTTCGTAACTGAAACGAAATATCTAATCAGTATAAGCATGTTTTGTTTTGATTTTTTTCTTTTTCTAACAATTATTTTCTTTACTTATTACTTTATTCTTGTATACACCAACATATACAATATACAAACATTTTGTTCACTGAGATTGATACAAGGTCAATAAACATGGTTATTTGTTTATGACCTTACTAAACATTTTATTAGAGAGAGATGGAAATTAGTTTCTAAGTTCTAACATGCTCATTGGCGTCTAATGTCTAATATGATGATACAAGTCTTGTTGGCAGTCATATACTTGCGTCAACTCGTTTCTCTGGTCCTCTCTCTCTCTATCTCTCTATCTCTCTCTTTCTCTCTCTCTCTCTCTGTCTCTCTCTCTCTCGTCTGATCCTCTTCTTCTCCATGGTGACTAACTGACATATTTATAATGAGGATCTATCTCTTTATTCTTAAAAATAATCTTAATTATTTTTACCATTTGTCCTTTGTGAGCTTTTACCTATATATCACACCCACCCCACCCACTTACACAACTCATAGCAAACCGAAATATCTCGATAATCGACTAAAGCAACAAAAGAATGTGTGTTTTCACTTGTGTAGATACAGAATTTGTTGATGTCAGCCATTTACAAATTCTATTACTGTTGTGGTATTATCCCTATTCAGATACACAATGGATTCTTCCGATAAGTATATAATACTTTTACTGTAATCCACTCAGTCAGTAAAGTAGCGAACACTACTTGCAGACGGGTATATACCAGTCGAGCATCCGGTCTCGGCAATCAGTATGACAGAAGCTGGGCCATTTTGGTGGTCTTTTATTTGTCAGGCTGTGGTATTAGTCCTGGGTAGTCTTAGGAGGTCAACCCTTAGAGGCCTTGCTTTCCCTCTTTGTGAATGAGTCAGTTAATTTCGGTACTACTCCAGATGAAGCGCCTAATTTCCGTGACTGCTTGGCGGTACTGATCGGGCAGGTCGTGGAAGTGCCCAAGAGCTGCCAAGATGAAAACGAGGCTGAAGCAAAACTGAAAGTCGTAAAAATGGAAGAGTGGCAGACGACAGTATAAGACGAAGAATACAAAAGAAAAAATACATATATTTGAAAAAAATGAAAAAAAAAAAAAATGAACAAACCATAGCTGAAGAACTATAAATAAATTTAAAAAAATTTTTTTCGTGGGCCAAATGAACCATTTAAATTTTTTTTTTTGTCTTTTTTTTTACATAAATCAAAGAAGTAAATGCTATTTCTTTTACGATATTTAAGCAACTTTTATTTTTGTCTTTTTTTTTTTACATAAAACAAAGAAGTATATTATTTTTCTTAGGATATTTAGGCAAGTTTTTTGTATATTTTTTTTTTTGGGGGGGGGGAGGAATTTCATATATTTTCTCGTCGAGGGTCAGGGTTTACGGATACGTTTGCGGCCTGTTCGAAAGATCTTCCTACCACTTGTTTTGTTGTGCTGAGCGCAGATGAATTGGCAGCAACCTGATCGGTCAGCTCTGCTTCAGCCGCGTTTTCGTCTTGGCAGCTCTCGGGCGCTTCCGCGACCTGCCCGATCGGTACCGCCGAGCAGTCACGGAAATTAGGCGCTTCATCTAAAGTAGTACCTTAATTTCTCACTGCCTAAGGCCAACAGGGCTTCCCAGACAATTTTTAAGAGGCCAGATTGCCCCCATTCTGAGGCGATTTCTTATTCTTCCCACCTTCTGGCCTTGTGCCACAACTTCCTGCAGTGAGAAGGAAGTAGATACTTAGTCGAGTCGCAGAGGCTAAACTGTTGACATTGTATTACTTTAATATAACCTTATTCTTCTTTTCAGTATATGTGCGTGTGTTATTTCTTCATTACGCTCCTTCGAGGACATAAGAAGTACTAAAGAATATTATTATTACTCACTAGGAGTCCTCACACAGGTCATCATCAGTGATTACTCACTGATAATAACCGGTGGTGCTCCCTGGAGTCTGGGTGATAACAAGTCTCCCCAGATTTCCAGTACTCTCCACCTCTTTTGATAACTATTGCAAATGACTTTGCATTATTGCAATAGCCACTTACCATTGATTTCTCACTGGAAACAACTATTGGTCTTCTTTGGGATTTAGACGGCAATAAACCTCCCCAAGATCTCAGTATTCTCCGCACTCATCCAATGGAAGTCTGGTTATTGCTCTCCCTCTTCGGTCTTTCAATCCTCCTTGACCCGTCACACTTATTTTGGGTGTTATCAGCAGAGGTTGATGCCTTAATTTTTTTTTAGGGGGTGGGTGGAGAGATACCGTTTATAACTTTTCTAGCAGTTTCAGTTCGCTTGGTTTCATGTGGTGTTCCTTCCATGTTTTTGTTTTACTTTTGTTGCAGTTTCATGTGGCTTGTTAGCGTTCATGGTTTATGTGGGTTGGTTTCCGCATTCGAGGATTTTTATTAAGATTTCAGCCATTTTTATCATTGCTGTCCATTGTATAGTTTCAATCTTCCCTTTGATTCCAATTCCTCCTCGTCTTATTTCCAGGTTTTTCGGGATTCTTCCTAGCGCTACTATGATTATTGGTATTATATTGACTTTCTTCATGTTCCATATTCCTTTCAGTTCTCTGGAAAACTCTTGTGTATTTTCTTTGTTTTTCCGTCACTTTGATCTTTACCGTGTGGTCTGCTGAGACGACAAAATCAAAAATGTGGTATTCTTTCCTTCTTGTTAACTATTATGACGTCGTGTCTCCTTCCTTGGATGAGTTTATCTGTTTGTACCTCCATGTAACAGAGGATTATTATCTTAGTTTTTTTTCCATTCCAATGGTCATCATGTTACAGAACATGCATGGGCCAGTTCCAATTTTGGGAGCTGGAACAGGAACAGCTTCAACATTTGTACAGAAGGTAATGCCTAGGATAAAGGTCATGCTGAGAATCTAATTTTCTAAACTAAAATTAATTCTCATTCAATTCTTTGACAAATAAACTGGCATAATTTTATACACATTGATATGTACTCATACACAGTCACACTAAGGCATGTATGAATATGTGTATAGATTAATATGATTTTTTAACAACACAGAAAATAAAAGAATATGTTAATTGGCAATAACTTCCAATTCTCTTGTGCTGACTGCTGATGATTTATGCCAAAACAATTAATCTAATTTTTCTCGCTGAACACAGAATGAGGCATAAATATCACATACACATATCTCTATCTATAAAAAATTAGGTATGTTTATATGTTTATATGTACATGATTTTTTCCTAAACCAATTAACCTATAATTATGAATTTTGAAACACAGCTGTGAGGAGTAAGAGGTCATGACGTGAACTATATTAAGTATAATTTAGTGTTATGCAAAGGGCGTGAAAAGAAGGTCAAAGCTTTTCATGAAAATTCAGGTACCTCTAATTTTTGTGTACTTTTAATAATAAGTATGAGACATCAATTAATAAATATTCCCCAAGTTTCCGTTTCTTTGGAGTATTTTAAGGGGTTTTAAGGGTCATAGTATAGACAAAAGCTCCCATTTGAAAATTTAAATATTTCAGATTTGCATTGAATTGGATTCATAGTCATTAGACACCTTTTAATAAATACCGATTAATTTTAACAATAGGTATTATTAAATACCTATTGTTAAAATTTCACTAAAAGCAGAGGTATATGAATTTTCATGAATTGCTTCCACACCCTTTGCATAAAAATAAATTAAAATAAATATAGACCACGTTACTATCTCTTACGCCTAGCAGTTGTGTTTGAAAATTCATAATGATCGGTTAATTAGTTTAGGAGTGAATCGTGTGCATACAAATATATCAACATATACGTGCCTAACTTTGTATAAATAGATAGATGTGTGTTTTGTATATATTTAATCACGTTATAACATACCAATAACTCTTCCTATCTATTAGTTTCATATTAAACTATTGTCAATAAAAATGAAAACAGAAAATGCTGTAAGAGTTCTAAAGAAATATTTGTTATTCTTATTTTTTCATTTATTTTAATTTTTCTTCCGATTTTTCTTTTCGTCATGGCTCTGAATCACTTGACCCCTGGCATATATTATATTCTCACATCTAACAGGTTAATGATTACTGATAATTTATATATATTTTTCTCTTTTCATTATTTTTTTTTTTTTTTTACTATTTTTGTTTTTTGCATAAAGTATGGAAGATAATAGCCAATCTAAAGAAAAGAAAAAAGTATTTTTGCATAAATAAGAAAAATGCTATAAAAGCTGCACGTTTCACATAATAGCAATTTCCTTCTTTTTAGTTCATGTTTCAAAAGGTTTCCTCTCGTCGGAATATTCTCCCCAGGGAGACGTTTTTTTCTTTTAAATATTTACATTTTTTATTTTGTTTTTTATTTTTTATCTTATTTATACTTTAATTTTTTACTCAGCACAAAGCAATTCAGTATTAATAACCCCCACCCACATACAGGGATCCATATGTACACACATGCACATACAAACTCACACAGGCACATATATAGGCAAACATAATCCTTTACATACACATGCATGTAAAGATTTGCATGTACGCACTCACATACACTGATAGGCATATATCTTATGCCTATTTATTAAATACACAGTCATATATATGGAGATATACATATACACACTCATACACATGTGTAGGCAAATATAGCTCTTTACACATTCACACACACATATATTGGCAAATATAATACTCTGTACATACATGCATGCATATGTTGTTATACATGTACACACACACATACATAAATACCAAGGTCTTATGTACGACATGAAAAGAAACTTGAATCTTAGAAAGATCTCTATCATTCCAGTAATTATAGAAACCGGACTCATGAAAAAAAATTTCAAAAACTACCTGGCGAATATACCCGATAAACCAAGTGCAAGAGAGATACAAACAATTGCATTTAAAGGGACGGATAGAATCTTAAAAAGATCTCTCGGCTGGGGTGTCTGAATAGTGGGTGAATTTCTAGCATCTGGTTATACGCCCCATCTCCAGTAAAATCAAAAAGATAAGAAAATTGAAAAAAATAAAAATATACAGTCAAAGATAATCTTTTACAACTGACGTCATAAATATAGAGATCCACATATACACATTCAGACAAACACACATATAGCAAAACATTGTGCTTTACATTTACGTACAAATGTGTATAAGGATCTCTCCACTATGATCAGGAGAGAATGATAATGGCTGCTCAAGATCAAGGTTTGATGACCAATGCCTTTAAAAAGACGAGTGGTCTCAGCAACAATAACAAGTGCAGGTTCTGCCGCACAGAAGTAGAGAGTGTGAGTCACCTGACATCCAGTTGTACGGTTCACCTGGGGGATGGCTATTATACAATGTGACACAACGGAGTGTGTAAATATCTTCACTGGACTATTTGTAAAAAGTTGAATATCCAGTATAGCAGCAAGTCCTGGGAGCATATACCAGAAAGAACAGTTGGAAATAATTTATAAACCACCCACTATGACTATGCAATCCCTACAGCTACATATCTAGAAAACGGAGCTGTTCAACCTGACATTGTAATATGGGACAAAAGGGAGAAAGTAGCAACCCTAGTTGAAGTCAGTGTCTCTAATGATGCAGGATTGAACAGAGCAGAAAGTGAAAAGATTACGAAATACCAAAGTCTTATGTACGACATGAAAAGAAACTGGAATCTTAGGAAAATCTCCATCATACCAGAAATTATAGGAGCAACAGGACTAATGAAGAAGAATTTTAAAAGCTATCTGGCGAGTATACCCGGTGAACCGAGTGCAAGAGAAATACAAACAATTGCACTTAAAGGGACGGTTAGAATCTTTAAAAGATCTCTAGGCTGGAGTGTCTGAAATAGCCGGTGAATATCTGGCATCCGGTAGGATGCCCAATCTCCAGCAGAAACAGAAAGATAAGAAAAATAAAAAAATGAGAAAAACAGGCAAACATAACCGTTCCACATACATACATATATACAAACACATATATAGGCATTCTTTACTCTTCATACATACACACATGCATGTAGGTAGTTGCATGTATATACATAAGATAACAAAGAATGATACAAGTATTCATCAAAAATGTATTTTGCGCTTGTATTTTGTCATGGGAAAACCGAGCGATGATGTCAGTCAATATATGTAAATATGGAAACAAATAGATAAACAGATTTGAATCTTAATGCATCAATATTATGGAATGCGTAGCTTGAAGCAATTTTACAAAACACAAAGGTTTTCAAGGACAAAAGTAAAAATAGAATTTTCTGCTTCTTTTATCGAGAATTGAATGATTAATCATAAATAACAGAAGATTTGCCGAATGTTTCAACTGAAATTCTATCCTAAGATGTTTATGCTAAATCTTATCTCGCAGACCAGGGCAGACATGGATATCCAAATGGGGCCGCAAATGCATAAATAAAACAAAAACAACACAAGAAAATCAGAGATTTAGTCAGAAAGTCATGACTGATTGTGTAAATAAATTCAATATAAAATGTATCACCAATCAATTTCAAATCACTTTCTTCAAAAAGAGAATGTGCACACATAGGTTCAGTTTGAGATTGATAAATTCGCTATGTCGTAGTATAGGAGCACAGAGCGGAGCAGGTGCTAGGGTGATTGCAAAAGTTAGGAGTGAATGGAGAAAGTTGAAGGAACTAACTAACCAGCAAAGCGTTACCACTCTCGACAAAGGTAAGAGTACGCAGTGTGATGATGTATGGAAGTGAAACCTGACCAGTGAACGTTGAAGATATGCGTTGCATGGAGATAAATGACATGAGAATGATACGATTGATGTGTAATTTGAGTCTTAAAGACAGACTTAGATCTGATGACGTCAGTAGAAGATTAAATCTGCTTCCTGAAGTTGCCGCACTTCAACGACAGGGTCACCACAAAGCTATACATAAAGAGGGTCTCAATATTCAGTTAACACACACCAGGTCATCACTGCGGCAACAATAAACCGCACACAACACCAATTACAACAATACACCCTGCACTCTAGCGTATTGCCCTATAAACACCACAAACATATGCCACCGCATATACATTGTATACCACATACAGTGCACCACATGCAACAAATTCTACATCGGTAGCACAGTGAGGCCCTTACACATTAGAATAAAGGAACACCTATAAACACATCCACACATGAAAGAACCTCAGCAAATCAATCAAGATAAATATCCTGGCCACGGAAAGAGACATCAGCAACCTTCAGATAAAAGAATCTATACTGATAGCAAAATTGCACACCGAAGTTAATGACCAACAGAATTAGAGTCATCATTTTTAGTCTGATCCATACAAGCTTACATCTCAGCGTACACATACGTTCAATTCGTAGCCCCTTACGTCTACAGTGGCGGCTTGCCTTGTTTGGGGTGAACTATGTTTAAAAAAAAATTTAAATATACAAAAAAAAGAAAAAAGTTATACACATAATATTGACACCAATTATAACATTGGAATATCTACCTGCCATAGTCAACACTCCGGCTACAACTAATAACAATTTATGAACCACAATCAGTAACACTATGTAAGTACCCTACCCTCCTTAATATATAAATATATAAATAACTAAATAATTAAATAGAATACTTTAAAAACAGAACATCATTTATACCATCAAAGACATAATTAAAATAAACAGAGAAAATAAAACGGCTACAACTAACAACTATCTACGGACCTCAATCAGTAACACAATTTAGGAACCCTACCTTCCTCAATATATAGATAGATAAATAATTGAATAATTAAATAGAACATCATTTATACCGTCAAACAAATAATTAAGATAAACAGAAATTTTTGTAAGTACAACTAATTTACAAATAAGTATAAGGCGTTCGCTTTCATGCACATCGAAATTAAACATATCTGAACTAGCAAATGTGTAATTAACTAGATCAAACAGGTAATCAGGCGAAATAAATTAAATTTAAAAATAAATTTAAAAATAAATAAAACAAAAACTTATAAATATACATAATTAAATATAATTTGAATTAAAAATATTAATATTAACATTGACACATAGATTTACAAACGAACAATGGATCTGGGGTAAATTTAATGAGAAAAAAAACATTTAAAATTTTTATTTGATTCAAATCCATTGCAATCTTCTCAATAAATAAATAGATAATAATTGAATAATTAATGAAATACTTAAAAAACAGAACATCATTTATACCAATATAAGAAATGATTAAGATTAAAATAATAAAAAAGTATAACCAATTAACAAATGATTTCACCTACGTGCACAGTAAAATAAAAAAATAATCAGATCTTAGCAATAGTTGCCTCCCTTTCTAGGAGATAAAATGTAACTGACTAAATTGAACGCATGACGAGTGAAAATAAAAAAACTATTTTTTAATTAAATTAAAAAATAAATGAAACAAAATTCATAAATATACATCAGAAAAATGTTAAAATAGTAATACTAACACTGGCACATAGATTTAAAGATGAACAGTAGATTTGAAGCAAAAGTTAATAATTAAAAAAAAAAAAGTTAATTTAATTTCAAATCCCTTTCAATTTCTGCTGAATAACTCTCATTGACAGCGACCTTAATTGAACGTTTCAATTAAGGTTGAACACACATCTGATGAACAGATATTTTCCCGAAATATCATTATATGGAACTTCCATCAGACAAACCTGACACAAGTCTAGTTGCACTGAAGAGCTGTGATACAGCGAAACAGTCTGTATGTGGATGACTATATAAAGCTCCCTTTTTTAGGTAGAGGTTATTTGTAAGGATATCACCAACTACCATTAGCTTTAAGGCATAGCTCATTGGGTAAAACTAATTCGAGCTCCCGGCACTTGACAATGTTTACATTGAGATATCAGTTACATTTAGTCGATGTCGTATGATAGTGCAGGAGTAGAGGCGCCGATTGTCAGCTCGACGGTTGAGTTTCAATCCCGGCTTGAGGCACTAGCTGGTCTAGCCGCACTGAAGAGCTGTGATACAACGAAACAGTCTGTATGTGGATGACTATATATATATATATATGCTATTATTATTCTGGCCAGAAAATAAATATTTTGTAAAGTGTTACACCGGCCGTTCTTACACAGGAAAAACAACACCGGTTGTCACTATAAATAATGCGAGTCACCAGAGACACAGAGAAGACAAAGCACAGTCTTGTAACTGTCTAGCCAAGTGCTAGTCACTTTCTTACTTTGTTAATACACTTGTTAAACCAACCCTCGACTTGACTTCCTTTATTTATTATTTACTGTTGGACAACTTCACAACAGATTGGCGACGAGGAATCAAAACGATTTCACTGCAAAAAAATCACCCAAAGTGATTCGCAAGATCTACAGAAACAATAGAACTTTCTGGGAGTCCGGCACTGTGGATAAACAAATAGGCAACATGGTCTATATGATTAAGGGACCAGATTTCGTGCACAAACGTCACACTAACCAAATCCGGAAAAGATACTCGAACAGTGAGGTGACCAGATCGCCCGAGGAGGACATCATGGATACAGTGTTTGATACTTTTCAGGTGCCCATACCAGAGACTGCTCCTGAGATTAGGAGATCAAAAAGAAAACGGAAATCGACTATTTTCAAAGGGGGGTGTTACACCGGCCGTTCTTACACAGGAGAAACAGCACCGGTTGTCACTATAAATAGTACGAGTCACCAGAGACACAGAGAAGACAAAGCACAGTCTTGTAACTGTCTAGCCAAGTGCTAGTCACTTTCTTACTTTGTTAATACACTTGTTAAACCAACCCTCGACTTGACTTCCTTTATTTATTATTTACTGTTGGACAACTTCACAACATGACATTAACTGCCATTTAGATTTACTCCAACCACTTTGAAGGCTGGGAGGGGGTAGTTTTGCCTTATCTGACCTCCGAGAAATCTATGTCAGAGAGAACGGTGGTAATACTCTCTTACTTGCCCATGATGTCATAGCCAAATAAGACCCTGTCTATCCATTATCACTCAATATATAACACTATAAGACAAGGTTAGGTAAGCCTACAACTAGATTCTTAAAATTTTAAATACACTGTAGTATATTCTTTGAGACTGTTGGTTATTGTATTTTATATAGATTTGGTATCAGCACATTTGATCCGATGTACTTATCAATGTCAGAAGTTCTTGAACCTTGTTAAAAACTCATTATTCAAAACTATAAATACGTAAAATATAACATTATAAACAAATGCCCTGCCATTTTTAGTATTCTTTTTCCAGCTTAATATGTTATATTATTAGCCAACCAAACAACATTTTATCACTGAACCTTTTCACTACCAATAAAAAAAAATCAATAAACATATAAAAAGGAGTAAACGTTGTTTTTTTCAGTCAAATCATTGTACGTATTTTACATCCTGTATTTATTAAAAATGAAGCTTTCTTTATGTTTCTGTATTTTTCAGACACTTAAACTATTTTAGATGCGAAGAGGTAAAACAGTTTTTAAAAAGGAATTAAATTAAAGAACATTAGAAACTTCAAAATAAATTTTAAAAGTAAATGAATTCTAAAACTTCTTTTCTAGCAATTCTGATCAAACCTAATTTTAAATTGTAAATATCAGTAACATTTTTATATATATTGAAATCTCTTTAAATATGTTTAAATTCAAAGTATTTTAACTCATTGATTCAATAAATTTAATTTCCACAGGTCCTGCTGGTGAAAATCAAATTGTCATTTTGAAAAACTTTATACTGGCATTACAATTAATTTAAAGAACTTTGGTCTCCCTGTTGTTTCCGTTGCATTGTAAGAAATGTAAACATGTCTAATTCTGGAACTTGTGTTTTTCGAGTTTGAACTGAGCCATATGGTTGTAAGAAAGTAAGAATAGATAATCAAGGCGGAAGCAAAAGAGAAAAGATTTGTTTGAGAGAATCAACTTACATTATAAATATTTGTATTTGAAAATCTCTCTTGCAGACAGAAAAAGGTTATGGTTTATGGTTAGGGTTAGGGTTAGGGTTAGGGTTAGGGTTAGCAGAATCCTGAAAATTGCTTTTGGTTGAAAAACGCCTTTTTTTATTTATCCTAAGTGTATCATGAAACAACATTTCTTAGGAGAGTTGATTCTAGCAGTAATGTTCATGTCGAATCCATGGGAACAGTGCATTTGTTTTCATTTATCTCTTATTGTTCACATCAAGTTGGCAAAGGTTTCTGAATCATAAAGAGATCTGATTTGGATTAGAATGTAACATACCGATTAACCTTCACATTTCCACCCATTTTTACTGACAATGTAATCAATCAAGCTAGAACGTTCTTCAGTCATAGAGTGCTTCTCTTCATTTATCTTCATCATCCGTATGAGATGAGAAAAATCACTTGCCTTTTTATCATGTGAAATTCTCCGTTCATGAAGTTACAAGTTCATTTCAAATTCTACATCAATGGCGCATTGTGACTTAAGGGTTTCGGTCCACTCTTTCAGAAAATACCAACAATTATACACTTTCACTTATAAGTAAATGATGATATTTCATAATTTCTAAAAATAAACGTTTCTTTGTTTTACTGCCCAAAAAATCTAGTGGTCTTGAACCCATAGCTTCGAACCTATGCGAACTGTAGACTCGCTTTGTACACGACATGACCCCCCCCCCCAAAAAAAAAGCAACAAAACTGAGCTCACAAACCTAACTTAATTGACAGCTATTTTATCTTTATCCTCAGACAGTGTGTGGGGTATCCGTCACATGAGTTTTGAATAGAAAAGTAAACCTCTGAGTCTCTGTGTCCGGTATATGTGTGCTATTGTTATTATTATTATTAGAACGTTAGTTACCATAAGAACATCAATTTCCTTGCTTTTGTACATTTAGTGTATATTAATTTTCATCTTAACCCTATTAAGGGCATATGATTTCAGTATATTAGCATTTATCATGGAATATATATATATAAATTCCCAAATTTTTACCATTTTATTGTCATTAATTAAGGGTATGACTACATATCAACCAAACCATTTCATTATCACATCACTGTAGTATAAATCTTTATGCATGAGTGGATGAAGTGTGTGAGGTGCGCTGAAGAAAAATTCCTACCAGTAAAATACATAACCCTGTTGTGCTCGCATAACCTTAATGACAATAAAAGTTTTAAAATTTGGGAATTTCCTTGCTTTTGTACATTTAGTGTATATGAATTTTCCTCTTAACCCTATTAAGGGCATATGATTTCAATATACTGGCATTTATCATGGAATGTCACTACTTTTGTAAAGGCTATGCCTCAATACAATAGTCATTTTAAAGTTTTTTTGGAATTTTCTGGAAAACTAAAGTATATAGTAAACTGAAATTAAAATGCCATCAACTAGACCCTAGAACCTCTATCTCTGCCAAAAATCAGCTGAATCCATCAAATAGTTGATGAGATACAGGGTGGCACATACGTACGTACATACGTACACACGGATAACACAAAATCATGCCTGACCTTTCTGGATCTCTGGGTTGCCTTGACTAATGATGCTGAAATTCTACACACTTATAGAACCTATCAAATGAAAATTTTGAGCAAAGTTTTAACTAATTTGGTTTATTGGTTTTTGAGTTATGATTGATCAAAGAAATGAGATTTCTAGCATAGGCCATTCGTGAGTCTATTAAGGGATAGAGCGCTCTCGCACTTCCCTTGATTAGTAAAGGAAAGGTATTATCAAATAAAAATGACAATGGTATTTCATAGAAATTAAAAGTAAAACTTTATTTACGATAAACCAAGTACTGTGAAGAGATAAGAAAGTGTTGCAATTTACGACTCTTGTTGCTGCATCTGTTCTTCATTTTGCTATTGTGGTTGTTCGTTGCTGCTGCTAGGTATTCCACTAATGCTTATATTGTGTCGTCTCTCCTACTTTTTTTTATAAAACTTAAGTTTTTCTTCATTTTTCCCTGTAAAAGTACTAAGTAAATTCATTTACGAAGAAATGTTTTCTTTTGTTAAAACGGAATAAAAAAAAAAAATAATTAATTCGAAAAATAAATGGTATTTTAGAAACAACACATTACAAACACTAAGTTATTGCAAGTTTCGTAGTACACATGAAATTTTGAATTTTAATTATCATTAATCACTAAATCATTAATTGAAACAAATTGTTATCAAACTATAATTAATTTAGTTAAAGTAATATTATTTTAATCTGTATTTATCAAATTCTTGAATATAAATAATTTCAAAAACTTTTAATCTATTAATACATGCGGATCTGTTCAGATTGTTACAGCTAATTATAATTATTCTTATTCAACATTTTTAATGTTCGAAGGGTCACAAACATCTTCAGTCTTTTTGTTCAACCTAGTAAAAAGCTGATTTGTTTACGGAAGAAACAGAAATGCATTTGGGTTATGTACTTTATGCTATTGCATATTTTTTATTTAAATAATGAATTTCAAACAAAATAGAAAAGAAAACAGATGCCGAGACCCAGAATTAAAAACAGGACCTTTATATCTTCAGTCTAACGCTCTCCAAACTGAGCTAGTTAGGTCGGGTATAATGCAATTTTGTAATGTTCAGAACTTTGATTTGTACTCGCTCCTGCTGCTGATATCTAAGTAAGTATTGAAAAATGCGTCCATTTTATAAATCTTCCGAGGCAGATTAATTATTTTTAAAGAAACTGAATCATAATACAATGTTTTTCTTGTTAAGAATATGTACCAACATTCCACAAAAACCTGACGAACCAATATCAAACATTCATTTTGTAGGATAATTTGAGAAAGACACTCACTTAACTTTATTGGTCCCCCGATTTATAAAATCGGGGGGCTTATGTTTTGAGACATCCGTCCGTCCGTCCGTCTGTCCGGATTTTTCTCCGCAACCATCCATTGAATTTCTCTGAAATTTTGCATGAAGTTGTAACTTTTCACAGGTTAAAAAGTGACATTCTCCGATTTTTTAAAAAAGGCCCCGAAATGGCAAAAAATGAGTTTTTTGCCCCATAACTTTTCATCCATCCATTCAATTTCTCTGAAACTTGGCCAAAATGTGGAGGCAATTGTTCCTAATAGAAAACAAGTATCCCTGGCCGTGGAAACAATCTGGTTCGCGCCCCCAGGAGGTCAAAAGCCCCCTAAAATTGCAAAAAATGACCCTTTTCTCCCATAATGTTTGATCCATCCATTCAATTTTTCTGATACTTGGCCAAAATGTAGAGGCAATTGTTCTGGATATAAAATGAGCATCCTTGACCTCAGAAACATTCTGGTTCGCGCCCCCAGGGGGTCAAAGGGGGGTCAAAAATGCCCCAAATTGCCCAAATTTATTGCATTTTACACTCACCACATCGATTCACATACAGAGGGGACCAAGCACGCACGGCTTGCTATATTATATTATTATATATGGTATCATTCTTATTTAAAAAAAACATGTCTAGTAATATTGTATTGAATTCAGTCAAGAGAAAAATCTTCGGCTTCTAATTGAAATTGTTTTCTAGCAAATGTTGTTTTTTATAAAAACGCTAACATTTGTTTTGTAAATTACAATTCATAGTAAAAGCTGCGATGTACGCTATCAATGCGTATGATTAAATCTATATCAGCACCGAAATGTATGGAAGTTTATCTGAGATTCTATTCAAAATGATTTCCTGAAACAACAACAAAAACTGATACAAGAACAGTTTCTCTATTTCATGGGAAATTTTATAGAAATCTGAAATGTTTGGTAAGAAATGTTTAGAGATTCTGGTGTACTTGATCAATCTTTGCAATTCCTTATGAAATATTGTGAATATATTTTAGTGCAGAGATAAAACAAGGACAAGAAATATTTCGACTTAATATATTTTGTTAATTCTTTTGTTATTCTTCTGTAGG
This sequence comes from Sepiola atlantica, assembly GCA_963556195.1. NCBI lineage: Eukaryota > Metazoa > Mollusca > Cephalopoda > Sepiida > Sepiolidae > Sepiola > Sepiola atlantica. The sequence goes on along the minus strand of OY744520.1, from coordinate 163,099,702 downwards.
CATTTCGACAATATTTCCATTGGTTCACAAGCATAATACAAATGAATTTTTAAATTCATTTGTATTATGCTTGTGAACGTGTATATGTTGCTGTTGGCCTTATTTTGTCTGAAAAAAGAAACAATGGATACACGCTGGAAGAGTGCCTGCACAAGAAGGAATTCATTGCACAATTCTAACCGCACCTCTCCTGGCCTAAAATTGTTTCAGTCAAGTGACATGGAGAAATGCAAGACAACTGGATGCAATGCTAGGATAAGCGGAGAAATTTTAGTTTTTTTTATAGTTTTCTTTTTTTTAGACTAATTGCTCTACCAAGGCTTGACACTCTAGTCTACCATATTATTTCACCCACGTGTAAAGGACTAGTGGGATTCATATCTTTCCAAAGGTGTTAAAGTCAGTGACTTTACAACTACGTTTTCGTTGTTTTATACTAATGAGTATAGTTACTAAGGCCAGAGCCACTCGAGGAGAAAGGTCAATTAGATTGTCAGTTGGATGATGAACAATACTATGAGACGATTGGAAACGATGAATGGAAGGGACCAAATTTGATTATGTAAGACGACTGTTCAGAAAGTCTTTGTTGATATTGGACTTGAAGATGACCATGCATGTTGTAAACTGCAGGAAAGAAGTCTCATAGTAATGTGTTTCACAGATAAGAAATTAATGTAAATTCTGTTTGGTTTTTAGTACAGAGAGGAATAAAAAAAATGTCTTTGCAATGATGGTAGGAAGACGAGTTCTTGCTGTGAATGTTTTACAGAGAGGAACCAGATTGGAGCTCAGTCGAGCACCTTCTATGAAAATAACGATAGAGTAGGGAAAACAGAACAACGTCTTTTTTGTGAGAGAGGAGCTGTAAGGAAAATAAGAGATCGCCCCCCCCCCCCCACTATGTTGCAAAATTTATTTTGTACTCTATCAAGGAAAGAAAAGTGCTCTGAGCGGCACCTTCTCAAAAGTGGCAATAGTATTCTATCTTAGGATGTATCTGACTGTTATATAGGTAGAGGATTGCACCAGCGACCTTAGCAACAAATTGGATGTAAGTCTTCCATTTCAGGTCTGGAGTGATCAGAAGTCAGTCTTAAGAGCTTATCAAAGAAAGGGGGTTTCTCAAAAAGAGAGCCAAACAAGGATTTGAGTGTTGGTGCTGAAAGGAGAGAATATTTGTTTTAGAGGTGTTAAAAGTAACAAGCCACCTTTTTTCGCCATTCCATTACATGGTCCAGGTCAAAGAATCAGCAAGATCTTAATCACTAATGCTCTTCAAAGTGCTGCCATAGACAATCGTATTAACTGCAAAGATGTCAACAAAATGATATCAGAATATGATTCGGAAGGGTTGAGCCTAGAATAGATCCTTGAAACACACCGATGTTGATACTATGTGCTTTAGATTTCTGCCCATCAACAACTACTATTATAGATCTATCAGAGAGAAAGGATTTGATGGCTGTGAAGACATTTCCAGACATTCCATAGCTAGCAAGTTTGTGAAGCTAACTTTTGTACCAGACTCTATCAAAGGCCTTTGATATGTCAAGAGTTATCACCTTAAAAATGAAGTCCCAATTGATAGATTCACTGATCCTATGCGATATTACACTCAGCACGCCAGCTGTTGATCTTGCAGGACGAAATCCATATTGCTTGTTATTAAGTAGATTGCGTTTGCTGCGATGATTAGCAACTTTTTGCTGTATCGTACATACAAACAACTTATTCATGATGCACAGGAGATTGATCGGTCTATACTGAGATGGAGAAGACCGATCTCCAGTATTTTTAACTACTGGGAAGACCAATGAAATTTTTGAAGAAGATGGAAAGCATTTCTCTTTTAAGCAACGATTGAATAGCTTTGTAAGGATAAGAGCAAAATAGAGAAATCTTGGAAGTAAATGACCCTGATAACAAAAGGGTGGAATTTTATGCAACGTTCTTTGCAAAAAGTGTGGCTTTGTCAGATGCTGAGGATATCACTCCATGTCTATTAATGATGGCTGGAATACAAGTCTTACATCTGTTCAGTACCCAATTGGATTGTCAACAATCTGAGTCAGCTCAGTGGCAAGGTAAAAGTCATGACAAAACCTTCTTTCATCACAACTCATGTCAGAGTAGACTAACCATTCTACATTGTGAACATTAAAGTCACCACAGATATTAATGTTAAACAACAAGCCAGGTTTGGTTTCCTGTAAATGGAAGCCCAAGGGAACTGAAACTGCCGGAATCTTTATAAACTGACCTCTGCCTAAGACAAAAGCACACACTCACACATGCTGACACTAGCTTCGGCTGGCACCACACAAAATAGTCATGAAGGGTAAAGGAGGATGGAAAAACCAAGGTAAGAGAACACCAATCAGACCTCCACTGGAATGGTGCTGAGAATACTTTAATCTTGGGAAGAGTTATTGCTAAATTGAAGAGAAGACCAACGGTCGTCACCAGCAAAAAATCAATTGTAAACAGTTGTTGCAATAATGCAAAGTGATTTGCAATGGTTATCGAAAGACGCATAGAATTTTAAAAATCTAAGGAGACTTGTTGTCACTCAGATTCGAGGGAACACCATTTGTTATTGCCAGTGAGTAATCATTGGTAATGACTCGTGTGAAAACTCTTCGTGTGTAAATAATAATAATAAGCATTAGAAACAGTAAGGCATGGCAAACTTTTTCTTTTTGAAAGAGAAAAAAATCATCAGTCAATAAAAAAACTCAACCATTGATTTCATTTAATTAATTTATTTATTTGACAGGAAAAAAATGAAAACATAAGTAGCGAAGTGAATGTAAAATTCTGTAATTTATCAAAATGTCTTCATCTCCTGTATGTGACTTACACGTTATTTTTATTTATATTTACTATTAATCGATTATTTACTGGAATGCAATTATAATAATAATTTAATGACTAAACAATAATGTAGTAATAATATTTAACTTTGAAAATCAAATTTAAAACTTTTACTTGTTAAAAAAATAAATGATAGTTAAAACAACAAGGGAAACAGAAATTAAACTAAAAAGATTCCCGGACAACGCCTGGTCAGGACAGATTGCATATGTATGAACTATAGTCATCCACAGACAGATGTTTCGTCGAATATATATATATATATATATATATATATATATATATATATATATATATATATATATATATATATATATATATATATATATACATGGTATGCACAGAGTTAAACATTCTTGAATAATGGTAACTTGAAGCTGACAAATTCTGAAATGTTATTAATCTCTTGATGACATCTCTCTTAAATCTATTGGACATAAATATTTATTAGTCAGGGAGTTGCATTATTGAAATCTTTCTTTGGACTATTAACTCTAGTTTCTTACATTCAGCACAAGTGCTTACCGATTTGTCCATTCGATATTTCAGTAGGATAATTTTATGACTAGGATTTATTAATAAATACATCAAATTGATGCTGATGATGACGATGATTATGAAGAGGAGGAGGTGGAAGAGGAGGAGGAAGAAGAAAGTGTTTATGATCGCCGTGTCATTCTACAGATGGAATTTCTTCTAATAACCATTGTTTTGTTCTAAATGTGGCTTAATTTAAATGAGCAACGCACAGACTTCATCGATATTTCAGTGCGCCTTGGCTGGGGGTTTTCTCTATTTAGCAACTTTGTGTGTTCAGTGAGGAATGGTTAAGAAACATTAAAAAATTGTTCTAAAATGTCTCAGTTTTTTTTTTCAAACTCAGTTTGTAAATTTTGTAGTCGTCAGTTCGTTGTTTGGTAATTGTATGCTGAAACCACGAGTATATATTGTACATGAATGCTTTGTAGATGTATTTGTTTTGTAGGCATATATTTTATAGAATAAATAATCTATATACGGTACTATTTAACTAATAACCCCCACATGTACTACCAGTCCGGGTCAGAATGGACCTGGAAGTATTTGGGAACTCATTATAAAATGCAGTTTTGCATTATACCCACTACATGTTCTATTACACCCATCAATAAGACCGTGACAGCTAATATCATTATTAGTCAGAATGTATCCAGGAATATTGATTACTATAGGTGACTCCTCACTTCCCAAAACTCTCAAATTTGAGCCTACCACCCAGGATTATTTTGTAGAGTAGTCCACCAACAGAAAATGAGAGAAACAACAAAACAAAGATTTGCTAAATGTTCAAATGTTATTTACTCCAAAGAAATTCACGCACAACATGTATTGTTATTTACTCCAAAGAAATTAACACACAACATGAATTGTTATTTACTCCAAAGAAATTAACACACAACATGAATTTCTATTTACTCCAAAGAAATTCACACACAACATGTATTGTTATTTACTCCAAAGAAATTCACACACAGCATTAATTGTTATTTACTCCAAATGTTATATTATGACGGGCCCTGTATTTCAAACGGGTAGATCAGCTAGTATTGATTGTGACCGGTGTGAATTGGTCGGATTCGGTGCAGGTTGAGCTGACCTCAGTTTTGGATGAGCAAGTCGGTTCCCACAAATAATTTGTTTTGTAAATCATAATAGGTTGACAGGACCTGGCTTGCTTCAAAAGATTTGGGGTTAGTAAAGGTCAGATATAACGTAGGGACTTTCGTTCATGACAAGACAAAGGATTATGACGTCACTTGTTGTTGTCGGGGCGAGAATCGAGATCAGTCCGCTATGGGAGCTCGAAACGACAACGTCGTTTCGGAAAAGCGAGCAAAGTTTTCCCAAGAACGTAATCGCTCGCGATAAGGGCTGTATCTAAAAGAGATCACCATGGAAGCTTGTGGCGAGCGCATGAGGTAGCTCTCGAATGCAAGAGTTGAGGTGTGAATCGAAGAGATATGGGCCAAAGCTACTAAGAAAATACTAACAGCGTCTAACGTCCCACACAGTACGAACTTAGGAAGATGTGAATGAAGAACCAATAATGGAAACCCCTCCACTCGAATGAAAGCATGAAATAAAAAGAACAAAAGAAATCTCTCAGAAAATCCGACTTCGAGTGTCTTTGTCCTCCGCTTAAAGATAGAGTTTGCCCACAAAAACAGGTGCCGCGCGGCGATCACAACCAGCAACAAGACGAGGGCCAGCGACGAACGAGGACCACAAAGGTAACTTTCTTATAATGTAAAATATCTGGAAACTGTGTTTCAAAGTGACCTTTGGACTCTTGAAAAATGTGTTTAGAAATCTGTTTAAATGACTCTTAAGAAAAGTGTGTTTGAGGTCCCTGTTGAAAAATGACTTTCCAAAATGTGTTAAAGTTACTGAGAAACATGTTTGCTTAAAGAATGACTATGAAAATGTCTATGAAAATTGTATCATCAGAAGTATTAAGAAAAAAGATTGAAATCACTATTAATCCTCTCGTGAACATTTCGCGTTGTTTTCGGCCGGAGAGGATGTAATAGCGAACTGTGAGGTGATTTTGGAGAAATGCCTCAGTCGGAAGGATTTCTGCCTGTAGTAATAAATAAGCTCTCCCCCCCCCTTTTGGTTCTCGTGACGTTTAATTTCAGTGCCTATGCAACACATATTTATTTTTGGTGCTTAGTGACCAGCTGTTTCGACATGGAACAGATTGAATTCGAACCATGGGTACTAACAACGTTTGCGGTCTAAAATAAAAAATTAAATATTAAAAAAATTAGAAAAAAAAACCACGTTCGGTCCGATAAAATAAAGGGAAAAAGAAAGAGAGAGAGGCAGAGACGGACAGAGTCGGAGACAGAGAAAAAGTGATATGCCGATGAGTAAAATGATTTAGTAAAAAGAAGAAAAAAAACAGAAAAAACACGATTGGATTTTTAAGGTAACAAAACCTTAAGGAAGAATAGGTTGTGGTTTTCATTTGTGTGTTAATTTGTGTTTTAAATGTATTTTTTTATTTTACGTATATGTTGTGGGTGGCGTTTGATGCAGAAAAACATGAGAGAGAGGATAAAAGTGAGAGTGATGAGTTATATGTTGGTAGAGAGAGAGACAGTGTAAAAGAAAGAGGAAAAAAGTATGAGATGGAAAGAAAAAAAAAAGTGAGAGAAAGGGAGAAGGAATGTGAAAAAAAAGAGTGAGTGAGAGGCACATGTGCTGACTGGTGCCGCATAGTGTTTTGTCTACGAATCCTGTTTTTTTTCAGGACGGACATGAGTGACACGGCTGTAAAGAAAAAAAAAATGTTTTCAGTTGTTTGGTTGAAACATGGTTGGACCTTGAGGTAACGGAACTTTATCAGAAAAAGCGTCGGCGCAGAGATTTCATGTCAGGAAGAGAGAGAGAGAGGGAAAGGACTGCGTGCGAACAGCTGGCGGGGTCGCCTGATGTCGCCCCGGGATATTTGTCTTTGTTTTTTTTTTGCTCAATTGAATTGTATTGCATGAAATTGTTTTTTTAAAATATAATATTGTACTGCATAATTTGTAATTGTATTGTGGAGAGGGTTGGCCATTAATTCATTGGTTCGACTTTTATTTTTTTTATTATTGTTGTTTTTGAATGAATTTTGGAGAAGTTTAGTCGGTTAAGTGAGAATGCTATACCAGTTCCGTAAAAGATTTAAAAAAAAAAAAAAAAAAGGCAGATAATTAAATGGGTATGAGTTTGGGTCAGCCGGGCGATTTGAGTTGATTAGGTTCGGGCAGCTGGCGGCAGCTAGAGTTGGGTTGGGTCGGATCGCGGAAACCCTTGGACAGGGTTGATTTTATCGGGAAGAATCCCCGTGTACAGAGTATGTACAGGCTTGGAAAGTCAATGAGGGATTCCCGGCGTTTGCTCGTATGCTCTCTTTTATAGAGTACCCATGGGTTAGTGGCGAGGCTTGTGGTAAAGCCTGCATACGTTAAAATTGCGAACGGGAGAATGACGGTGATATGGTCATTCTGTGGGACCACGAGAAAAGGACGGTGGTCAGTTATGGAGATTGTTGTTTTTGTGACCCAGGTGTGCCCAACTGCGCCGATAGAGTGTGTGAAAGTTGTGTAAAATGTTAAGCTTTGAAATTGTGGTCCCATTTTTTTTTGTGGATTTTGGATGTTTGCCAACGAGTGTGCTGCGAAGATACCCCACCCCCTTACCGCATAGATAGGGACACGGGAAGGGAACGCATAGAATTGGTGTCTGCTCAACACCAGTGGGGATGGAGTTAAGCTGGGGTGTGATGTGACTCGGGTGCGCGCGTCGGGGCGGATAGAACCATGGGGATCGATTTTTTAAAAAAAGAGGTACCGGGTGTTAATTGGATTTAATTATAGGATTATAGGTTGGGCCTAGTTTGTGGTCATTCGGCGTGTTCCGGGAGCAAGATGATTCGATGTGACATTTCGCTCAATACCGTATCGACTAGATAGATACATGGGATGGGGTCTTCCACGTTTAATGAAAAGGGCTGGGAGCTAGGGACATGGATGATTGTTCGCGGACGTTTGCGCCGGGGCACTGGGATGTTCGAAGTATATGGTCCAGATTAGACAGTGGTAGGAAAACGGTACCTCTTGTAATTTTGAGAGGCTGACCATTTAAGTTTACAGGTTAAGGAAAGGGGTTTCTGTTTTTGTGCCCTCATATTGCGGCAATACGCCCGATCAGCAATCGGTCGTGTACCGATGATTAGATGAATATGTGCGTGTGTATTTAAAAAAAAAAAAAAGTGTTGGTGATGGATTTAGATATTTGTGAAAATTTCTTCAGGGAAGAAATTTTGAAAGATAAGGTGGAGAGGAGTGTTATATTATGACGGGCCCTGTATTTCAAACGGGTAGATCAGCTAGTATTGATTGTGACCGGTGTGAATTGGTCGGATTCGGTGCAGGTTGAGCTGACCTCAGTTTTGGATGAGCAAGTCGGTTCCCACAAATAATTTGTTTTGTAAATCATAATAGGTTGACAGGACCTGGCTTGCTTCAAAAGATTTGGGGTTAGTAAAGGTCAGATATAACGTAGGGACTTTCGTTCATGACAAGACAAAGGATTATGACGTCACTTGTTGTTGTCGGGGCGAGAATCGAGATCAGTCCGCTATGGGAGCTCGAAACGACAACGTCGTTTCGGAAAAGCGAGCAAAGTTTTCCCAAGAACGTAATCGCTCGCGATAAGGGCTGTATCTAAAAGAGATCACCATGGAAGCTTGTGGCAAGCGCATGAGGTAGCTCTCGAATGCAAGAGTTGAGGTGTGAATCGAAGAGATATGGGCCAAAGCTACTAAGAAAATACTAACAGCGTCTAACGTCCCACACAGTACGAACTTAGGAAGATGTGAATGAAGAACCAATAATGGAAACCCCTCCACTCGAATGAAAGCATGAAATAAAAAGAACAAAAGAAATCTCTCAGAAAATCCGACTTCGAGTGTCTTTGTCCTCCGCTTAAAGATAGAGTTTGCCCACAAAAACAGGTGCCGCGCGGCGATCACAACCAGCAACAAGACGAGGGCCAGCGACGAACGAGGACCACAAAGGTAACTTTCTTATAATGTAAAATATCTGGAAACTGTGTTTCAAAGTGACCTTTGGACTCTTGAAAAATGTGTTTAGAAATCTGTTTAAATGACTCTTAAGAAAAGTGTGTTTGAGGTCCCTGTTGAAAAATGACTTTCCAAAATGTGTTAAAGTTACTGAGAAACATGTTTGCTTAAAGAATGACTATGAAAATGTCTATGAAAATTGTATCATCAGAAGTATTAAGAAAAAAGATTGAAATCACTATTAATCCTCTCGTGAACATTTCGCGTTATTTTCGGCCGGAGAGGATGTAATAGCGAACTGTGAGGTGGTTTTGGAGAACTGCCTCAGTCGGAAGGATTTCTGCCTGTAGTAATAAATGAGCTCTCTCCCCACCCTTCGCCTTTCGTGACGTTTAATTTCAGTAGGTATGCAACACAAAGAAATTCACACACAACATGTATTGTTATTTACTCCAAAGAAATTTACACACAACATGAATTGTTATTTACTCCAAAGAAATTCACACACAACATGAAGTGTTATTTACTCCAAAGAAATTCACACACAACATGTATTGTTATTTATTCCAAAGAAATTCACACACAACATGTATCACATGCAATTGTAAAAGAATTTCATATTTATGTATAAAGCAAACAGCTATGTAGTTGGTTATTGCACATAGTTGTATGTTGTAGCATATCATAGTTGGTTGGTCTTTTCTACTGTTGAAGATGTTATCTGGTTTCTGTCCGGCCATCAGGAGAGGATCTGTTCTCTTCGCAGTCAAAAGAGTAAGATCCTTGTAAACTTAGGAAATGTTTACTTTTGTTCCATCCAGAGTATCGATTTTTGAAAGGCTGAATTCCCCCCTCCTATTAAATATCTACCTTGGGGAGACAAATAATAGGTTATATCTGGGCTGTATCTGCTGATGGAATTCGAAGGTGGAAGAGAGCATCTCCATCACTATTTGGACAATTGCATTAACTTTCACTCTCGATGGGGCTGTCTGCCAGTGAAGTCTGTCACTGACGCCAGCCCAGTCAAGTCTGTTTCATTGAGTCAACTTAGCATTGTTCTGTTAAGTGAAATTAGCGTTGCTTATACACAACAATCATGCAGTCTTTTGCTGATTGAAAGTGGATACGTGCAGCTGATCCAAATTAAGGTCGTTTTTATTATATGAGCAGTGGCTGTTTACTCTTTCTGTTTAGAATTGGAAATAGGCATTCTAATATGTTATGCGAATTTTGTGTTGGTATATCTTTATATTTATTTTCATTTTTGTTCTAGAGATTCATAGTGTTTTGACTATTATAATAAACCTTTCATTTGAATTTCTGCTTTGTATCATCAAAGATGAGTTGATATAATCCTATAATGTACAAGTTTGTAATATAGACGGAAAGGATGCTTCAATATCTGGGGATTCTTTCTAACGTCATCTATTTTTATGTTGATGTTTACGCTTTTTTTTTTACTGTTGGGTCACAACTTTGAGCCATTTGAGAATAAAGATTAATGAAATGGAACAATGGTCAGTCGAAATTGACCAATTCAATGGAGTCATTTTTATTACTTATAAGACAGTGCATGACAAGTACTTGATGTTATTGAATTTGAAGACGACTATGTTGTAGTCTGCAGTAAAGCAGTACCGTCGTAATGTATACAGAGACAAGAAGCCCTTGCAAGCAAGCTCTGTCGATGGAACTTCAGCCTGACGCTAGGCACATGAAGGCAGAAAGGAAAGTCTTTTTCCATTGGGGTAGGAAAACTAGTTCTTGCTGTAAATATCTTGCAAGCGAGAACTCTTGATTAAACAAGGCTCTTTCAATTTGAAATAACTAGTTTTTTTTATTTTGTTATTGATGTATACACACTTTTACCGGGGACGATAAATGATTAATAATTATTTTCAATGCAAACAGACAACTTTTCTATGTATTAACTATGCTTATGACATGAAAAAAGGTTACTCAACACTACACAACAAGGCAACTATACCTCTAATGAACATGGATGTTTTGTTTACCAACATTTAGTGATAGAACATAAGCACCTTCACAGTCCTAAATACTCACATCCAAATATAACAGCCACACTTTACCTGTAATATATTACATATTTTGCACAACATACAGTGAATACAGGTGAAAAAAAATTACCTTTTAAGCTCAGATTTATTGAACAAAATTTAGTATCAGGAAAAAACATCACTGTATTCTAAAATAGCTAAACAACTAAGCATTCTAATAAAACAGAGCGCCCATTATGTAATATCAAATGCATTTGACTAATAGACACCAAATTTACAAGCAGAATCAAAATAAATATAAAAACTAAAAAATGCAAATCATGTCTGAACTCTAAAATGGATGTTTTTGATATATGTATATATATATATATATATATATATATATATATATATATACTTGTTTTCCTGACGAAGAGCGATCTCATTTTAATTATAAACACATTACTTGTAGTTAACGGTAAAGAACATGATAGACGCGTATACATTGAAGACTATATATTAATAATAAAAAGAGAAATTCTGTTTGCAATTCGAACGAACAATTTAATGTGAAGCCGCCCGACACATGTAAACACAAGAATCTTATCAAAGGACAATTTGAATAAACGTTTTTCGTAAATAAAAATGTATGCAACGTTAAGCAACAAGAAAAAAGACTCTTAAATGTATTCAAAGAAAAATCATATTAATTCATATTTTAGCAAAAATACATTTTTTTTAGAAAAAGGACAGAGGACTGTACGAAATATTAAAATATAAATCTATAATTTACATGTTTTATGTTTTTAATATGGGTGTCAAAAAGCTCGGTTTTGACTGTATTCTTTTTAAAGAAAAACTATATGTTACTGGGATTCCTTTGAAAAACCCTTAAATTATTACTTTTTCTGCTTGTATCTATTTTGACATATGTGCTTTATAGCTTGATGTTGGATGCGGTTATGCAATTTTCTTAATAGAGACAGTCCTTATGTAACGTTATATGCAATCTTGAATGCTTTTATTGTATGTTTTTATATTTCTTCAATCTACTTAATAAAGATTGTTTCTAAACGTGCATGAAAAACTGATTTCAGGAATTTTTACTTCAGAAACTTGATTTTAATGCCATCTTAGATTTATAAACTCGTATATATATAGACATAAGTATAACATGGAAAAACGTATATAAGCAAAAGACAAATTAATTTAAAACAAGAAAGATTAACAGAGAAACATGATTTGAATCAAATCATGTCTCTGTGTTAATGTCTGTTTGTTATTTGCTTATATACATGTTTCCATTTTATACCTATACATTGTGTTGGATATTAATCCTTTACTACATTTAATACATACGCACACACATATGTCTCTCTCTCATATATATATATATATATATATATATATATATATATATATGTGTGTGTGTGTGTGTGTGTGTGTGTATATATATATATACAGGGTGGGCCAAAATAAGGGTCCTATCTTTAAATTTGAATAACTTGAATTTGAATAACTTTCACAAAATAAAAGTTAAACTCACCAAACTTTATGTGTGTGTAGACTGACCCTTCCGAGATTTTTTGAAATAAACAAAACAAATTTTAGCCGAAAAACACTTCTTAAAACTTACAAAAACTAAAGTATTGTTTTTTACACTGTTTTGAGTTTTTTAAGCAAAAATAATGTTTTCTAAATGAGGGTACGTTCCTTAGGGCTAATACGGCTCATGCTTGCTTCGGAAGGGGTCCTTTACTTATTCTAAAAAAAAATTTTTTTTAAAAATCAATAAATAAAAAAGTTATGAATTTTTAAAAATAGGACCCTTATTTTTGCCCACCCTATATATGTATATATATATATATATATATGTATATATATATGCATATATATGTATATATATATATATGTATATATATATATGTATATATATATATGCATGTATATGTATATATATATGCATGTATATGTATATATATATGCATGTATATGTATATATATATATGTATATATATATGTATATATATATGTATATATATATATGTATATATATATATATGTTTACATATATGTATATACGTATATATATATCTGTATATATATGTATAAATATATATATGTATAAATATATATATGTATATGTATATATATATATATATATATATATATATATATATATATATATATATATATATATATATATATATATATATATATATATATAGGGGAGGATGATTTTATTTACTATTACTTTTGCTTTCTATTTATTTTTAGAGCTGTTTTTACTTTTCCGTGTTGGTGGTTTCGAACTTTTATGCTTATATATTGTTCTTGACAATTTTTGCAATATCTTTGTTTTGAACAAGTAGAAGAATGAAGATGGGGGATTTCATGAAATATCTAGTATATATAAACATATATATATATATATATATATATATATATATATATATATATATATATATATAGAGAGAGAGAGAGAGAGAGAGAGAGAGAGAGAGAGAGAGAGAGAGAGGAGAGAGAGAGATTCATTCAATTAGAGATTTACTTCATAGAGTTTATTCCAGTTTCTAGTTTTGCATTTAGGCTTCACCACTTTGTATGGATTTTTTTTTATTTTAGCATTCAAGGCTATACGGATTATATTATAGGATTTTTTATTGGGATTATATTATAGGATTCTTTATAGCATATCCAAGTCAAGGCTATTGTCTTGTATCGTATTTTTTTAATCTTTCCTTATGTTTAAGTTAAAGTAGAGAAAACTAATATTCATGTAGACGACCATAAACATAATGACCAGTGTTATATAAGCCAATTTCATTTTCATCTATATAATAAAATACTGTCGATTGTCCCCTGTAATTTCGGTTATTATAGGAAAATAACCGACGACTTTATATTATAAACTTATCCACATAGTAATTAGCTTAAGTTCTCATGAGTGTTTCCAGAAAGTATTCATTTGTTTTCCAGCTTTTCAATATTTACTATATTTTATTCGAGAAATCTGACTCTTACAAATAAAACTTTCAAAAGAAAGTAGCTACATTTTTTACCCACTTCTGATTATCTCTTTTAACAGCTACCCAACTCACCGGGTTCTCTGTTTATGGAAGCGAAATTCTGTTAACGCACCGTTACATTCCAGATTCAGGACATACACTTCTGTCATGTCGGCTGCTTGAAACGTATGCGTTATGGACAACCGGATTAAGTTTTAACGAACACATCGTCGCCGGCCATATTTCAGATCACAGGCAAATACATTTTGAACGTTGGTCATTTTATTTCAATTTTTATTAGTTATTTTCGACGATATATTTTCTGTAATACTTGTTTAAATAACACAAACCGCTCACAAATACGTAGATATCAAATTACGATGTAATTCATGCTTCTGAAACAAAATGAACAAAATTATTTTCTTCTGGAATATTCTGTATTGAATCCTACATTATCAAAAAAACAATAAAACAATCATCATAATAAATGAAAAAAATTATTATTACGACTAAACATAAACGTTTGCTTAGATTATTTGTCAAAGAAAAAATACTACATTTCCAATTATAAATAGCTGTTTGTATAAAAGAAAACTTTTATATACAATATTAGTTGTTAAAAATCCCGCTATCCAAACAAATTTAACATTGCCTTGGTCAAGAAAGATTTTTTCTTATGCGAATAAAAATACAATATCTTCGGAATTCGTTTGTTTTAGATAAGTTTTTTTTTAATTTCTATTAGTCAGTTTCGACGATTTATTTTTTATATACTTTTTAATAACACAAATAGGTCACAAAACAGTGCACATATAGACAGAGTGAAAGCGGCAAGTCAAAACTAATAGTCACACAGTTTTCTCAAAAAAGAAGTATCTAACATAACGCAGAGTAAAAGTATATATAACTGTCTTCATACGGCCGTTTCAAAACCTTTCGCTGATCTACAATAACCGAGAAAAAGGACTTTAAAAAATATGAAACCTCTGATGAGAGCGTCTATCACAAAAAAATTAAGATTAAAATGAAATAGAAAAATTTGCATTGTATGGCCTCTAACAGCTTTGTTTTTTATATTCAAATTTCATATATCAACATTGCTTCATAAAAGAACGAACATAAAGTTCTTTTTCATCTATTACTAACAAAATGCTCTACCTACACAAAGATGAACAACCAAATAAAGCAAGCCCCTCCCTACAGTCAGACAGAAGAATATCCGTCACCATTCTCTCCATGAAAAATAATTCCTACTCGTACGAGGATGAAGAATTAGCAGAGAAGTCTACCTCACAAAAATGTGCCCCATCATAGAACAAATGATTTTATAATACAAGTAAAGTGTGCTTACAACACATAGAATAATGATTGGTTAGCAGAGTAAGTGGTTATATAACATCCTCATTTCATTGGATTAGATATCTTCTGTGTGTGCGTTACGAGAATTGGTAATACACCTTTTATTCTTTGTATCTGAACGTTTATAAGTTTACTACTTTGAGTTTTGATTGTCTTTGATCGAATCCTGGAATTTGTTAGGATTGTTTTGCGTTTGTCTTTTTTTTTGTAGTAATGATATTTATTTACATGTGAATGTTGGAATCGTTCATATGTCATGATTTCTTTTAATGTCTTGTATAATTACTAGGAACGATCTAGGTGTATCATTGTCTTTCGGTGTAGCTAGCTCATGAATCTTTGAGGATTATATTTTAAATATTGGGATAATGTTTATGTTTCTCTTCGCTATTTTTAGCTGATTAAAGAGCGTGCTATGTAAATTGTCATTATTTTTTATTGTTTTTTCAAAGTTTACTTCGACATTTTGTTCAACCATTTCGTTTAATTGTGGTTAATGTAAAAAATGTTTTAACTGATATCAGAGAAATTCTAAATTTAGTAAATGTTTGTGTCAGATTCCAAATGTGAAACTTTGTATATGAAGAGTTCGAATGCAAAACGTGATAAACGTCATCTTCAAAATTACAGAACTATAACTACAAAAGGTGTTGCATTTCAACACTTTACCACACCTCAAAATCATATTTTGCATGATGTGATATCAGCATAATTTTTCCTTACTTTAAATTTAACTAAATGTTCGTCTTATTTTTCAATTTAAAGAAATTGAATTTATCGCGTTTTGCATTCAAACTTTTCATATAACAAAGTATTTATTACTATGAACGATAGATTGAATAAATGAAATATGTCCTTTCCGATTTTGGTTGCAAATCGTTCACAGATTTTATGCGGTATTAGTGTTTCACTTGATTGTTTGTTTTTATGATCCATGGACATTTGTCAGCTGTTGATCATGTCTTTGATTTGTGAGTTCATCACAGGGCAATATAAGCATTTCTTGGCTCTACCTGCAAATTTGTTATATGGCGGAATATCTGCATGTATTCGTTTACGAACTTGATCTCTTAGTTTTCGTTGGATTAGTATTCTAGATTTTTGTTGTACTTAGACAGAATTGCCAAGATTCTGTCTGTTTACTCTTCTGCTAACAGTGGTGACTTTAAGGTTCACAATGTAGAATTGCAAACAAAACTGATGATTAAGAAAGATGTTGTCATGATTTTCCCTTGTATATGAGCTGACTCAGAATTTGACAAAGTCACTTGCATACTTTGAGCTTTTCCTGACAACTTACCCGAAACAGTGCGCATTTACTGTCCTCTGGGATTCTCTGATAACTCAGTTGTATCTATTAAGATCAAATTTAAGTTCAGAAAGACCGCGGATATCTCTTTCCATCGCAAGGTGTATCTATACTCAAGGGCTGACTGGGATAGCTTCAAATCTTTCAGCTCTGAAATTCCTCTGCATCCCATTTTCAGAAAGAATGTGTCCTATGTCACCTCCGATTTATCTGATTGGTTAATCGCTGGTATTGAGAGCTTATGCCGTCGAAAACTTCCGCAGAAACCCAACAGCCAGCCATGATACATCCATGAGTGTGCCGCTGCAATAGCTTACATAAACCACTATTTCAATTACTTTCAACGAAATAAATGCCCTGAAACCAAAGCTACATTTAAAACTGCTGCAACTGTTGCAAATGGGTTAAGGAAAATGTAAAAAAGTCTGTTAAATCCACAATTGCTGAGCAAATGCTGGGTTCTAATGAGATTTCGAGAATAACAAACAGATTACTGAATAGATGTAATACTTCTATTCCAACCATCATTAATGGATCAGAGATGATCTCCTCAACATCTGATGAAGCCAAACCTTTTTTTGCAGAGAACTTTGTATCAAATTCCACCTTTTGCAATCAAGGCTACCTACTTCCAAAATTTCTCTCTGTGATTGAAAATACTCTATCAAATTTGTTATCAAACTTATCAAAAACTTTGATGACAACATTCCAGAAATTGTGATTAAGAATCTGCTGCTGAAACTTGCTGCTATACATACAAATCTGTTCACTCGTTGCTTGAATTAATTGTCACACACATATCTTCCAGACAATACTCCAGAAATACACAAGCAAGACAGGAATGCTCATATCCAGTAATCATATCATTATTTTCTATTTTTCTATTTTGTCCAATTCGGCTTTGATTTTTTTCTTTTACAACTCCTGGTTACGGAAATGGATATCCATGCCACTAAATAAAACATGATTAATGAAAATCGTTGTTATTCTTCTTCAAGATTGTGTCATACGTGGAAGTTCATAAACATAGTGTGTTAGCTGGTCGTTCCTGCATGCCTCCTTAATGTGATCCTGCCAGACTGAGGAAATGCTGTCGACAAACAAGTTCATTCATACCCCGAAAAAGGACCAAAACATGATAAAAGGTTGAAGAAAAGAAGGGGTTTATTCGTTTGAATCGTTTGTCCTTAACCACTAACCAGTGAGGTGGTGTGGGGGGACAGAGAGAGGTCAGTAATTAATTTTAACAGGACATTTCTAAAAGCACGTGTTCACACCGGGCGGCTTCCGATCGAAATGTTTACTTCTCTCCTCACTTTCTCTTTAAGCCATGTGACATCACGTCCATCCGTTTCCAGCACACGACAGGTCGCGGTGACATCTGAACGCATAAGTTGACCCTCTGCACCCAATTTCCTGTCTACGTGCTAACGTTTCCTTTCGAATTTAAATAACCAGTTATGTACTAGCGAACGTACCCTTTAACATTTAACAAAGAGAACAACTTCAACAAAGATGCATATCAGTTCAAGTAGCTAATTGAGGAAGAGATAGAATTGCAATCAGTTGTTGGGTAATCAAAATGCTGGCAATTGGTGTAGGGAAATAATATAAAACTAGCATGACCCTGTGGAAATTCCATTGTTGCCTGAATATCGTATTCTCTTTCTTCTTACTGTAAAAATAATTGTCAGCTAAATTTTTTTAATAAATGAAACTAACGTTTTTACGTTTTAATTTATGTATTGTAACAATTAAAATCTTTTAAAAATGAATAATCTCTGCCTTATCACGCTTTATTCAATTTTACAACAATTGATTTAAATATGTATAAAATGTATAAAATGTATAAAATGTACACTTTTTATACCAGCGACATCAGATAATTATAATTTACGCTTTTGTCTTTCATTTTTGTCGCTCAGTCGATCTTATTAAAATGGAGGTGGAAAGTGATACCGTACAAACGTATTATATAATATCAAATATGTAAA
The DNA here is from genome assembly GCA_963556195.1 of Sepiola atlantica. NCBI lineage: Eukaryota > Metazoa > Mollusca > Cephalopoda > Sepiida > Sepiolidae > Sepiola > Sepiola atlantica. The sequence continues at coordinate 163,081,541 of OY744520.1, read as the reverse complement.
AGAGATGATGAGGATGATGATGATGATCTAAAGTGATATGTTAGCGACTACAGATTATATGAATTAATTTGACAATCTATCATCCAGGTGATCATAATATTCTTTAAAAATTCTATATTTCAACATCTTAAAAAACACGTCTTACACGAAGAAAATCATTTAAAAAAACTTGAAAAATTCGAATGATGCTATGCTGAAAGCAAACCACAAAAGTGACTATTTAAAAAAATAGTTTATCACTTCCAGACATCTATAGATTGGCACAGTTGGGTAACCTCTTCATACATACCCCCACATATATAAATACAGGGTCTGCCACAAGTAACTATATAATTTTATTTAAACATAATAAATGAAACATTGAATAAATATGCAACTTCAAGATAGAAACTAACAAAGTTTTTGCAACATAAAACATGATGGTCATTGAAACATTTATTAAAGCTCTGTGTGCTCACCATGAAGCTCAATGCACTAACTGAGCAGCATACTTTAGCGCACAGCTCCAACGACACTCGAGCAATGGTAGCTTGGATTTGTTCCTTAAGATCAAAGATGTTATTCAAATATACGATTTTCACTTTTGAATGCCCTATGAAATAGAGGAAATGCTTAAGTATCAACAAAGTTACAAAAAAATAATATATAGTTATTTATGATGGCCTCTGCAAAAGTGATGGGACGTTAAAGTCAATTCCTTTTTTGTGTTGTCCACTGAAGACATTTAGGTTTAAGATCTAAAGATGAAGTTGAAACAATAGTTAAGAATTTAAGCTTTTATTTTCTGGTGCTAAACAACTTAGTACATCCAACATTTTGTTTAAGAATACCCCACTTTTAGATGATGAAAACTAAAGGAACACAAAGTCGTAAAGTATAAGGTGACTCCACCCCTCTAAAAAAATACCACCTACACTCCTTTCTGTAATCAACCCATATTTATTACAAATGCCTCAATCATATTTGGGAATACTTTGCTGATCGTCTCATCAGTAGAAGTGTAATGAAACTGCCTCGGGGCGATACTAATTGTGTTTTGAAATTTAGTGAAGAATGAGTTGATGGAATGCGAATACAATATTATGAGATTTTTAAAAATAAATAAAAGTTATTTCTGGGTTAGTTTAGGTATGAAGAGAAGCAAACAATTGAATGGATACAAAAAAACAATTGAATTGAGAAAAGGAAATGAGAAAAGTGAGATTTGGGATTGAACAACGAAGTGGTGTATCTCATAGGGCTGGGAAACCAGAACGATACGTAAAAGAGTGTCAGAAAACATTGTAACATCAAATAAAGTAAGGAATGAAAATTATTTTTGTATTTTTTTAGTCTTCAACTGTAAATCATCCTGTGAGGGAAAGATGCTTCCAGAAATACCATGAAGGACGAGTAAGTGTTTTCTTTTTAGTCATATGTAACGTTGTTTCCAGCAAAAAAAATTAGGCTTAATATTTTACAGAAGTTGTGATCCTCAAAGGGCTTCGCACTCACCGGATCTTAATCTCCCTTGATTTGTATCTGTATGGCTATTTCAAAGATAATGTCTGTCAAAACAATCCTGAAACTATTCCCGAACTGAAGAAGACCATCACAGCCCAAATCAGTTATATCCAAACGTGTTTGCAATGATATCATTGAACGATAAAACAAATTCTGTTCGACATACATGTCTGAAACTTGGTTGACATGTTCAGCATAGACTAAACTTTATTTGTACCAAATATAGTTGAATTGCAGAAAGGATTGTGAATTTTATTTCTTTTAGTCTCGTCTTCAGCAGATATGATACGGGCTCTATTGGATGATTGTTTATGGATTGATTTATCAGTCTAAAACTGTACACTTTTCTTTCCTGATGAAATCCTTTGTGTTGATAATGTTTGTCCTGCTATATGATAAACTTATTCCCGATGAGTTTGGATGCAGTTCTCTTTAAATCGTCTGACACAATGTTTCTGTAAACTTCTGGATTCATTCTGCTCTTACCATCTTTCCTTTTATCATCAATAAATATATCTTTCGTTTTATCATCAATAAATATATCAATGTAAAGTTGCAGATGCATTTAATAATGCATGTCCACACATGCTCCTTTTGTTAAGCATTATTATAAGAAATAAATAACAAAAATAACTTTATTACAGATAACTGTAACTCACCATTTTGTTTATTAAACCCGTCCGTTATTTATTGGACATTTTTAGGAACATTTAACATTTTATTAACCAAACTTTCTATTCTTATTATTCGGAAACGCAACCGTAAGAAGATAAGAAATAATTTTTGTTGTAAATGCTTGCGCCATATTAGCGCAAGTAATAAAGAAAATTATAAATTTATTCTTGTTTGTCGAAAATGAAACTGTGTCACACATGTACACATACACAGACGTCTGATCAAAAAAGTTTTTGTTTTATTTTCAAGACCAAAAACATAAATCAATTTGTGTGTGTATGTGTGTGTGTGTGTGTGTGTGTGTGTGTGTGTGTGTGTGTGTGTGTGTGTGTAGAGGTGATTTGATTTTAACTGAAAATGTAGAAATGGATCGAAAAAAGATCGAAAGATTTTTTTCACAAAATCACCCATATTCTTACATGTGTCAAATGCGTATCACACAAATACACATGGCATACGAATAACATTTTTTTAGTTTTTTTTTTAAAGTAAGTAAATAAAAGAAATTGCTTTAAAAACAAAGTTTACACCTTATTTAAATTGTTTGTCAAAAAAGTGTAAGTAACGTATGCGTTTTGACTGTGAAAGAGTCACACACGCGCACATACACAGATGTCTTGTGAATAAATTTGATGTTCTATTTCCAAATCAAAAACATAAATTTGCTTGAACAAGGGTGTGTGTGTGTGTGTCTATGTGTCTGTGTGTCTGTGTGTGTGTGTGTGTGCATAGTCGTTGGGAGGGGTATTTATTAATCGTTCTAGCAAAAAAAGTACATAAGAAATAAGATCAAGTATGATCAAGTAACTTACATATTGTAAGTATGTAAGTTACTTGATCATACTTGATCTTATTTTTTATGTACTTTTTTATAATCTGCTTTAGAATGACTTTATTTGCTTTCAAGAAAGGAAATAGACATTTTTTGCTTCATTTTACTTCAACAGAAGTTCTCAGAAATAAAATGGTCCCTTCTTGGGGCTAACACTTGATCTTTATATGAGATACACAGATATTCGAATATTCAATTAAAGTCCTCCTCTACCTCTTAAACGTTGAGTTAATAAAGAAGTTAAGAACATTAATTTTCCTCTCACTAATTGACCAGCTAACTATGTTATAATATATCTTTCTTGTGGTCTCCTGGTCTTACCGGATTCTGGGACAAGAACTCACCTAGTCTGGTGGACTATCCTGCTGTTGCTGTTATTATAGGCAGCATCATTTGGAGAAGGTGCACCATTCCTCGTATAAGCCAGTGTGGGGTAGCCATATCGAGGGGATCTTATTTGGGCTTCGAATACTATGTTATTTTGAATATTTAGTCAGGGTTTACTTGGGGGAGGAAGTATCCTTATGTCAGGTTGTCCTGTACAGAGAGACCTTAGACACTCGGGGATAGTATCTAGTAGGCATTCACATTCTATTTGAGTTTGATATGTACAGGAAAATAAAGATGGCTGTGTAGAAGAGTAAAATTTCGCAGTAAATAGAAGTGATTAATTTTTTTTCTACGCCTATATTTGGACGTGTATATAAAAACTATAGTATCATATTTAGTAAACGTAAATATTAAAATAATGAAAACATATATGAATGTTTTTCTAACCATTTTCAAGTTAATACAGTTTTATGTTGACCGACACAAGCGTCTATGAAGTATGTCCCTTCCAAAATAAAATATCGATCGGATTAAATATAAAAATTGGTAAAATCGATAAAAATTAAATGTTATCTTGTAAAGAACACAGTCGAACAGAGACCATAGCTTTATATCCAAACAGATTTAACTGTGAACTCTGTAGAAGAAAAGCTAATAATGACAAAATTCAAGAATCCGACTGGCTTCACTTCCTTATATGGATATATAAAGTTCTTAATAGATACAAAAATAACTAATCTTTCCTTTATCATATAGATATGAATCGAGAGTATTTGCTTGTAGAATATGAAAATATTGATGTCTGAAATAGTAGATATATGCAAATTAGTTCTGCAAAAATGTTCATATGGCCCATTTATGTGTATGTGTTTCATGCATCATAGAATAATTTAAAAAACCATTTATAAAATTCTTTTCTATAAAATATATTCCTATTTCATAAAAAAACAAGTGAAGTGAATAAAACTAATTTCAAATCCAGAGAAGGATATTATTCCAATTATCTTCGCAGTTTTTTTGTTTTTTTTACTTATTGGAAAATCCGTATTTGGTTTTTGGTTCTCTTTTCATCAATTCTTTTTTTTCATTCTTATTTATTTTGTGGTTTTACTTTTTCTTTTCTTTCGATTTTTCTTTAATCTCCTGCTTCTTTTTTCATTTGTATATTGAAATGAATTATTGCCTGTATGAAATTCTTTTGGTGTATATTATATTCTCACAGTTCTTGTTCTTCTTATTTCGTCAAACCTATAAAAATACTTAGCTGAATAAGTTCGGTTGTATGATAGCGTCAAAGAATTGCATCAGTTTTAGACAAACGACTAAAAAACAAGAAAGTAAAGGGACATAACTCATCACAGAATGACATTTGAAACTTTTTCTATTCACTTGAAGATGACATTTTTTTTCATGTTTTTAATGCGTCTTGGCTGTTACGTTTAAGTTTTTTTGGTCACGCTAAAGTTTTATTCAATAAATCAAGCTTTATGCAAATTAGCGTTTCAATAGTGTGGCCTATTTAAATAAGTTCATTTTTTTGTGTGAAATAGCATTTTCCCTGGTCTGTCATGCTTAAGTCTGAAACAAATTTTTCTTTGGTCTGTTACACAAGTTTAGAAATATCATTTCTGGGGTCTGTCATCCCTGACTTGAAATAGCTTTTTATTTGGTCTATCACACTTAAGTTTAAATAAGTATTTTCGTTGGTCTGTTACAGTTAGGTTTGAAATAGAATTGTCGTTGGTCTGTTATGTTTAAGTTTGTAAATAGTACTTTCGTTGGGTTTTTTTGTCACTTAAATTTAAAATAGATTTTCCTTTGGTCTGTCATGTTTAAGTTTGAAATAGCTTTTCTTTAGTCTGCCATGCTTAAGTTTGAAATAGCTTTTTCTTTGGTCTGTCATACTTAAGTTTGAAATAGCTTTTTCTTTGGTCTGTCATACTTAAGTTAGAAAGTATTTTCATTGCAAAACAACAGATTGAATGGACGCAACGTAACAATTGAAACATTTGTCTTTTTATATTTTCCCTATTTTATCTGCAGTGTTTCTTAACTCTAAAAGAACAATAAATTTGGTTAGGAGAATATATTAAAAATTTAAAACCATTAGTTGTATCTTCAATAAAGACTTTATCAAACTATGCCCCCCCCCCCCCCCCCGGGTTCAAGCATAATCTTACAGCTGAATAGTACCGTCTTCGGGGACCTTGTGTTAAAGCAAGAAAAATCTTGTTTCATTCATTCTACCTTGAAGAGTATCTATGCGCAGTTTTGATTCAATTTGGTTTTTAAATATGTCTACAAACTTACATTGCATCTCTCGCAGATCCTTCAAAAGGGGTTTCGATTCTATTGTCTCTTAACAGACAAAAATCATAGTTTGGATTCTATTTTTCCAAATGGAGAAATAACTCTACGCATCTATCGCTCACTAAATATAGAAATTGTTGCTTATACATGTTATATTCTATGTTATTACTTTTAGTCTCTTATTGTCTCTAGAAGTGCTCTTATGGTGTGCAAAAATGAATCTATGTTCCATTTGCATGAATGTAAATTGTTTCAATTTTTTATGTTGACTAAAATTGTCTTTTGGAACAACCCTGTCTTGCTAGTCTAACACTGCATACAAACAAATCCATTATTATACAATTGTAGTGGAGAGGTTGAAGTGAATCCAGAATGAACAGACAAGCAACATGATGATTATAAATAAGTTTTTTCATGCAAAATCAAGAAATGGTTGCTTATAATGTTTATATTATGTGATTTTTTTAAATCTCTTATTGCATCTAAAAGGGGAGGTGACGGTGGTTAAGTGGATAACGACATGGACTGAAGACCTGGGTGTTCCAAGTTCGAATCCAGTCGGTTCCACAGTACCACTTTCACTTAGACATGTTGGCAACCTTCTCGTGGTTCTTCCCATAAGTACCTGATGTCTTTCCAAAAAGATTTCTAACTAGAAAAACATCGGGAAACTAATGCCAACACCAGAATCATCTGATTCACACGAAAGAAGAAGAAGCATCTAAAAGGACCATGTTATGCTCAAAGGTCAATATATGTATCACTTAAATGTGTTTTTTATTGTTTTATTTATTGCTCATGTTCTTAAGACTAAAGAGCCTCATTGTAACCAAGAACAGCACTGTGACTGAAGCATCATTATTACTAACCCATAATGATCAGTAATACCTCATGATACTAGCAGGTGGTTAAATGTTTAACGATGCGAATTGAGGACCTGGGTATGCCGGGTTCGAATCCAGTTGTTTCCACAGAAACACTTTCATCAAAACCCATACCTGACCTTGTGTATAACCTCCTGGAGAAAAGGTAGATAAAATACCTCATAATACTAGTGGTCTTTGCTTAACCCATAACGGATGCATATTCTGCTTGATTTCAGAGCCACTTACTCTCATCGCTCTTCTCTACCGACGAAGTGCTGCTTCGAGTTGTGTTAGTGCTATTGTATCAGTTTCAATAATACACTTAGGAAAGGTATGAATACATGTCATCCCTTCAGCTATGGATGAAATAGAAGGGTAGACTAATCGAGAAGGAAAACTCTGATATAACACTTACAACCAAATAGGTCTCTGTCATATGGCACACACTATGCCTCTTAACCATCATCATTTACCTGGTTGAGAGAGCAGGTTGTGTTTTCCACAAAACACAATTCACTTAAACCAACTTCACATCTGAAAAGTGATCAATAATTTTTGGACTCATCCTCATGATTGGGAAACTGAATATTTCCCTTTTGATGCTAGTCTAATTTTAGTCGAATTTATTGAGGTTATGTTGGCAATAAAACCTCATCGTCCAATTTCAAAAAGAAATATATGAATAATCCAGCCATATTCAGTAACCCGGTTCTCCAAAGATTTGATATATTGTCCCCTTTTCCATTGATGTGAACAGTTTATGCTTTCTTCAAAAGAAACTATTAATTCTATAACGTAAACGTTTTTAAGAGTTAACATGATCATGAGATCAGGATGCAGGGCAGAAACACGATTCCAGGCAGTGATTTTTTTTTGTTCCAAATCGACTGCATTGTTCGATTCTATGCAATCATCAAAGGGTTTTCCCAGCAAATAGTTGGTCCTATGAAAAGCTCGTTTTTATTTTCATTCTGCCCACCCTACACCTACTTGAACAGTCTACCCTAACCGTAAAACACATCCGCTTGTGAGGGCACACTTTTTCTAGCTTTAGGGGAGCTCAGGCACCCTTAATTACTATTACTTCTAGAGTCAATCTGTAGTTTTTATTGTGACCCAGAGTCAATCTATGGTTTTAATAGTCTATAGTTGGTAGACTATTTATTTATGAAATAAATTATTATATAAACCATTCATATGCAAAATAGAATCCATGAGACATTTGAAAATATTAAAAGCTTTACGCATAAAACTTTTTACCAAAATAACTGAATACGACATTAAAATACCAGAAAAGGGTTGATATGCCGTAAAACAAATTAACTAATCAGAATTTAAGGTTGGTTGAAATTTATAGAATACTAGCAAAGTTTGCAAAGTTCACGCTTTGAAATACTTGAAAGCAAAAAATGTTAAATAATAAACATTTCATTCATACGTTTGTTGTAAACACAAGACAAAACTTTAGCATTTATTCATATAATTAGATATTCACATCTTGGTAATTTTGATATTTTGGTCGATATTCTTTTGGTGTGTGTGGGAGGGGGGCTATAAAAGTAACACCTCACTGAAAATTCAAATACCTCCGATTTGCGTGAGATTTAAACCATAGAAACCAATTAAGAAAGATTACCAACATTTCAAGACCATCTGAGTATTTTACAGGTTTGTCAGGGGAGGGGGAGCATAAAAGGAACACAAGCCCCCATATGAAAATTGTTGTCCGTTAGGATTCTTTCTTTCTTTTGTTCTTTCTATAATAATGACGTTGTTTCAAGATTATATATATGTTTTGTTTTATTTATTACCCGATCATTATGATTTTTTAATGAAAATAGCTTATAGATGTAAGGAATGTGGGTTATATGTAATTTAAATTAAGTGGCAGAATGGCCCCTTGAAAAAAATTAACATATTGATTGAAAAACTCCCGGACAGATTTTTATGGAATTTGAAACAGAGATAGGATACATAAAAGGGAATCTAACGAGCTATATTTGATATATAATTTAGGAGAACAAAGGGGACTAAAAGGCCCTACTAAAAATAAATAAATGTACCTAGTGATTGAAAAACTGATGGTCAGATTTTTTATGGAATTTGAAACAGAGATACGATACATAAAAGGGAATCCAACGAGCTATATTTGATATATAATTTAGGAGAACAAAGGGGACTAAAAGACCCTACTAAAAATAAATAAATGTACCTAGAGATTGAAAAACTAATGGTCATATTTTTATGGAATCTGAAACATAGATAGCATAGATAAAAGGGAGTTTAATGTGTTATGTTTGATTTATTATTGAGGGAATCAAAGGAGTCAGAACTCTAAATTTTTAAAATAAATGTACCCGTAAACGTTACTTATTAGTTCTTACTATACTGTTGCATGGGGTGTCATACTGCTCCCAACCCAAGCAACGCCGAATAATCCTGCTAGAATGTAATAAAAGAAAAGCTTATTGTAGAAAAAATAATTTGATTTTTTTCACTCTCTCTTTGATAATATAAACAAAACATAATATCCCCCAAAAACATATATACAGGAATTACATGAATAAATCATTCAGTGATTTGATATAAACAAAAAATCAATGACAATTTGAACCCATAATTGAAATCCTTTTGCTGCTGGTATGTAATAAGAAAAGAAGCTGATCTTAGAAAAAAAACAACAATTTTGTCATCTCTCAAAACATGATATTCCAAAAAACATATATATATGTGACGAAATAATCTAGTTATTTGATATAAACAAGAGACAATCACAACGAAGGGTCCTTTCCATTTTGAACACATAATGTAGTATCTTTTTCACCTTAAAAATCCGTGTTTTGCTCACACCATTATCACACACTTTGTTGCATTCATAATCATATCTATGGTCCTAAATATCTATTTTCATCCTTGATTAGTGTTTTGAGAAAAGCCACCTGTTATCCTGAGCTGAATTTAAAAGAAAGAAACTGACAAGCAATTTTACTAAAAGATATTCATTGCACCAACATTCAAGGGAAGATAATCTAGATATACACAAAATGCAGGACAGGTTCCAAATGGAACCGAACTTACAAAATAAAAACCCAACTTATCACCTACCTCACGATAAAAGAATGATATCCTTTAAGCATTTTCACCGATGGTTCCAAAGATTAAGAAAGAACAGCAGGCTTTGGCAAAGCCGTCATCAAATGACGCCTTCCAGAAAAAAGCATCCATTTTCAGTGGAAAATATTACACGATAGAGTTGACATGCAACCTTTTATTTAAGAGCTATTACAAAAGAATATATATCAAATTGTTACCTTATGCCCCAACGTTATCAACGGAAAATAAAAATGGTATTATATTCTTTTTGTGAGATTACACATCAATACCCTAGAAATACCTAGAAATCATCATCATCATCATCATCATCATCATCATCATCATCATCATCATCATCGTCATCGTCCATTTTACATGCTGGCATGCGTTGGACGACTTTAAAAAATGACTTCCAAAGTAATTTATCTCTGACAAAGTCTTTATTTATCGCCCTTTCTCTCCTGTCCATTTTAGTGGGTGTTCACTTGCGTATATAAATTGTATATAAAGTGATCAGTTTTTGTGTACATAGAGTAAGACAGAACGAATAACGATTTTTTTTTCATTTCCAAAATGGCCGCCATTTTTTTAATAAAAAAATGGTTATTCGTTCTGTCGTATGCCATGTGACCGAGAACTGGTTGATCAATAATGCGTTCTGGTCAGAAAGTGGGTAAGAATGTTACGTTTTACTTATATAGTAAACATATAGTTAACACTCTGAAGTTTAAGATAATTTTTCTAATATTTTAATTTTTTCCAAGTATATCCCGGGTGTTGACGTGTAATCACAACAAGAAATAGAATCTAATTGTTATTTTTTCGTTGACAAGGGTTAGAGGGTACACTTTTATACAAAATGTATCAAGTTCTATCTTTATTTGTATTAATTACTAAAAGAAAAAACACACTGATCATTAAACTCTAGAATAGAATAAACACCATGCACATAGGAAAAACCATAACATTCTACTGGTGCCTGAGTTACATCAAAATTATAGGTGATTTAAACGCTATCATCTTTAGAAATAATTATTGATGAACATTTGAGGATTCCTATACTAAAATAAAACAGTAAGATTAAAAACAATTGTAAGAAAACAAATTATTTAAAGTAAAATCCAATCTAGGAAAATGTATAGCATAATAGACGGGTAAACAAATAATCTAGCATAAATTACCGATGAAGATTTGAAACCATGAAAAAATGAAAAGTCAAAAGAATTAAAACGTAATTCGTTAAAAGATTTGGGCAATGCAACTTTGTGTTAGGATTTTATTTATGACACAGTCTTCGGACAATAGATAAAATAGTTGTTAGGATTTCATAAACAAAATGCAATTCTCACTAAAAACGTAGAAGAAAAAGGAGTGAGAGAGAGAGAGCTCCAACAACTATAGATTGAAATTCCTTTTTCATTATGTGAATAACACGGATTGAAAAATTAATTTGGCAAATGTAATGCTATTTAGGTCTGATGTTAAGAATTCGACCGACTTTTCTTTATATATTAGATATACCAAATGTGATAGAAAGGATGGGAAAGTGCATTAGACTTGAGGTAGATTACTTTAAAGAAGAAAATATGTAGTGTATTTGAAAATGAAATAAATTGTTTGTTCTGCTAGTGCCGTTACTTTTCTAGATACACGTCGTCTCTATCAGAAAAGGACATGATCTTCTTCTTCTTCTTTCGTGTGAATCAGATGATTCTAGTGTTGGCATTAGTTTCCCCAATGTTTTTCTAGTCATAAATCTTTCTGGAAAGACATCGGGTACTTACGGGAAGGACCACGAGAAGGTTGCCAACATCCCTAAGTGAAAGTGGTATTGTGGAACCGACTGGATTCGAACTTGGAACACCCAGGTCTTCAGTCCGTATCGTTATCCACTTAACCACCGTATGTAATTGTAATATCTGTATGTAAATAAATGAACATTTATTAACAATTCTAATTTATGGTTGATTCAAATCTATTTGAATTATTGCTTTCATCTTCACTATTTTTATCGACAGTATTTCGACTACTCTACTTCCTGGTCTTCTTCAGGTAACTATTCTTCTGTCTGCTCTTTGTGCTGCCACTTGTTCTGTGCAATTAATTACGGCAAAATAAAAAGGGACATCTTCGAAAATAATTGAGCAGAAGGAGCAGAGGTCTAATTATCTCCTTCAAAGGATTCTTGGTGGAGATGTAGAGAAAATAGTATGGATCGATGATACTTCAGGAAAGGAAAGCCCTGAAGAATGACTTCTGCCTTTGGAAGAAGAATTGAAGACGTGAGGAAGAAACAAAATAAATATTTTCTATTTTTATCAAGAATTCTCTCAATGACATCCGAATTTTCTCATTTTTAGATAGATTCTTCCATATTTATGAGAGGATTTGTCTTGAGGTAAATCACCTTTCATTTTAAAGTTAGAAATAGCATTTTCTTTGGTACATCACGCTTAAGCTTGAAATAGCATTTAGAGTTAGAAATAGCATTTTCTTTGGTTCGACATTTTGAAGTTAAAAATAATATTTTCTTTGGTCTGTCATTTTAAAGTGAGAAATAGCAGTTCTATTGGCCTGTCACGCTTCAGCTTGAAATAGCATTGTATTTGCTCTGTCAAGCTTCGGTTTGAAATAGCATTTTTTTGGTCTGTCAAACTTCGGTTTGAAATAGCATTTTTTTTGGTCTGTCAAGCTTCGGTTTGAAATAGCATTTTTTTTGTCTGTCCAGCTTCTTCTTAAGAAAGAATTTTCTTTGATCTGTTCTTTCAGTTTAAAAATCTTTTGTTTATCATGCTTCAGTTTTAAATTGCATTTTTGTTGGTCTGTCACACTTTAATTTAAATTACCATTGTCATTGTAAATGCATAGAATAAATGGACGCATCTTATTTTAGATGATTCAAAGTATTTCATATAAGAGTTTCTTTTAATTATGTGAACTACTATTCTCATCTTGATTACTATATTCACAACGTTTCGGACGATTTTACCTTCAACCTTCTTCAGGTGTAGCTTTTTTAACTTGGAAACTTTCTAATGGAACTCGTGAATCTTCACGTCGAATTCGAGAACCTGAATAGGATTTATTTAATCCACGGGGGTGGATTGTTCTCATTCCATTAGCCATGATCAGGTAGAAGTTTGAATTATATTTTCCTTCGTTATTATAGCTTGGAGTAACGATTGGAACTTCATAGATTTCCACTTCTAAAGCGTGTTGTGCTTTAAAACACAAAAACATTTAGTTTTTACATTAAGAAAAACTTTGAAATTCAAAACATTTACAATTTTGAGACTGTAGCAGTTATCTCCCCTCTCAAACATAATTGCACCGGTTTGCCAGTAGGTGTCGTTTTTCACCGTTAGGTGGCGCTGGAAGACGACACAGAGTTATCTGCCCTTCTTGATAATATAAACTGGTGCACAACGCCAGACAGGCATTTTTTCAGTTCCGGCCACGTTAGACAGTAGTCATTGGAGACGCTGCTAGTCTCCTTATCTGACCCACAAAATCACACGTGTTTAAATTCATAAGCACGTTTTTCTCGGTAAGAGATTTTTCTTCACATACCCATTCAGAGACAGTTTCTTCTCCAAAACATTTTTTCACGTACACAATTTCTTTATTGAACATATTTTCCCATTTGCGTTTCAATCATATGAACTATTTCAACTCCACACACATTATGCATACATACATATATACACACAGCATTCATCATTCCACATACACACTATATACGTATTAATGTACTCTGTTTCATTGTCGTTACACACGTTCAATAAACGCTTTATTTAAATAACCTATTGCCTGTGAATTATTATTTTGCTTTACATGTGTCATTGCTTATCTTATGAACATGTAACCTCCTAGAATCCAGACAAGACTGATCGATTAAAAATAAATAATAAATATAATTATTTTTTTTTAAATTTATTGAATCACCAATGAGAAAAGCCGAATTAGTCATTTCGAATTTAAACATGTTTTCGGAGATTTTAAAATGCTGTAAATACTGCAATACTGTAGTGTTGATATTTTAAATTAATGTCGACCAAAACGAATTTTTCCTGGTTGTTTCAGATAAATTGTTTTGTAATCAAAAGTTTTTCTCAGTTTCTTTTGAAGTTCAAAACATTCTATATTTTCTTTTGGGGTGTCTTTCAAAAGATCAAAGCGCTTCTAATATGTGAACAATGATCATTGTACTTTGCATGTAGTGTTCTTACAACTTATGAATTCGACCAATCGTGAACTAACTTTTGAATTCCAACCATTTATTGATAAATCGCTTTAACAACCCGACATATTGCAGGAGTCTTTTTACTTTCATTTTTTTGTTTTTCTTTTACTGAGCTTTTTTCTTCGAATAGTATCTTAAAAGTTAAATTTAATAATTACAGTATCGTTTGGTCATTAGCCAAGCATACACTTTTGTTAAGGTGATGCTGTTTAAATCTCTATTTATAAAATGATGTGATGTAAATAACTTCCAAAACTTTAATTCTTTTAATACATGAGCTAAGAAGTTTACAGCCAGTTTAAATTATTTTCTATTTTTTTGACAGTTTAAATGGTTCCAAATCCATTTCCAATTTCGAAGGGTCACGAGGTAATTCATTTCTTTTTCTTTTCAATTATTAAAAAATGATTGAAATGATTGATTTATTTTATGAAGCAACACATATGCATTCTGGTGGATTTAATTTACATACTAAAATTATTTTAAAAATAGGATTTTTAAAACTTTATTTTATGCTTTTGAATTTTTGATTTCATTAAATCTTCAATTAATAGTGAGTAAAAATAATAATTCAATTTGTAATTAGCAAAGTTACGTTGATGCGAGAAAAGCACAGACACACAAAAGGTGGTCATACAATTTTATTAATATAGAAATTTAATAATTTGGTTATCGTCTGTTTTTTTAAATTTATTTATTTTTTGAAAAAACTTTTATTAATGTCAAACAAGGCATATTGCCATTAAGACGTAAGTACTGTGATTAGGAGCCAGATTTATATGGGGCATCCTAAGTGGCGAGTTGTGCAGCAAAATCTTTGTTCACATTACATTTAAATTTCTGCATGTTGGTACAGTTGGAGAAACAGGAAGCAGGGAGGGAGTTCCAAAGGCAAGCAGTCCGGCAAAAGAAGCTATTAGAGTAGAACGTATTCCAGCATCTGGGGATCTCAACAGTGAAGGGGTGAGATTTTGCTATTGGTCGGTTTCGTCAGGGGTATTTATGAAAGTACAGTAAGTTCGTTGGAGTAAATTCCGTGAAAGTACTTGTAAAACAAGTGCAGGGATGTTATATTTGAAATATATCATTATGAAACATCTACATAGAGATAGATCACATGATTATGGATTAATATTGGTTGTTTTCCATAAAATGATATGACTCTCTGTGAGACCATGGACAATAAAACATTTCGCCCGCAAGCAACATCTACTTAGGATTACTTCCCGGGTTAGATAAGTACTTTGAGATCCTGTGCAACACTAAAGTGATTTAGCAAGAGAATGGTTCAGTTCTCGCTTGTAGAAATCGAAAAAATGCTGAAAGAAAGACAGAAGACAGAGATAAAGGATAATATGTATTAATATTGTTTAATTAAATAAAAATAGCAAAAAATCTTGCAAAGCTAATTGTGTTTGCGGTTTTAAGAAGTCCAACAAATAATAAAAGAGTCATTTAACGTCCAAGAAATAGACAGCCGCTAGAAATGTTTAGATTCAAGTCGTCGCATTCAATTAAAGAGGATTTTTCCTTAGATGTTGATTAGACTGGGATAACATTCACAAGAGGAAGAATAAGGGTTTTTGGATTCAGTCTGCCAAATTAAGTGTCTGTTGATTTATCAAGACGGGTCGTCTTGGCCAATCAAACAGGGCCTTTTCAGAATAGGAGGGGAGTGTAGTGATGGACAAGAAGGGAATTATTTTAGGGGAGAAAGGAACTAACCTTTCTTTTTTATAACACTTAAGGTTTTGGTTCCACTCAGTGAAACAATGTATTGTAACCTTCTTCCTGCCAAAGATAAAAGAAAGAATCATTCTAATAATTTTTAGATAGGTTCAATTTCTTCCCAGGAATTAAATGAATTCGCATGTTTGCTATTTACATGTCTCCATACAAGAGATTAGCATTCATAGATTTGGACAAAATATTTCCAAGGAATTGGATGGAAGAATTTTCTTGCAAGAATATTATGCTGTTGCATTTTCTTTTAATACCCCCCACACACATACATATATAATTACCTACAAGACACCATCCTAGAGTGTATTCGGTATCTCTGTACAGGAGTTTGTCAGGACAACCTGACATTAGGATACTACATTCTATAAGTAAACCCTGACCAAATATTCAAAATAACGCAGTATTCGAAGCCCAAATAAGAATCCCTCGACATGGCTATACATTGGCTCATACAAAGAATGGTGCACGTTCTACTAATGATGTTACCTCACGTTAACTGGTAAATTATGGAGAGGAAAATTAATGTTCCCGCTTTTTTACTAACTCAACATTTGAGAGTAAAAGAACTTTAGCAGATATCTATGTATCTCATATAGAGATCGAGTGTTAGCCCCAGAAAGGGGCCCCTTGATTTCTGAGACTTTACATTGAATAAATGGTCGCCGATGGCCGACTCATGAGCTTGTAAACGCCCGGATGTCGGCCACTGTCTGTGCCTACGTACTAAGAGGGGGATGTGTTGGGAAACTCTGACCTCTAATCGCTGAATGGTAAGCCCCACGTAGTCAGCCTCACACCGGCCACGAAAATGGTAAACAACTATTTATTGGAGTGCCAATTATGCACTGAGGGATATTCGGATGAGGCCTTTACTGTCTTGCACAGGGCTCGCTCGAAGAATCCCCTTAAGATTCTCAAAGCGGTCACCATCAATTTACGAAAACCGTCTTTGTGCAAGTAGAAGGAGTACACACACAGTTTGGAACTGATGGGTACATAATTTTTTTTTTTTTACTCATTCGATAATCCATGTATTCACCACGATTTTAATTCGCTATTCAAACACCCTATTTTAGTTGACATAATATCTTGAAAATGTGTCGACTCGAAAGACGTCTCGATTTCACCACCATCTTTTTTTTCGTTTTTCTCCTCCATTCACATTTTTTATATTTTAACCGTTTTACTAGAGTAAGGAATGAATAATTTATTCTTTTTTCTTTCTCGCTTTAGTATTATAGGCCTCTCCGTTCTTTGTAATTATGGCTACCTCGCCATTATTATTAAAATCAATATATAAATATATATATATATATATATATATATATATATATATATATATATATATATATATTAGGCAGATATTATTAAATTACACAAAGTGTTCTTGCTTGATAAGACTTTTTTTTATATTTTCAATTTTCCAAATGGTCCATTTAATGTTTCGGTCAAATAAGTGTATGTAAATTCCATGGGTTTCTTGTTCCATTTTCTTTCCTTTTCGCGAGTAATTTCGATTTGATTCATCAAATCATCTTCCGGCGGAGTTAGTCTTGGTGTATTTACAAATATGTCTTTACTGTTGAGTTTTTATTTTTTTTATTATAACGGCTAGTAACTTACAACTTAAAAAAGAGCGCCTATAATATTAAGATGTTACATCAGAGCATGATAAGAATCTCTCTCTCTCTCTCTCTCTCTCTCTCTCTATATATATATATATATATATATATATATATATATATATATATATATATATATATATGTATATATATATATATATATATATATATATATATTATTTTATCTATGATGACAATGTATTGAATAGTATGAAACCTGTTGTGGGTACACATGCATATAGTCAGTTAATGTTTTGAATAGTTATTTCCAGAAGATAAATCTCTATGTGATAATGTAGGGATTTGCAATCAACCTTTTACTGTAATCATCTCTATTCTCACAAAGAAAAAACTTTCATATTTATTTTTAGTGTTTCAGAAAAAAAATAATTTTCAAGCCAAGAACAAATTCCAAAACATCAAATTATTTTTTTATTACATTAGGCTGGTTTACGATTGTTTCAGAGACATTAATGGTTTAGCTATAATTGAAACAAGATGACAAAGCAAAAAAGTTCAATGTTACATTAATCATCTCTTCAAGGGGTTTCAGACTCGGCATTTTTCTTCTTCGTAGCCGATTAAAACAAGTATTTACGGTCATCCAGTAAGCGCCAGCGGTTTTATGAATTATATCTGTAAGAATACATTGGTTAAAAGGGAAAAAGTCTATCAAAACGGTGTTTATGAAGTGATTGTAATTCTTTATACTGACTTCAATAATGTTTAAACATTTTATTTTTTAATAAAAAAGAGATGTAAACGCTTTGGGCAGCTAATTATTTGAATATTTACAAGTTACAAAGAAAAGCTTTTAACATAATGTTACGAAGACGTATGTAAGATTGAGTTTGTTGAGAAATAATAATGCAAGTACAAATACTCTAGGGCAACTCCGGGTCGAAACAGCTAGTATATATATATATATATATATATATATATATATATATATATATATATATATATATATATATATATATATATATAAACAAGTAAAGGGTGAGATTAAAAATTATACAGAACACAATATCTATTAAGTCATCAGTTGTTCAAATTAAATAAATGTTATTATTCCTTTCTTAAGCCATCTTGTTCTTTATATATATATATATATATATATATATATATATATAATAGGTAAAAATAATAATATGTAAGTCACGTATAGGCGAGAAACACATACATAAGCACAATATGTTATTAAATATGGTTTCCGTTATGCCCAGCGCTTTGCATATGCAAGCATATATATATATATATATATATATATATATATATATATATATATATATATATATATATATATATATATTCCTGAATTTCAGTTTTTTGGTGTATTTTAAAGGGGTTTACGGCGGCATAATATCGGTCTAACTTCTTATTTGAGCATTCAGATATTTCCGATTTGCATTCCACATTGATTGACACCCAATTAAGCAAGATTACCTGAATTTCAATTTCTTTTTAAGACCCATTAAGCCTTAAATTTAAGACATTTTCTTAAAAATCAAAATCATGCAATGGATTTTTACTAAAACTGAAATAATAATTATAGAGCTACGGTTTAGCATCATTATATTTTGATTCTAAACTTCCTAAGGGGACGTAAAGGGTGTACAAAAATCTTCTGTTCTAAGAATTAATTTTAACCGTCCTACCAGTATATAAAGGTATGTACCAACATTTCTTTACATACATATACAGGGTGACCCCAAGAAAACGGGCCCCCGTGTACATTTTATGGGATATCTCCTTTATTTATTCACCGATTGCTCTTATTTTACAGGACATGGCAGATTCAACGCCCGTGAGTACACCAAGACCTCAGTGGGAGCTGGGACAAAGAATACACTGTGTTAAATTTTACTACAAGACAGGCTCGTTTAAGAAAACCCACGACAGTTTGATGCATCAGTTTGAATGTGAAAAGGCTCCATCCAAAAACAGAATTCAGAACTGGGTGGACCACTTCGAGAAATATGGGACCGTGGAGAACCTCAACGCTGCCAGTGAGAACCGTCCAAGCCACTCGGGACGTCCCAAGAAGCGGACAGCCGAGCTGGTCGAAAGTGTGAGAGAGTCTCTCCAGGAGAGTCCAAAACGCTCTGTGTGTAAGCAAAGTCAGTTCCTCGGTATCTCCTGTGAGACTTGCAGGAGAGTGCTGGTGAACGATATCAGGGCTTACCCATACAGAATACAGACGCTGCAGACCCTTACAGCCTCAGACAAGAAGCAGAGGAGCGCTATGGCAGTCAAGATGCTCGATAAGATTGAGGAGACACCAGGTTTCCTTAACCTCCTTTGGACCTCAGATGAAGCCCACTTCCATCTTGACGGAAAGGCGAACTCCAAGACAAATGTCTTCCGGGAGTCCTCCAGACCCAATGAAGTAGCTACCAAGCCCCTGCACTCTCCTAAGTGCACGGTGTGGGCTGCAATCTCGGTCAGAGGCATTATCGGACCAATCTTCATTGAAGAATCTGGCGCAGCAGTGACAGTCACCAAGGAGCGGTATGTGGAGGTCCTCAAAACCTTCAAGAGTGAGCTCCAGACCCTCTACCCATCGTTCATGAGCAAGTTCTGGTTCCAGCAAGACGGAGCAAGTTCTCACACCTCAAACCTGTCCCGAGATTGGCTGAAAGAGAACTTCGGAGGCCGAGTGATCAGTCTCAAGACTAATTTTGAGTGGCCACCCCATAGCCCAGACCTAAGACCCCCAGATTTTTTCCTTTGGGGCTATCTTAAGGACAGAGTGTACGCAGGGAAACCATCACGGAACTCAAGGAAGCCATCAGGGAGGAGATGAGAGCCATTCCCAATTAAGTCTGTAAGAACGTCATGGACAACTTCGTTCTGTGCCTCAATAAATGCACGGAGCTTAACGGAGGCCATCTAGACCAAATGCTGTAGAACGGAGAAAAAAAGGCCAAAGACCCTAGTGTTTTGATGTGATGTTTTCAATATAATAAAATAGTTATGACCAAAAATTCATTTCATTCGGACGAAACACTAAGAAATGGGGCCTAATTAAAGTTGGGGCCCGTTTTTTTTGGGGGGGGGGGTCACCCTATCTATAGTGTGTGTCTGTTTAAGTATATGTGTATGCGTATGTATTCCTATGTGTAAATAGAATGTATGTAAAGTACAGCAAAAAATGATTTGAAATCTTACACAATAGTCATGCTTATTTCCATATAATGCTGACGCCTTTACTTTTAATTTATTCGGGTTATGTCATTTGATAAGAAATTAATGAATAAGAAGAAAAGTAGATCTTTCCAAATATAAAACAAAGAATTAATATGAACTCAAACGAAAGGATGGAAATACGTATTAATAATTGATCAAGACCGCAAGTCGATATCCTTCTAGATCTTCATACTCTTGGAATGTTATCAAAAACTTAATGATACCATCACAGTTGTCATTTTAGACTTCACCTTCTTAAAACGAGTGTAAAATCGGATCTTAATGTGGTGCCATGATGTTTGGTCATTTCTCTCAGCCTCTGGCAGAGCTTATTTCTTCTCGGTGGAATTAATGTATTAAACATGAACACCTTGTGTGTGCCGTTTTAAATGACTCATTTTCAATAGACATTGTGTTCTGGCATTAAATAAAGCAAAGAACTCAGTAGAAGAATAAATGACAGGTCAATTTAACGATATATTAGATTCACCTGAGAATGGATCTATTTCCTCAGCTAAAAGTTGCTTTTGTTTAGATCGTCAGAGCGGTTTACATTCCCCTCTTTACCCTGACTAAACATGGCGATCTGTTCCCTCTAATTTATTAGCAACAGTTTCTATCTTTTATATCTTCAAATGTACCATGGAGTTTCGTTACGTTGCACTTCAATTCGAATGACACTCCTCTGACGATTAACTTAAATAAACGCACTTTTATTAGTAAAACTTAACGCGTGTATATAAAACGGTTGTGACCCCTACTTCACTTTCCTGCCACAAGGTAATTATGATTATAGTAAAAGAGGGAGACTCCCAACCCAACAGAATTGTGACAGAATTAGGAAACATAAACAAAGGGTTGAGCAACAGCAACATTGTGAAAATGGTAAATAGCCTCACCAGTGCCATTCATGTATCAGAGGTGCATAGATAGTATAATAGATACAGTCATAAACTTTGGAATCAGGCGAATTATATACATTTACTTACGCTGTGCTAGTATTTACACATCGCTTTCCAGCTATGGGTAAAATAGCACCGGGTGTACAACGAATAGCGTACAATGAATCATGTCAGCATTAAATAACCCCAAAAATGGTTGATATGCCGTAAAATAGACTAACCAAATTAAAACCATGGAATAAACTATTTTGAAGTGATAGAAGTTATCAGCACCAAAACAATTCCAAGAAGTGATGCTCCATCAAACATTTATAGCGACTCTAAAAATGGTAAGAGAAATTTAAAATGAATCAAGGCGGCTGAAAAGTAGAACGAAGATTACTATATTTCTGACAAAAGAACATGAAAAACCGGATTATTTATAAAAGGATTCTTTGAGGAAGTTCACTTATTTATAAAAGAACAATTTTGGGTTGGAAAAAAATAAGATGTTATACTCACAACTCAGCTAATGTTATTCTAGTGGACAAAAGAAAATTGAGTTCGGATCGTGTTTCGCTACTTTTTAAAATGGCACTTTAAGAAAAATCTGAGATTTTTATAGAATATTTTTCTATTTTCAGAATCAAATAGCAATAAATATAAATGAAGAAGAAATGTTCCCGACTTAATGAAAAAATTTTTTTTTATTTAACTGAGACAGAATGGAATGCAATATAAAAAGAATTTTGATATCTTAAATAGTGAAAACGTACAGAGATCTTTGTCAGTTATGAAGAGAATTCGCCTACATTTCAGATAAAAAGGTTATGCTATGAGAAAAAGTGTCTCTGGTTATTTAAAAACTACAGAGGAAATTGTTGACTAACGAATGGATTTTGCTGTTCTCAGAGACAGAAAGAAAAGCCTTACAAAATTGGCTAAAACGTTTGAAATAGTTATGTCTCAAAACAAATGCATCAAAACAAATCAAGGGAGGCGCGAGAGCGCTCTATTCCTTAATAGACTTCACGAATGGCCTATGCTGGAAATCTTATTTCTTTGATCAATCATAACTCAAAAACCAATAAACCAAATTAGTTAAAACTTTGCACAAAATTGTTATTTGATAGGTTATATAAGTGTGTAGAATTTCAGCATCATTAGTCAAGGCAACCCAGAGATCCAGAAAGTTCAATCATGAAATCATGTTATCTGTGTGTACGTACGTACGTACGTACGAATGTACATATGTGCCACCCGGTATCTCATCAACTATTTGATGGATTCAGCTGATTTTTGGCAGAGATAGAGGTTCTAGGGTCTAGTTGATGGCATTTTAATTTCAGTTTACAATATACCTTAGTTTTCAAGAAAATTCCAAAAAACCTTATGAGAAGGCATTATATTGAGGCATAGCCTTTACAAAAGTAGTGACATTCCATGAAAAATGCCAGTATACTGAAATCATATGCCCTTAATAGGGTTAATATGAAAATTCATATACACTAAATGTACAAAGGCAAGGAAATTCCCCAATGTTTACATATTTATTGTCATTAAGGGTATGCGAGCACAACAGGGCTAGATATTTTACTGGTAGGAATTTTTCTTCAGCGCACCTCACACACTTCATCCACTCATGCATAGAGATGTATACTGTAGTGATGTGATAATGAAATGGTTTGGTTGATATGTAGTCATACCCTTAATTAATGACAATAAAAGTGTAAAAATTTGGGAATTTCCTTGCTTTTGTACATTTAGTGTATATGAATTTTCATCTTAACCCTATTAAGGGCATATGATTTCAGTATACTGGCATTTATCATGGAATGGAATTATGTAAAAGAAAATGTGTTAAAACACTTTTATCATATTTTTATTAATGAATATTGAATTTTGGCAAAGGATATAATTTTGATTCAATGGCGTATTAGAGACTAATATGGTCAGATGAAAGAAGATTTTACATTCATAGTCATGTTGCAAAACATCTTAGAAGATCATGTAGAGGTTCCTAAATTGCAGCAGATTTTCTATTCTGATAGCTTCTGTCTTCGGACCACTTACCTTGATAATTCCCTCCCTGCTTTCTGTTTCTCCAACTGTAGAAACATGCTGAAAGTTAACTGTAATATGAACAAACATCTTGCTGCTAAACTCCCCACCCAGGTTGCCCCTATAAATCTTGCCCCTATCACAGTAGACCCTTACGGTTCAGTGCCTTGTTTGGGATGAACAAAAGTAAAAGGAAAATATGTTGCCATAATGTCAGAAAATAATGGTTAAACATAGAAATGGTTGAATAATTGTGTGGAGGCTTTCTTGTCATCTTGTGAACTAATTTGATGTGACAAATATATCAGTGCTAAAGAATACATTAATATTCTTGAGAAAGAAATGTTACCAATTATTGACAAGCCGTTCTCGTCAGTAAAATTTGTAGATATCATCTTACAACATGATAACTGCTAAAATTACAAAAAAGTGGCTTTCTGAAAACTCATTATAAGTTATGTTCTTGACAAAGTCCAGATTTGAATCTAATTGAAGATTTTAAAGTATAATATACAAAAATATGTCGAATATATTGGACAATCCAAAACCTGATCAACAGTATGTCTAAAAGAATTGATTTGCTCAAAAAGACTTAATATGTCTACATAATGAATATCTTTTTATATACTTTCCAATAAAGCTATAAATTTGAGTAAGGCTTATTTTTATTTGTTCACCAGTTTATATACACTTATAACATTTTTTAAAATCACAGTTTTTACCATAAAATACAGATGTAGAATTATGTTTAGAGGTGCCGGGACCAGAGCACCATTTATAAACTGGTTAACCGAAAATGCAGAAGACGACCCTGTGCTGTGTGACGAAAAGTTGCAGTAAAAAATGCACACAGTAAAAAGGTTATAATTGTTGCCGTTATGTCGAGATCAACCCTTGGTCACTGTCACAGTAAGTTGTAAAATTGACCAATGGACCAGTCGCTTCATCAGAACTCTACGAAGAGTAGACTTACTATGAGGGTCTGAGAGCATAAAAAAGAAATAGTAAAGAGTAATAATAAGAACTTTGGCTAAAGAGCATAATAAAGACCAGGGACTGACTATAGTGCCTCAAACACTCAAACAAGAGACAGCCCATCAATCACAACAAGGAGCGAGAACAGGTGCGGTCAACCAGGTCTTGTTCTTTTGGTTATCCAGGTTGGTAATAGATATCACGATAAAGTGGAGCGTTTGTACCCATGAAAGCCACACACATATGAATGGGGAAGTAAGAAAGTTATAAATGGTATTAGACCCCCTTGGTGAAAAAACTTAGACTCCCTTGGTGAAAAGTGTAGATCTCAAATCTTGTGAGTAACACAAGATTTTGTGGGAATTCTTGTACCAACACGTGGTTGGAAATTAAGACCAGATTTCATTATCGTTTTCTTGCTAAATGCAGCACACCACCTAACGGAAAAGACGTCATAGGAAAATGTAATTTTTTTCTCGTGCTCAGCACATACATCTTTCTATTCTCTTAGAAAACGCTTTGTTCATTATACTGTTTATGTATCTTATTGTATGCTATCCATGTATAATATGTCTCGTTTACTCTCTTGGTAGTTTGTTGAGGACAAACTATTAATAAATGGAATGGCTTTTTAACTGTCTTTTATTTTCCGACATGTGTGATATTGTTAACGCAATACATGCCGATTCTTATACACATCGATTCCACTTGGGTTGAGAATAAATGCATTTTTTTACAAATG
Organism: Sepiola atlantica; assembly: GCA_963556195.1. NCBI lineage: Eukaryota > Metazoa > Mollusca > Cephalopoda > Sepiida > Sepiolidae > Sepiola > Sepiola atlantica. The sequence continues at coordinate 163,056,476 of OY744520.1, read as the reverse complement.
CGTTACTTAACTTGATGACATAAAATATCAAATATTCTGATTCTTCCGAGGTTTTTCTTCGTCAGATGTTGGCTAAGGAAACCATGAATTGCGTGATGTGTTATAGTAGTTTGATCCTCCTCAATACAACGGGTTCAGCTTGATTAGAATTCAATATAGGATATAAGGACACTCATTGTGGAAACTGGGTTGCGAGAGACGGCATCGGAACCCTTATTGCAGTTTTCCTGGGCAGTGTTGAATCGTAAAAAAAATACCTAAATGATTTCTCTTTAAGCTTAAAAAGGCATGGGTTATATATCTTGCTCAGGTCCCTGTCGCCAAATACTCCTATTAAGGACTGGTGGTCTGTTACTACTATTACATATTAATGAATATACAGCATTTGTCTTATGCCCAGGCGATTGCTGCTGTTTCACCTTTAATGGGTACATATCGGTGCTCTGCATCTGTGCAAAATCTGTTGCCTGCAAATACGATGTGCCAGCCTTCCGGACAACACACCGGTGCTTTCTCAGTGGAACATACAGTGTTTTTGAAATAGCAGGAAACCCATGCCTTCTTTACTCCAATCAATTCTGAATTGTTGGGGGGTCATTTCAAGATGGAGCTGGAGCAGTTAAGCTGCTGGTGCCTTAGCAAAAGTTACCTCAGCAGAGAGTTCCTTGGCTTCTTTAAGGATTGAGAGGGCTTTTCCCATTGTCGCGATCCCCAGCTTTTTTAACATGACCCTATCCATCAATTGCATGTTCTTCTTTGTCAGCTTTTCACTTGCAAATGTGGCAGCATAAGTCCGAGCTGAGCTAGCAGAGATCTCTGCTTTGAGAAGGTACTTCTCCCAATCTTCAGGATCCACACATCATGTTCATAGCGTCATATTAAATTTTATACTTAGGGCTCACCTGTACAATCAGTTTAGCAGCAAGATAAGTAAAAACTTAAGTAACCAAAAAGCCAGTTTATAGGAAGCTGGACTGTTTCACTATGCCACGTTGGGCAAGTCCATTATATGAATTCTGATTGGTTGCCAGGTTGAAAGTGAATACTTCTAGATATAAATACTGCTTCATTCAAGCAATATTTGCCTATAGGATATAGGACATTGGAGCCGGTAAGTATTAATTTGATTCTATGTATATGATGATTTACCAATTCGTCTGATGCCACAAAATATTACACAAATCTATGACATTTTCTTTGATCTATACTAGTGTTTTATGCATCTTTTATATTTGACAAAGAACGTCTGAAATAAAAAAAATATAACAGAATTGATCAGCGCTTTTCAAGCAATACAGCAACATTATACAAACATGTTAAAGCTTCTTAATAAGCGAATATATGCTATTTGGGTCTGACTTTACAAATAAGATAAAAGAGAGGGATACTTTAGGGAGAAAGAAAAAGTCTGAATTGAGGGTATGTAAGAGAGAGAGAGAGAAAAAGAGAGGGGTAAAGAGCGAGAGAAAGAGAGCAGAATAATGAAGAAGAGCAAGAATCGGGAATAAACAGAAAAGGAGAGAGGAGTTGAGAATAAAGGATGAGAGAAAGAGAGAGAAAGAGTTGAGAATAGGGAGTGAGAGGGAGGAGAATAAAGGGTACTCTTATAGCTAACGCACCATGTTTCTGTAACTTCGCGTCGTCAACGTTCGGGCAGGTCTCAGAACCGCCTGAGAATTGACGAAACTTTATCAAGCAGCCGATAACTTTTGGAAGAAATTAATCGCGTTCAACAAAAAAAAATGAATTTCTATAATCTCTGCCGGCTCGTTTAATCTTCTGAAGGACTAATTGAGTTTTTGGAGGAAAAAATGTAAAAAAAAAACATTGAAAAATACAAAAAAAAAATCATCTTTTGAAACTTTCCGGTGCACAAACAAAAAACTTTTATTAAAAAAACATTTGATTAACAATGGTTCCTTTGACAAAAAACAAACCAAAATAAACATCTAATTTATAACAGTTGTTTAACTATGGTTTGTTCGGTCTTTATTTTTATATACGTATTTTTGTTTGGTTTTCTTTATCGTAACTTATCGGCTGCCAATCTTCAATTTAGCGTTTGGCAGTTTTTGCCTGGTCATTTCTCGGGCGCTTCCGTAACCTGCTCGAACGTTGACGACACAAAGTCACGGAAACATAGTGCATCATCTATAAGAGTATCGAAGAAAGAGTTTGAGCGAGATAGATAGAGAGAGTTAAAATAAACGATGAGAGATAAGTGATAATAAAGAGTGAGAAAGAGACGTGCAAATAAAGGTTGAGAGAGTCGAGAAAAAAGGGTGAAGGAGGGAGGCGATAACAAATGGTAAAGGAAGAGGAGATGAGAAATATCAATTGATTATTCGTAAGAGAAAACGAGAAATCAAAAGGGAAAGGATTGAAAAGAAAGACTAAAATAAAGATAAATCGGCTTTAAATTCTCCAGCTGAATAAAACCAAACAAAGGATTGACCTAAACACAAACGATGAAAATTGCCAATGCATGTTGCTGTGATGAGCAATGATAAGCATTTAATCTTATTCATATTGTGTAAAAATCTGTCACAGCTGAGTAGACTGAGACTTTGGAAGATTAGTCTAATCCCTTTATCCTTTGCGACTTAAGTATCTTCAATCAAGAAGGTAACAGAGAAAGGAAGGAAAATCAGATCAAAGAAAGGCATGAACTTTTAGAAAGCTGAGAAAAAGTCTGTGCAGCATGTCAAAAATATAAAAATAGGAATTGGTTAGTCTTTGCAAATTACTGGAAATTTCGAAGGAATTTCAGATTTAACAAATGAGACAAAAAGAAACTGAAGGTAGAATTAAAAAGTCTTGAGAATTTCGGAATTCAGATTAGGAAATGACAAAGACTAATAAATAAGTACAAAATAGCAGGATTATTAAAACAACATTTATAAAAGAGTTCTAATATGCATTTGTTTATTTACAGATGTTAAGTGAAATGCTGTCAAAGTGAAATGGACCAACATGAAAAGCGACATAAGATCGAGTGAATTTGATGCAGCAGTAGAATCAGGATTAAGGTTAGGGTTAGGGTTAGTTGATGAGAATTATGTTCTCTTTAATAATTCAATATTTGTAGAAAATGGATGATCAACATAAATGTTACTTTATGGTTTAATTCTTGTAGTAGAAATACTGAACCAGAGCCAAAGTTTGTCAGCAGACGGGGTGAGTGTGATTTACCAAATATGCAGTAAAAGAGAAAATCTGTTTTTGTCTGGCATGCAAGAAATCAGTGTGAAGGCGTCATTTGTTTGCCGCAAAAAAGATTTCCCTATTACTTTCTGTATATATAAAAAACATGCTGGTGCGATTAGAACCCAAGCCTTGCATTACGCATCTGAGGTTGATTTAACTAAATTGCATGTACAGACACAATTAAAAAGCCATGGTGTTAAGAGATTGGGCGATTTGTATAGAGATATATAAATTTAATTTCTGAAACACCCAGGTTAAATACTCTGAGGACAATGATATAAAAACAATCTGTTTGGCAGGAAAACAAGAGCAAGCATCACAGTGTTTAAATGAGGTTGGCCATTTGTTGCTGTGTTGTTCGTAGTTTGTGATTTTGTAAAAATATTCAGTCATATTTTTATTCCGAACTCATATGTGCTCTAGAAAACACAACACACAATATGGCAGTGCACGTGTTGGAGAAGAGACTCCGACATGTGCGTTGCTATCAAAGGTAAAAGTAGAATATCAAATACTCGTATTTTTTAGGGGCAAGTGATTGGTTTAATGATATCATCAACGACTATGGAATTGGCTATGCTGAGTTCAAATCTTATCAGATCTTTTATTGGCAATTACGCATTAATACTTTTAGGTAAGGTATGGACCTACTATTTCAGCCCCCCCCCCAGCTATGGGTAAAATAAAGACTTGTGTTCCAATAATAGTATGCAATTACTTGTTGTCAAAAAGTATTGTGTTTCAGCATTAAATGACCCAAAAGGGGTTGATATGCCATAAAACAGAAATTTAAAAAAAACATCATGATATATTGCAGTCGAAATCTGAACCATACTCCTCCGATGAATATTAGTTTGTTTTTGTTTTTTAATTTTATTCGCCCCATACAAGACATATTGCCATTGAGACGTAAGAGGCTACTGTGAATTAGCAGCCAAATTTATAGGGGGCACCCTAAGTGAGGAGTTGTGCGGCGATATGTTTGGTCACATTACATTTCAATTTCTGTATATTGGTACAGTCAGAGAAACAGGGAGCATGGAGGTAATTCCAAAGGCTAACGGTTCAAGGAAAGACGCTATTAGAGTAAAAAGCCATACGGAATTTGAGGACCTCCCCAGTGATGGGATTTAGTTAATTGTCAGGTTGGTTGGGTGTACTTATGTTGAGGCTATGCCAGAGCAGCAAGTTCGTCAGAACACATAGATAGAAAGCATTCTGACGATTTAACCGCCATAAGTCTGATGCAAATAGACAAAGATTTATAGCATCAAGAAATCATTGTAAAAGTTTAATAGTCGCAGCTAAATGTAGGTATACCGAGATGACCAGAAACCGCACTGTCACAGAAATTAGAAACTCACGATTTCTGGAAAATCTATCATAGTATAGTGAATAATGGACAATCAACAATTCCCCTGCTATCCAGTCACCATGATGTCACCTGCACGGCATCTGATAACGCTGAACTGCTTGCCCAGCACTTAGCCTTGAATTCTACTTTGAACTCTACTAATAACATCCTCCCAAACTTTCTACTGTGGACTGGATACACAAGATGATCTAGTCATCACTCCTTCCTAAGTCCGCAATATCATAAAACATCTCGACACCATGTGGGCCTGATCTTATACCTGCTATAGTCTTAAAAGAAATGCTTTGCTGAGCTGGCCCCTGTCCTTTCTAAATTCTACAACAAATGCCTTGCAGAATATTGCTTCCCTGATAGTTGTGGTACTAGTATTCAAGTATTCTGGTGAAAGATCTGACCCACAAAATTATCGCCCTATCAGTCTCCTCCCGCTCGTCACTGAAGTCTTTAAATCATTAATCAATCTAGCAATAATTCAACACTTCGTTAATGCTAAACTTTTTTCTGACCAACAGTATGGATTTAGTCAAGCCCATTCCACTGTTGATAACCTAACAGTCATCTCGAAACGCATTTACTATACACTGGATAAAGCTGGGGAAGCTAGGCGTTAGCGTTTAATAAATACAAGGCTTTTAACAGGGTGTGGCATGATGGTCTTCTCATGAAAATTAATTTGTACCATATTACTGGACAAATATTTAATATAATCAGATTCTTTTTAGCCAAAAAAAAAGATCCAGGTTGTCCTTGATGTGCGTACATCTAAACAAAATGACATTAATGTTGGTGTATCCTATGGGTTGATCCTTGGTATCGTTATCATTCCTGATTTTTATAAAAGACTTCCCTGATTCAATTGTGTCAAAGATGGGTATATTTGCTCATGACACCACGCTATATTACCGACATGTGGAAAAACGAACACATGCATAGCCAAGGCAATGGCTGAATCCTTAGAAAATGACCTCCAATCTATACTAGAATGGGGACATAAATGGATAGTAACTACTCAGCCTTACATTCACAGGTAACATGAATTGAACAAATACATAGAAGACGTTGCCAAGGCTGCTGCAAAGAAGGTGGGCCCCATCTACCGAGCTAGAAAACTTCTCACACGTGCCAGTATCCTATATCTCTATGAAGCCTGTTTTTTTATAAACGTCCTCACTGATAAAATTGTGTCAGAGATGGATATATTTGCTGATGACACAACGCTCTGTTCTCGACATGTGTATAAAACAAACGTGCACATATGTAAGGCAATGACTGAATTCTTAGAAAATGATCTGCAGTCTGTAGTTCAATGGAGGCATAAATGGATGGTAACATTTAATTCTACCAAGACAAAGCGTCTTTTCTTTAATAATTATAAGAACCATCTTCAACAACCATTTGCAATGGCTGATAAAACCCTACCAGAGAGTCCAACATTAAAACTCATTGGCCTAAGATTTACAGGTAACATGAATTGTAACAAATACATAGAAGATACTGACAAGGCTCCTGCAAGGAAAGTGGGCTCCTCTACCGTGCTAGAAAAATTTTCACACCTTCCAGTATCCTATATCTCTACAAAACCACCATCAGCCCTTGCATGGAGTAGTGTTGTCACATCTGGGCTGGTGCACTAACCACTAATCTCTCCCTCTTAGACAGGGTGCAAAAAAGAAACTGGAGCTTGTTAGATAGTGTGAGACCTATTAGATAAGGTGCTTTTTTATAATTTACTTTTTATAATAATGTTTCTCATGTATGCCAGGGTTAATAATATTAAGCACAAATCTCTTTTTTTTTCTTTCATAAAAATAATTGTTATTGTTAGCTATAAATATTCTTTAAATAATAAACTAAATAAACCAAATATGTCTAATCTCTATCTATTTATTTAACGTTGTAACAATTTGAATCGGTTTCAAACAATATTCTCTTTCTGCCCACCATAAAAATGATTGGCAGCTAAATTTTATAGTAAAATAAGTAAATCTTTTCATTTATTTATTGCAACAATTTAAATAGTTTTAAAATAATTGCCAGCTTATTCTTTAAATAAAACAAATTGGACTTGTTATCAGTTATTTATTTTAAATTGTCACAATTAGATATTTATTGAAATTGCATTAAAATAAAAAGAATGCAGAGAGCAGTTTTTTAAAAACTGATAAAATCGACAGAATTCGATTTTTGAACAAATCATTTTAAAATCGATATTTTTTTGTCTTAGCGACACTAATTAATTTTTAATTATTTTGCATTTCATCTTTGGTGATCAGGCGATATCATTTTTTTTTAATCAGTGTCGGAAGTGATAATGTATGTACAAACGTACTTGAGTTTTTGATCTTGAAGTATTTTTAGCTCCTTACATCAAGTGGCTTCATGCCTTGTCTTAAGCGATTCCCATAAAAAAGATAAATTTACATCGAGAATATTAATTAAATATAAGTTATCAAAAAATGTAAAGAAAAACGCGGTTTTTGAATTCTGTGATTTTTTACTCTTTTTATTTATATTTGACCAACAATGAATTTTTTTATTCATGGAATACCAATATTGCCAAAAAAGCGGAATGATATTCCTTAAATTAAATCAATTTCTTTCAATTTAGTAAATTAAAATACACTTTCGATATTATATAAAACTTAAAATAGTCAATCCTTTAAATTTTCATCAAGGATATTATGAATTCGTTTACCCCTGGTTACTCATAAAAAACAATGAACAATGTAAACGAGTTTCTAATTATTATTTCACTGATTATCTATAATATTTTGCCTGTTCTCTTCATTTCGTTTTTTATAAGTTAAAGTGATTTATTTCCTTGAAAATCGCATCATATTTCAATGTCCGTGGAGTTCGGTTCTTGTGCAACTCATTAAGCGAACTTGGCAATCGTGTAGAGGACCAACATCTGTGGGCACCACAAATTCACGAAAACCTTTGAAAAAATAAAAAAAATAAACTGAAAGTGTGGTGGACAGTTTTGTAAAAGGTCAGACACGATGTCAGACAGAAGAGGGGCGAACGGAAGTCAATGTTTGAAATAACAATAATTGGTTTGGATGAAGTAATAATGTCAGAGGATTAAAATGACGTGTTCAGTGAAATCTTGAGAGTCAGAAAAATGTAGTAATGGGTTACTATATCTATATTAGCACACATCTAAGGGTTTGCCTAGGACGCCGAATTCTCTAGTACATATCTTGATGGATATTTTGTTATTTTGTTTTACGGTATTTCAACCATTTTTGTTCGTTATTCACTGCTGAATTCAGTTATTGTGATAACATTTCTGGTCTTTCATGTCAATCATTTTGATTTGAGATATAATGAAACTCACTTGATGATGGGTATAAACATTAATACGTCTTTATGGGGAATATTGAATTGAAGTTTATTGGATTTAACATTTGGTTTCTTTCCATGGTCCTCGGTAAATTCATCTCCAATATGAAGAAAAGAATTTTAAAAATATTGTGCTTTGAAAATGAAATTTTATTTCGACAATCTAAGTTTACACTAAATTTTATTTACTTTACAAAAAAAAAATACATTGTTAATGGTTTTTCAAATTAAAAAACAATCATACGAAAACAATGTTTTAAAAATGTTTCTACATCTTTCCTGATTCATAACAACTGTTCCATCGCGCTAAGAGACATGACTTAACTTTTCTTTCACACCAGCATTCTGAATATCATCCGGACAATGTGAAGAAAAAGAGAAGAAATATTTATTTAGCTTTGAAAATCGAATTTTATTCCGAAAATCTAAGTTTAAAATAAGTTTTATTTATTTTAACTATTTCAATGACACATGTTAATTGTTTTTCAAATTAAAAAAATAATTATCATACGAAAACAATGTTTTTAAAATGTGTCTACATCTCTCCTGATTATATATATATATATATATATATATATATATATATATATATATATATATATATGTGTGTGTGTGTGTGTGTGTGTGTGTGTGTGTGTGTGTGTGTGTGTGTGTGTGTAAGCCGATGATCGCCTTCGTGGTCGCACTACGATAAGAATAACGCAAAACAAATTCTTGCTATAATTCAGTTCAGCTCTAGAGTCGTGTGTGATAATGTCAGTGCGAAAAGAGGTCCCCAAACATTGTCCGTTGATAGCTTTTCGTCGTTTTCTCGGCTCGATCTGCACGATATGTTCACCTTCTCTCCGAGCCGCCAACTGTCACATTCTAACTTAAACTGTCCTAAACTAAACCGTTGTGAAACTCAACTGTCGCAAACAACTCTGACTCATAAATATATTTAGTCATGCCGGAAATCCTATATCCGGTCTTTTGTCTCCTCGGCTGCTTCCCAGCTGACTACCCGTCCTATTTTCCGATCGCCTTTTTGTAACTAGGTGAATCATTTCCTCGACTCTGGAAAGGGGTCAGTCCATAGTATCACATATGCATGTATATATATATATATATATATATATATATATATATATATCTCAATCGGATGCTTAAATTTAGACCTACATAGCATTGCATCTGACAAATCGATATTTTATTCTGACTAGTCAGTCATTATATAAGTTCATGTTCTTTGACCAAAATATTAAAATTCGTACCGAATTCATCGATTACTATTTTATCTGGCCTGATGACTCTTTTAGTAAAAGAAACCTCTCGATATACACCGTAATTTCCATTTTCCAGATATGATAAAAATCGCTCTATTTGGTAACATTGAATAATACAAATGACGTCATTATTCACTGGGTAAGTCGTTCATTCCTTCAAATAATCAATTTCAGAACAGATGCTGTGAGTGGGAATAAATGAAAAAAATATTATTACAATCTCCAAAATAAAAATTTGGCAAACTAAACATTTACACGAAGAGAACTTCCTTCATATACACCTTACGCATGTGCACACACATTAAATTAAATGTATCACATGATTAATGTGCACATGCTATTAATTCTATTGTGATCTGGACAACAAAATTAAAAGATACTAACGGCATTATCTGGGATCTAGACCCTGCATGTTACACATGTCAGTAAGATATAAGCATCTCTATTTTAATGATATTCTCAAACAGATTAGCTTGTGTTTGCGTGTCTGTGATTTTCTTTAAAAAGATGTGAATTTGTTTGTGACATTCTCGACTAGGCCAAGAACTTGGAAGCTATTAAAATGTCGAATAGAAAGCCATTTCTACATTTAGCATACTTTTTGGAATGCATATTCAAACAACATTAGCTCATGAATTTACTTTGCGTTTTCGTGGCCTTGATACTTCCAACTTGACACACTTACATACAGATAACTTTATATAGGAGTTTGTATCATTTACGTGTACTTCTCAAAATTAGGCAGTTTTGTTGTTAGTTTTTTTTCTCCTTTTTTCCCTTGTGTTTATTAGGAAAAAGTATACAAAATATAAAACTATGCAACGTCATTTTCATCTCGAAATTACAAAACCTCTTCACATTACTCATTTTCTTTTATTTAAAAAAAGAGAAAACACATAATATGAATACGGGTAGGTACAGTAATATATATATATATATATATATATATATATATATATATATATATATATATATATATATATATATTATAAAGTAACACGGAATAACATAATCACAGGTGTAATAATTTATTTCGACCCTACAGCATTTTCAAGTATCCAAGCGAGGTAATTACATTTTTGAAAATGAAAAAAGAGAAACTCACGCTCAATATTCAATACACATATAGAGAGAGCAACAGCATATTTAATACATATCTTGAGAGAGGGAGAAACTAACTATTTAAGATTATATTGAGGAGGAAAGAGAGTGACAACATATTTAATATATATAGAGAGAGAGATTAAGCGGTGGGAGGAGGACCTAGACAAACTGATCTCGTTTAGGATACCTCAACTTCCTTCCCCCTCTCTATATACCTTCCGTTGTAAATTATACAATTTCCCCCTCTCTCTATATATATGTATTGCTCTCTTTCCCCCTCACTGTATTGTCTTCCGTTATAAATCGTGCTATCTCACCATCTCACTATATATATATTAAATATGTTGTCACTCTCTTTCCCCCTCAATATACGTCTTAAATAGTTCATCATGCACCGGTGATTATGTGATTCCGTGTTACTTTATTTTATTCTTGCTCTGTTTATTACATTGAGCTCTAATACCCGGATTTCCTTCTGGTATTTATTTCACTCTAACACTATATATATATATATATATATATATATATATATATATATATATATATATATATATATATATACATGCATCGACATAAATTGCACAGATCAAAAAGTAAAACATTTTATGTTGACCTATGAGTAAAATATCCGCAGAATTTGCAGGTAGAAATACCGAATTGTTAAAAATTATGAAAATTAAAATTAAACAGAGAATCAAAATACGTCAGAAAGTTACATAACGCACGAGCTGACATTTTCCGGGGAGACAGACATAAACAGAGGCTTAAGAGAGTCCGGTAAATAGGCCTATTATTGGTTCGATTTGTTAGGATTTGAAACCGACGCTATCGATGTTGTTCTGATCTTCTGTAATACATATATCAATAAATATTACGCTGTTATTTTTTGTATTTTACTTAATAATCGAGCACTCTATAACTAACCTTATATATATATATATGTATATATATATATATATATATAGAGAGAGAGAGAATAAGTATGAAACTAACAGTAAGCTTTTAGTAAATATAACCTATAGTGAAATGGTTTAAGCTCAATATACGAGATAGAGCAATTATAAAGATAGATGAACGAAGAGTGATAAACATGTACGAATGTCCAGATTTATTTCAAACTTCGATTGTTCAATGCAAGGTAATAAAATGATGTTTATTATTCTTTCCTTAAGCCAAGGCTTTTCAAAGATCGAGATCTTATCATCAGAGGAATTATACAGATAGATAAGTTGGCAGTATGAAAGCCAAAATTACACATTTGAAACAATATATTATTAAGAAAATGGAGGGTGAAAAAAAGTTTGTGTAAAAAAAATATGGGGTTTGTCCAGATGGTAATTGTCCGTTGATGAGGTGTCCAATGGAAGAAGATTTAGATGGAGAAGAAAAGGTTTCGTGAAGGCAGCATAGGAAAGTGCTAAAAAATGAAGTAAATCCAATAGTGAGATGTTGAGTTCAAATCGTAGATGGAGCGTACTTAAACGGAATTAAAATGAAGAAATCGGGCCATTTTAAACAATACTTCCTGGGCCGAATTAGAATCGTAAACGAATGACATTAGCAGTGGAATATTGAGGCAGTTCTGAAAAGAAGTCCTTAAGTTAAAAACAAGGTCAAATTAGGAGGTTGGTTGGAAAGAAGGAAGGTAAGGCAGAAGGTGGGAGGGTTAGTTGAAATAGCCATGGCTGCTGCTGGAAGGGAATAGGGAGAGTGGAGGAGGGGGTCTTGTGATAAAGTTATTTTTGGTATATACTAGATGCGATGCGAGTAGGGATTTGGCCGTATGTGAAGAATTAGGTCATTAAGTGTATATATTATTTGAAAAAGAAGAGAGGGGGCGTGATTTAAACGGGTGTTGAGCGAAAGACAAAAATAATTTCGAAAGTTTAAAAGAGTTTCCGATGGGAAAAGTTGTGGTTCCAATGAATGGGAATCTGTAGTTTAAATGTTGAAAATGTACTAAGCCGAGCAAAGACATAGTGTTACATAGTTAAAAAAAGTTAAAAGTACTAAAGAGTTTAAAAGGGATTCCCAGTTGGTTTAGAATATAATTAAATAAGACAAGCCCAAAAGTAAAATTAGATAATTAAAAAAAATTAAAAAATAAATAAGTAAGATAAGCTCAATGCATTGTTAAACATTAAGCCTGTCCCGCTCAATCAAATTAAAATTTAGAGTTGGGGATAAAGTTGGGGATAAAGTTAGACCGCTTGTAACAATTGAAATCTGTTATAAGTGTTATGGGGTAGGGTTGGGTTGTAAAATTTAAATGTATTACTAGTGCGTTGATGTTATAAATAGCTTTATAAAGGGAAGCAAATGGACCAATTGAAGGAGTAACCTAGGAGCGAAGTTAAAGGTGAGATAGATGGAATCTACGATGAAGATATTGTCGGTGGATAGGAGCATATACAGGGTCGATGGAATCGATACAAAGTAGATAAAAATAAAAAGCATAAAAAGAAATGGAAGAGTGTATGTGAAAGTTGGCAAATAGAATAAAAAGAAAATAAAGAAAAAGGAAATAGGAAATAGGAATTATGGTGTAGATTAGGAATAATGGTATTGAAGTTAGGGCGGTTAAGGGTTGGTGGGGTGTAAGGAGAGTGATGTTAGTTTTCAATTTACAATAAGTGTTATGGGTTAATATAGTTATTAGGTGTACTAGGGAGGATATGTTATGTTGTTGGGATGGTTATTTGTAAGGTTGGAGGAGTTAAGGATTATAGATTAACAAATTATAGAATTTAAAAATTTGTCTGATACTAGAAAGAGGTGGTTGGCCGTGAGGGGGTGTCAGAGGGAGCAATGAAATTAATGTATTTAAATTTTCGTTTGTGCCTGCAATTTGAGATGAACTCATTTTTAGAGTTAATAATGTTTAAGCTTTTAGATGTTGTGGCTATCATAAATGTTTCTAGTGTACATAGTTGGCAGAAAGCGGATCCTGGAGTGTAGGAATTAGATCTTTTTAATATAGTCCAACGTAGGGAGTGTTATTAATGTTAAAGTTTTTTTATTAGATTAGATAGAGAGGTGCTAGTGGCATTGTTATTATTGTGTTTGAAAGAGTAGATATGGTTAAGTAAGCTACACAGAAATCTTTCATGTTTCGTTGCCAAGGTAAATCATCAGGCTAAATGCATGGATGTATTGTTTGCGATTGCTTTTATATCTGTCAAAAATAAATTATATATATAACAACCAATTCTTCGTATACGATTTATACACCATCGTAAATTTCATATTCTTCTTGGGTTAAATCTTATTTCAATCACCTAAATTATTTACAATCGTTTTTGGTACTTATATAGATAAACCCTAATAGCGGCCGATACTGGTTCGATAAATTCCGGTAAGAAATTATGACAACAGCTGCTGTAAAGCTCTATCTGAAAGGCTATTGAGCTCTTTATGTGTACGAGATTTGCTGCCTTAATCTGCTTGCTTCCGATTTTGTGAAGTAGATTTCAATGTCATATATATATATATATATATATATATATATATATATATATATATATATATACTTGCAGGGTCACCCGGCGTTTCTCGGTGCCACTAAAAGCAAAGCAAAAGAGGTTAAAAAGTGTAACAGTCTATATCTACCTGTCTTTCTATCTTTATCTCTCCCCCCTCCCCCGTTTTCCCCACCGTCTTTCCACCCCTCTTTCTCCTCCGCCCATATAGACTGAAAAAAATAAAACTGAGCAGACCACTAGAGCGCTCCTGAAACCACCCAAATAAAATTAAACAGGCCTCCATAGCACTACTAAATCCACCCTTTTCAAGTTTCTTGCCACCCCCTCTTCCATTTGAAAAGAAATATTCTGAAGAGAACGTTAAGAAACAATAAATAAAATCCAGAGTAAGCGTCTAATAATTTTGAAATGGGTCAGCATTTTCTTTTCAAATTAGTACATAATAAGATTGAAAATGACTGAAAAAATAGACCCCCCCCCTGACGAAACCTGGCCCAGTTCACCCTCAAAGAATGAATATATATATATTTTTTAATTTGAGATCTTATTCATCCGAGGCATCGCTCTTCAAGAATATACCAACTTTATTGGTGTTTATTTTGTTGTTTTTTACTTTTAGTTAGTCATACATACACAGAGATAGACAGACACCTTTACTTTATATAACAGACTAGCAGGGGTACCCGGCGTTGCCCGAGGCAAAAGTTTAGCATATTTCTATTAAAACTTCTATTTCTCTCTCTTTCCCCCTCTCCCGTTTGCCCCCTTCCTTTCTAACCTACCTCTTTCTCCTCCACCCAGCCCATTCTTCTCTCTGAACATACACACACAAATACACACACTTTTATAGATTCCTTGAGGAATGAGTCGGCATAAGGGAATTAACTCCTTGAAAAATATCAGAGTTACTTCCATTTAGTTAGTGTCTGAAAAAAATACCCCCTACCTCTGACTAAATCTGCACCAGTTTAGGGTCAAAGGATGAATATGTTTTCTAAATTTTAGATATTATTCACCGGGACAACGCCGAGCAAGAAAATACCAAATTTGCGGTGTGTTTGTTTTGTCGTCTTTGAGTTTTAGCCGTACATACAGACATACATGCATGCATACATGCATACAGACAGACAGATATACAGACAGACAGACAGACAGACAGACAGATAACTGCCCTTTATATTATAGAAGAAGATATATATGTATATAAGAAACTTGAGCTTGAGATATTCGTATCCGGGGTTAGAATCGTACGATCAGCAGTACAGTTACAACATCTACATACTGATGATGATAGGTGAAGATAAAACATATTGTTGTGAAACATTCTTGATCTTTGATGATATGTTATCCGAAAAGTTTAAGATAAAGTAAAGAAAAAAAAGATGAATGATCTTTAATAAATAAATATTTGCATCTTATATGTGGTTTTCAAAGATATTTTTGCTATTTTTAACTTTTATTAAAATAATTAGTAAGCTCCATAAGTTAAGCACACTGAGAGAAATTAAATTGAGATTCAAATTTAGGCACGTTCCGAGTTCCCTCCCTTTACTTAGATAAAAAAAAAAGTGTTTTTCTCATTATTGTGCTTATAAATAAAAATACAAGGTTCATTTTTCTAGCATTTGAAATGAGATTATCGCAGTAAGAAGTTTCGGTTTGAGATATTCAGATCCGGAGGTCGAATCGTACAACAGGCTGAACAGTTACAACATTCATACTGATGATTGTTGGTAAACATTAAACATATATGTCTATGGATATAAAAAATATATATTAATTAAAATAATTATATATATAGTGAGTACCAGGACTGTAGTCTGGATTGAGAAGTCTGGGAAAATGATTTGCTTTTCTTACAGCAATCTATGAAAAATATGAGCCTGAAATTAAAATAAAAGATGATACATTGATAAAAACACACACCACTCCAAGTAGCAAATCCTTTGTTATTAAGTGGTGATCATCTTTAAATCTAGGAGAGTAGAATGTGGACCCTGGTTTTACTTTCGGCAGCCTCATAACTCTTGCTTCGCTTTTTCTGTTCCATGAGACATGTTTCTGATAAAGGCGGAAGAATTGCTGTTTTCTGGGTCAGAATCTATCCAGTTAACACTTATTGTTGACCTTGAAGTGGTATTTCTTTAGCTCCTTGCATAAAATGGCTACATTCCTTGTCTGGAGCAATTTTCATATTAAACTATATATATATATATATATATATATATATATATATATATATATGAGAGAGAGAGAGAAACAGACAGACAGACAGACAGACAGACATTGTACACAAGCTTTTGAACCACCATTAGTAATAATCAACTTTTTGTGAAGTCATTTATAAAATAAAAATGAATGCAAGAACAAACTGAAAAGATTGATATAAGAATAAAGTGAATCAAACTTGACTGAAAACGTTTTGGGATGTCGCATTCTACACACATTACATGTAATCTGTAAACGATGCATTTCTAATAAATGTTTACTTAAAAATGTGTCAACATAGATATTCACAAAGGCATGGTAAATTGCTTAATGCAATTTAATTTTTTTTTTAATTTTCCGTTTCAAAGCAAAATCTATAATCGACTTAAATTTACAATTTCCTGCAAATGAATCCCCTAACTCGCTAATAATTGAAAACTATAATTGAAGAAATAAAACAAAGAATTACAGTTGAAGGTAACCATTCTAAATGCTACAGTGAAAGAGAGAAGCGATTTCAACCAAACCGAAACCCAAAGACTGTTCTTTAGAAGCTTTCGTGATGCAAAACTTGATTGGATTTTTATTCCACCTGATCCTGATAAGGCAATAAAGTTTCGGATCTGCGCTCTAGGATCCCCATTAAACCATAATGACAATTCAAATTGGATTGTGGAAAAGCTTCATGGCATACGAAAACAAGAGAGTCATGTCCTATGATGATGATGATGATAATAAAAATGCCGTGGCACCAAACCAACATTCGTTGGCACCATGGAAAGTGGCTGCCAGATGGTATGAAAGAATGAAAGGCGGAGAAGGGATAGCACCATACGTGTTTTGACTTGAACAAAGAGTATTGAAATAATGAGGAGGTGTATCATCACTCAGATTCCAGGGAAACCACAATCACTGAGAAATAGGTGGCAATGGATGGTTAGAGAACAACAAGTCAGTTACAATGGTAGAGGAATGAAATGGAGGGCATTGGAAATCTGGGGAGACTTGCTGTCACTCACATTTCAGAGAAAGCCGCCGGTTTTTATCAGCAGAAATATCGACTGGTATAAGTAAAAATAATTTTTAATAAATAATTGAATAATCATTGTTTCTATGCAATTATTTGCATTTATTCAGAGCAATATTTTGTCTTTCTTTTTCTTTTTTTCTGGACCAAAGAAAAAATATAAATAAACAAATAAATTGAATATAAATTACATAATTTAAAAAAATCCCGGAAACATAATAGTCCTAATTGATGTCATATTCATCATTTAAGAATATTTTTTCAAAATTTGCTGTCAATTAGACACACATGTGCTGCTATTTATATAGATGTATGTCACTTAATCGTGTATATTCTTTAGCTTCAGACTTGAGATTTGAGTTTAAATCCAAGTATGGTTTAAGAAATACTATTGTTTTTATATTAAATTTACATTTATTTTCTGAGTTCACATTCTGTTTCTATTTTGTGGTGATTTTTGCTTTCTGAATTCAAATTCTGATAAAGTCTGGTTGATATTATATCACCATTAATTTTATTTCATTTCAATTAATTATTTTTAAATGTGTAAGATTTTTAAAATGTTATGTATATTTATATATATATATATATATGGGAAGAGAAGGATGAAGGTAATCCGACGTGATGGGAAAATGAAAAAGGAAAACCAAAAAATGGATGTTTTTTATGTGTATCAACGTTTCGTCTTTATTTATAAGACTTCATCAGGATGATAAAATAGAGAAAAAATGTCATGCAAGTACAGATACATGTAGGGTAGACATATTGGGAGGAAAAATAGAATGAAATAATGGCCACTGCTGGGTGGACGTTCGTATTTGTTGGAGAAATAGAAATGAATGTTGAAGAAAATGAGTGGGGAAAAAAATGGACGGATGGGGTGAGCAAGGACTACTGTGGCTGGTGGTAAGAGAAAGAGGTGGGGGATGAGCAGGGGTAAAGTGGATGACTATATATATATATATATATATATAGTCATCCACATACAGCCTGTTTCGCTGTTTCACAGCTCATCAGCTATATATATATATATGTATATATAAGTAGTTTTGCATGCTAATATCTCTATATAGTTTGTTCCTCGCTTATCCTCTTAACACGCATCAATTTATTTGCGTCTTTATGAAATGAAGTTATGTGAGGACAAACTGTGTAGGAGTATTATCACAAAACGTACTGAAAGTATTCACTTTTTCCAATATGGCATCTGCAGTTGGTCATGTGACAGGTCTTAGTAATCTGTATTGATGTACATACTGTGGTGCTTACATATTTAATAAATCATTCACAAATTCTAAGGTCATCAAACTTGTGGCTGCATTTATGCCTTCTTATCTGAAATAGTTGATAAATATATATAGAAGATATTTAAAAACAGTATAACACAAAATATACTTCAAATATTTACTTTTCCAATATTTCGACCCCATGACGTCAGCATGACGACCTCATGACGTCAGCATAAGTATACAGAAATGGTCTAGTTAGTAGAAGTAGAGAGACATGTTCGAGTGTGAAAGCCGATGTAGGAGAAGTAATAAGTGTTTGGGGGGGGGGAGAAGTTATTCATTGGCTGATAGTTTTCTTTGTAGTATGAAGTTGGGTTGTGCAAAAAGTGGAGGGTAAGAACTGAGTAAGTCATGAAAGGAGAGGAAAAAAAGGAGAAAAAGAAAAAGAATAAAAAGAAAGTTAGTCGTCCAGTTCAATCGTGGTCAATTTTTGTTCTTTTAGGACACGTTATGTGATAATTGAAAATATTTGAAAGAACCTAGGCTTTTTTACTCTGCGGAGTTTTACTTGCGAGACTGAACTTGACTATTAAAATTATGATTATGGAATACCATGTGTGTAAAGAGTGTACTTTTAGTATTGCTTAGAATTACGGCCCTGTTGTGCTTATAGATTCTTTTTTTAAAAACTGTTGGGTTTTCTCGATGTATACATTGCTGTAATCATGACATGGGATTGTGTAGATGTGTTTATGGAGTGAGGTCAAAGTTTTTGTGTTTGTTAAATATACTTTTGATCGTAGGTGAGGTGGATTAAATAATCCTGAAGTCATGTTTCGATAGTGTAGTGTAGAGTTAGTTCTTTTGTGAATTTGTGAGGAGGTGGGGAATGTGGTGGTATTTTTTGGGGGGGGTATTGTAGCAAATGTGGGTGTTCTGTTTTCTTGCATTAAGAATGAAGTGTTTAGCGTATTTTAAAGACTTTATGAGGATTCTATGACATATTCGTTTGTAAAATGTTGGCATTTCATATTCTAAGTACTCTACGATAAATGACTATTCCGAATCAAATTTTGAATGTGTTTTGGTGGTGTAATTTTATTTCAATAGTTATGTCCCTTTAGTCATTATTCTATGACTCTACGGACATACCTATTGCAATCATTTTGTTCACAGCCAATGAGGTTAATGTGAATTTCCTACAAAATTGTTGTTTCTTTATTTGTATTTTTTAGCTCGAAAAACTTTAGTTTTACCAACAACTTGAAATTATCAGTTCATATAATCAACTTCTTTTCGCAATTATTAAGAATCTATTCTTTCAAAATAAGAAACGTGTTTTGAAGGTGCATGATTTGCATAATGGATACATCTTAAAATAGAACATTTCACTGTATAATAAAGACTAGTGTGTATTCATTATATATATATATATATATATATATATATATATAAATATACATCTTCTCAATCACATAAATTCAGTGAGTAAAAAGATGTCGGACAAAACTATTTAAAGTATTTAAGGGTATGGAGAATAGCTAGTTCTATAACTCCGCCATCTAAAATAATTTTTTTTAAAAACCCTTCACTTTATTTCCATAATGAGAAGTTTTCTTTTTTTTTTCCTTTCTCTTTCTACATCGATTGACACTTTATTTTCTTTACTTTTAAAAAGAACAAACTTTCCAGTTTGAGCCGTCTTCTTTCTTTCTGATTTCTTTTTTTAAACTTCACTGACTGAAACGTTCTTTTATATGGACATAAATATGATTATTAGTGCAAACACTAGCAAAGCATAATTTTCTTTCGTCCTTTTTGACGAAGAGTGTACACACGTTTATATATAATTAGTTATACTGAATTAAAATATTATCAGATCTATTGTGTTAAATTACATATTAATATCATTGGGACAAGGTGTTAATCCACATTCTTCCCTAGCTTTGGGTAAATATCAACTTGGATTGTTTACAATAAGTCTTGTATTCTGGCATTAAATAACCCCACCCCGCCTAATAGAACCGGTATTGTCCGGGCCTTTGGGTCTGGATTTACGCCAGTCTATTGGGGGTTGTCCGTCCTGTGCAGTTCTAGGAGGTGCACCCTCCCAGGCTTTGCCTCCCCTCTTTGGGGAGGAGTAAGTTTATTGCTTACTGCCTGAGGCGCCCCTACCGGGGAATGCCGACGGGGCTGCCCAGGCAATTTTTAATGGCCAGAGTGCTCACCTTCTCGGGCGCTGGCTTTTCAAGTCCCACTTTCCCGACCCGATCTTGGGTCACATCTTACTTGTGGGAGTAAGATAAAACTGGCCTTGTGTCTAACTCCTGGGGAGGAGTAAATAAAACCCCAAAATTGGCCTCTTGCCAAGATCAAAGTGTAGTATCTGTTCCGATGGATACTGCACCCCATACTGGTATTGTCTTGTCCTTCGGGGCTTGATTTACGCCGGTCAATGGGTCTGTCCTGTGCAGTTCTAGGAGGTCCACCCTCCCAGGCTTTGCCTCCCCTCTTTAGGGAGGAGTAAGTTTATTGCTTACTGTCTGAGGTGCCCCTACCGGGGAATGTCGACGGGGCTGCCCAGGCAATTTTTAATGGCTCACTTCTCGGGTGCTGGCTTTTCAAACCCCACTTTACCGACCCGATAAAACTGGCCTTGTGCCTAACTCCTGGGAAGGAGTAAATAATAACCCCAAAATGGTTGATATGCTAAAAAACAAATAAATCAAAGAGGATCTGTCTTTGTAATTTTGATGTTTTCAAATAACTGAATCTTTTCATAACATTTAATGATTTGGGGTTCTTCTCAAAATTTAAAAATAGTGTTGGATGAGCTTCTTCAAAAACTGATGATCAGCCACTTCTGAGCTTCATTTCGAGGGGCAAGGTAACATTATTGGAGCAAATACATAGAAGATACTGCCAAGTCTGCTGCAAAGAATGTTGGGTCCCTCTATCGGGATAGAAAACTTCTTACACCTGCAAGTATCTTACATCTCTACAAAGCCACTATTTTCCCATGCATGAAGTATTGTTGCCACACATCTCGCCTGGTGCACCAACGACTAGTCTCTCCCTCTTAGACAGGGTCTAAAAAGAACCTCTGACTTAATAGGTTCCACAGTGTCTACCAAGCTCCAGCCTCTGCTCCATCGCTATAATGTGCATCTCTGTGCTTGTTGTACAAGTACTTTAACGAAATATGCTCCAACTAACTTGCTGCAGTTGTGCCCCTCAATGTAAATGCCCTAAGCAACCTGTCAATATCAGTAGAGGTCCCTCAGATCCCGGAAAGCTTTCTACTCTAATAGCTTCTTTCCTTGAACCGCTTGATTTTGGAATTCCCTCCATGCTCCCTTTTTCCCTCATTGTACGAACATGTAGAAATTAAAATGCAATGTGAACGAACATCTTGCTACACAACTCTCAACTTAGGATACTCCTATCAATCTGGTCCCTAATTCACTGTAGCCCTTACGTCTCAGTCACAATACGTCATGTTTGTAGTGAATAAAAGTAAATTAAATAAAGAATATTTGAGAAGTTATAATAAATTCATACAAAAAAAGGTTGGAGATAAAAAAAATGTTGTGCACAAACGGAAACACATTTGATTTATCCTAATGAAGTTTACATTATTTTTGCAGACAATAATTATAATGGAAATATCTCAGAAATAAGTCCTTTACAAAGAGTACAATTCTTCCCATAACAATGAGAAAATACACGTTATTCACTGTAAAAAAAGAATCATGTGCATTGCATAGTGTAAAAACTTACATTTCCCCGGACGGATATCTTTTACAATATAGTGGACATGAGAAAAACAAGTCGTGTCCATTCGAAGCTAGAAATAGAAAGAGATTAAAATTTCGCTTTTCATTCTCGACCATACGGTTGGTATGAGAATACCAATAATCCCGTGAGAGGATCGATTTCTTTCCAAGGAAGATAACTCTGGAATCGACAGTCTGTTATATGATTACTAAGAGACACTGTAAAATGACATTGGGAAAGGGAAAGTATACCAAAAAGAACGCAATGCATGAGAGAGATCATTTAGATTATGCTGTTGCATCTATAGCAATGACAATCTCAACAGAATTGCCAACAAACTGCAATTGATAAACTTCACCACAAACCAATGTACCAGCAACATAAGAGCATAAAATACAGCAAAAATAATGTTGTTTGACAATACCAGAAAACGATGCTACAGAGATCCATGTACTTATCCCCACTATACCCTATTTCTCACAAAAGAGACTTTGCTATTCTTTCTTTACTCTATCGTTATTTTCATGGCAGATGCTTGACTAAGCTTCAATCTATGGTCCCGCACCCTGTAAAACATTCACAGCAAAAACTCGTCTAGCTACAACTGTGACGCAAGAAGTAATCCCTTCTATGGGAGTTGAAATACCCCACGCTTCGGACTCTTGTACCAGACTTGACGTCGCTTTTTCGAGGAGAGAATTAAAAATCAACAATTGTGTTTTCACACCAAGAATGTGATCACAGATAGGATTGCAGTAAGTAAGACTGTAGCAGCTCCAACTTGACAGGTTGTTGTGACGTCTGAGGGTCCTCAGTACATTTTAAAGGTTAAAGATTGAATTAACTGTCACCCAGGGCTTGTTGAGGCCCGGAACAATGACGACTGTATTCCCTGTGTCTCTTTCTTTCTCTCTATCTTTCTTTCTCTCTCTCTCTCTCTATCTCTCTCTCTCTATCTTTCTCTCTCTCTCTCTCTCTTTCTCTCTCTCTCTATCTTTCTCTCTCTCTCTCTCTCTTTCTCTCTCTCTCGTGTCTATGCTTCGGCGAAGGGAGATTGGCAGTTTGGTGTCTGAACAGATGAGCAGTGTATCTGTAGAGATCTGTACAAGGCAGATGAGTGCATTGATACACTAACCGAACATTTTCGAGTTTAAAAAGAAATGAATAAATATATATATTTTATACATAACGTAATATGGTTGTTCCGTCATTACATAACGTTCATTTCCAGCCCAGCCGTCCAGCCAGATAATTAATTCTCAGGAGAGAATTAATGACACCCGTAGTCCCAGCCAGTACGTCCAAGTACCCGTCCGGGTATAATAAATCCCTACGTTTAAAGGAAATGTCATCTAATCATTGGGATCCGAGGAGCTGGTGTGTGCCATTCCCAGAACGAAAAATTCATTCCAAAAAGTCCTCACGGCAGAAACACATTAAGTCACCCCCCCCCCCGCAATGATAGTGTTACGTCTGGTACTGAGAGACAAAGATTGGACCGGCCGTGACTATGGTCTAAACGATAGTACCACACAACCACTGTCAATAAAATCCTTTTCTCTCTCTCTACCTAAAATTAAACGAAACTTCCATGAGCGAAGTTTCTTTCCTATAACTATCCGTCTGTGGAACACAATACCGCAGGGCTGCTTTCCAGCTGATTACAACATGATCGTTTTCAAGTCCAATGTAAACAAATTCTTGTTGAGCCGCCCTCTTAAATAATCAAATTCTTCCCAATTTCCACCATTATTACAAATCATCAATTGTCTCACCGACTGATTGACACTCATTTAACCCTTATCCTCGAGTCGCCTTTGGGCCTTGATAAGTGCTGACCCCTTAGTAATAAATATATATATATATATATATATATATATATAAATGTATCCATGGAACAAGCGAAAAAATCAGCAAAAACAGGAAAGAGTTCACTAAAGTAGCATAGAGGTCAACCAGTTCATCATTGTATGTATAATGACAAAAACAATTGTTGCATGAGAAACCCAGGAGGAATAATATTAATCATAGAATTGAACCTTGAATATTTGAGATGTTAATATAAAATGAGGTTTTAAAAACAAATAATTTGTAGAATACTTTTGAAATATCCTAATAATCTTTGCATATTATATTGTCCATTGCAAAGGCCAGGGATGAAGATTTTCTGTTTTTATTTTTGTAACACTGGTATATTCTCGAAGAAGGAAGCGGTGATAGATATAATGTTATACTAGTTATTTTTTTACTTAACTCAATTTACCACCAATTCCTTAACCATGAGGTGCTTCCTAACTATCTCCATGGATGGGGCTGATCTCAATACCTTAAATGATGTGTAGCTTAATTAAAATTCTGGCAGCATCTGAATTTAAATTTAAATCTCTTTTTGGCATGTGGCCAAGCTAACTAATCAACTATCTATTTTTCCTACAGGGTTCTAGTTGATCCTCAGGTCATTCCCAACTGCTAAATATTAATTTACTCAAAATAGGCACTTGTCAAGAGGTTGTTTGGGTGAGATAGATGTAGACTGAGTTCAGTGAGCAGCAGTCAGATCTAGACAAAGATAACTTAAAGTAAGGGTCAGGGATGAACCCTGTATTTCAAATGTTAGAATTGTCATTGTAGTCCTTTCTTCCAGGACGGAAAACGAACTTGGCGTACATATGTTACATATCCGAGTCGGTGCATGGAAAGGTTGTTGATAAAACAGATGCACCTGGCGATTGTCAGTTGATAAGATAATTGTCGGATGACCAAAAAGTTATTTGAAAATAAAATAAAAAACTCACAACCAGACAAACACCTGCACAGGAAGAGGCAACATATGATCGATTGTCAAAAGATAAGTTTCTTCTGGATGCACCTGCAAGAATCACTTAAACAGTGATGTCAGAAGAAACAGAGATGTCGGAAAGGTTAAAGGTCATATTGCCAGGTGCGGTTGTGTCATGCCAGGAAAAGATGGACAGATTTTGGAAGTGTCAAATAAAGTTCAAGCTGTCACCGAGTGCAATCTCAATGAGGTCGTCCAGGTGACGACAACATCGTTATATAATAACAACCGAAAATCAAAAGACAGTCAGTTGACGATCGAACTTCGGAGAGAATACACCGTCTAGTTCCCTGTGCACAAAGCCTCTCCGACCACCACCCTCATCGTCACCGACAAATAAATATACATATTATATTTTCCTAAGATACCTGTGTTGTCATTTTTATTAAGCTCCGCACAATACAACACCTAGACACATGTGGGGTATTTGAGAAATGAAAACCACTAAGATGATCACGACCAAGAATATGTAATACAATAAATCATTCCGGATAAAGAATTGTTTCTGGTGAACGATTTTGACGATTCTCTTCCAGCGTATACATCACTGCCAAAGAATATGCAACATAGATAGCAAAAGGTTAAACAAGTCACCCAATTCACATCGCTGTTAGTTTTAAAGAGAGAAAATAATAATTCAGAAAAAAAAAATCCAAGAGAATCGGACAAAAAGAAAATAAGAAATTGTTAAACAGCAACAAATAAAATTGAATTAATCTGGAAGCTTGGAAACTGCTTCCTTCGTGTGAATTAATGAATGTCTTAATTGGCTCCGATCAGTAGATTAACTAATTCAATCCAAGTCGGCAGATAAGCATCCACTCCATCAAAAGTAACCAAACATATCGTTATATATAACAAGTAATCTTCATTCATGTAAATTTAATTTCTGTTAAAAAAAAACTAACAAGTTACAAGCTGTTTGCATGTGATAACACCATGGGGAAAATATTTGATAACTATGCATATATACGTTTATTTTACAAGCTGGCATGCGTTGAATAGGTTTTAGAAATTGACTTCCAAAGTAACCTATCTCTGGCCAGGTCTTTATTTATCCTTCTTTCACTCAGGTTTATTTTTATCACTTCCTCCTATGGTTTTCGTTGGCCTTCCTCTGTGAACTGAACATGCTACCTCAGCTGTTCTACATCTACTAACCTAAGAACTCTCATCCAATCTTTTCAATGTGGCCATACCATCGAAGTCTCCTGTTCTGCACACATCTCCCTATACTATATAATATTCCTCTGAGGTAATCAGATCTAAGCCTGCCTTTAAGACTCAACATTACACATCCATGGTATCATTCTCATATCATTTCTCTCCATGCAATGCATGTCCTCAGCCCTCACTAGCCAACATCAACATCAAAATAAGACAACTGAGGAGGAGAATCTGAAGGAAATAATTGAATCTTTATATTCATAAAAATTAATATATAAAAGTTTGTATGATTAATTTTGTTGGGAAAAGTATGGCTCTTTAGATTTGACAGTGATTTTTATCAAAGATCAAGAGCATTTGACAATATTTATGAGTTGAGGTTTTGTTTTTATTTAAATGTTTTGAACTTTAAAAGTTTTGCTGAGATCGATTAGTCGTCCTATTAACAATCCATTTCTGTGTCTCTATCACACAATCGCAAAAGATTCATAAAAGTAGAGCATTTATTATTCAAACGATTTACCAGTTTACAATGTTATGTCTGTATGGACATAGGTAACTAGCGACAGCAGTATTGCAGGATACGCACCTAGTCCTTAATTATCTTACAACTCAATTCTTACAATTATTTATTTAAAACCATATCTTGATCTACTCCTACCCGCATCGAGGTCACCGTCAATGTGTGTATTTAGATTTGCTGTTCTCCTCTCCGATCTGAGAACCATGACTATCTGAACCTTTAGTTGAAAATCAAACATTTCTTATAAGAGGCAGATAACTAATTCAGAAAACGACAAGGTTGAAGAACATACGTTTATTGAGTCGTACTTGTTAATCATATTATAATCATTTTATATGCGGAAAAAGAGAAAAAGAAAGGGAAAGTCTATTAAGCATAAGTTTTTTGTTATTACAATTTCATTAGTTCATTGTTAACATGTCCGCTCTAGCTTGCTTCCCCCTAAGACTGGGAAACAGTTTTTACCCACAATTCTCTCTATTCTTCTATGTTTGACATCATGTGCACCTACTCTTATCAGAGACTTCCATTCTCATGATACTGGATTCCCAGTCCTAGTAACCTTTGGTAACCTCCTGTCTGAAACACTTCCTGTTTGCTAACCTAACCGTCAATGTATGCACCAGCCAATATATATACTTGTTAACTTACCCACTTCGAATATCAAGTACTGGTATTAACATGCAGATAAATTGATTCTCAACACTCACATTTGGAAATGTTCTATTCTTGTTAATTAATTTAATTGTATTCGGACTATTGTCCTCATGTTCGTTTATATTTACATTATTTACATGTGTTGGGTTGTTATCCTCATCTTAGGGTTGACCTATAGCCTAGTAGATATAATTGTTGGTTAATAGATATTCTAGAATGGATTATAACTTGATTTTGTGTGATCAATCGCAGGTAAGGGGACTTAATAAAAAATAAATTGATGTAAGATTTCTAAAAAATGTAGAATACGGAATGAGAGTCATTTATGGCAGTGGATTAAATAAAGGGTTCAATTTGAAATTTCTAGACAGTTATCAACTACAACAACAAAATGCACCTAAAGAAGCCCGGAGAATAGAACGGCTGAAATATTTTGAAGATGAGTAAAACCCTCCGAAATATGTAATTAATTGAAATAAGAGTGATACTCGATCTCAGAAATTGGAATTTAGATTTGAATTCTTTGCATTTGTATTTAAAGAGGGTGGTGAACAATACTATCTGTCCATCCTGCCACAGTGTAATAATGGACTGCTCCAGATTATAAATAATCCGTTTCTTTTTATACTAACTTCATTTGTCTGCTGAATAAAACCTGAGTAAGGTTTCCATGCTCTGTGTCTTTTATCTTTTACAATAAAGAGACAAAACCATATTTTGCATTGAAATTCCAATAATGAAAGCATTATTCATAAATTATCGAAACTGCATAAGTCTGCAGAAATTTTCTATAAATCTTGAGGGAAAATTAAAAATAAAATTCATGGAGAAAAAAAAACAAATAATTCATTTGAAAGCGGGGAGATAATTTTCACTTGATGGAGGTGAAATATTTTTGTTTCCTGATAGATATGAGCTGGACGAATCTGAGCAGATTTTCAGATTATATATAATAATTACATTGTCTGTCTAGAGAATCAGTGATGAAGATCTTCTTTTCATCTTTTTTCTTTAAAGCTGTTCTTGAAGAAGAAGATAAAATTGGGTACTATTAAGCTTTTGAAATGTCTGAACTTGTGCAGAATAGGCCCTGCTGAGATTCACCAGTCCAGACTATGATGGATATCATCCATACAGCACCCCTACAACAACCCATGAAGGATTATGGGATCGTTTACATTGTGCTTATGTTAATCTTTGTTAGCGAGTCTAAAAATTCTCAAACTTGGCTCAAAATTTAAGAATTTATTTAATTTTGTGTAATGTAAGAATAGTTTAAATCTTATAAAAAATATAGGTAACATTTTTTAAGTGGGGATGTTAATGCTCGCTCAAAGAAAAAGTGAATATAACCTCTGGAAAACAATCCGCATATGTAATCATATAGAGGATCATTACAACCAAATTTGATGTTTGTAGGTCTAATAACATAAAAGTAGTTATCAGACTAACAGGCAATTTTGATATTTTGTATATAGAGAAGATTACCCCGCATAGACTGGTACTTCAGCTAGCATTTAAGTAAACATGTCATTCTATGAAGAACATTATGAATTTTATTCTATAAACAACATTATAAATGTTATTCTATAAACAAAATTATACATTTTATTCTATGAACAATATTATAAATGTCATGTTATAAACAACATTATGAATTTTATTCTATAAACAACATTATGAATGTTATTCTATAAACAAAATTATAAATGTTATTCTATGAACAATATTATAAATGTCATGTTATAAACAAAATTATGAATTTTATTCTATAAACAATATTATGAATGTCATTCTATAAACAAAATTATGAATTTTATTCTATAAACAATATTATAAATGTCATGTTATAAACAACATTATAAATTTTATTCTATAATAAACATTATAAATGTTATTCTATAACCTACATAATACATTTTATTCTATAAACAATATTATAAATGTCATTCTATAAACAAAATTATACATTTTATTCTATAAACAACATAAATCTATTCTATATACAACATTATAAAAATTATATAAATTTTCCATGAAAATGAAAAGAACACGCTTCCTTATTTACAATATTTACATCTTTTGAACTATTCACCTCATTATTTTGACCGCTCTACTCTCCAGCATTCTCTACTCTCAGGTGCATTTTATCGCAGTTGACTGTGCTCTTAGCAAGAACTCGTCTTCTTATCACAACTGAAAAGAACTTTCCTTTCTTTCTTTGTGTGCCTAGCATCAAACAAATTTTCCATGAACAGAGTTTTTTTCCAAGAACTTCCCGTCTGTAGAACAAATTACCACGGGACTGCCTCTCTGCAGACTACAACATGGTCATATTCACATCCAATATCATCAAATACTTGTCATACATATTACTTAAATAAACATTTAAGTGAAAGAAAAAAAAAATTCTTAAGATTGTGTTCCAAGAAGACAATTGTTATAAAATATTACTCCATTCTATGAAATATATCTGCAATAATTTTTCTCACTGAATGTATTCTAAATTTACTGTGCATGATATGATATTTAATATGAATATGTTTTGAACCCTCATGATTAAATGAACTGTTCAACTAACATTATTGCACTCTCTAACAGTCAATTTTACTTAAATCATTTATTTTCATCTTCCATTAATTTTTGTATCTAAGTTTCTAATCAAGAATTCTGTTTTGTTTATCATCTTATTTCAAATCCATAAGCCAAATTGATTGAGATCGTATAGAGACATGTATTTCTTTTGAATTTGAATTAGGTGTCTATTTGCTATTTGGCGTTTGGCATATTTAGATGCTCTGGCGTTTGGCACCTTCTGGGTGATAATGTAGCCTGAAGCTAATATTAAAAGGTTGCACCTCTCTAAAAGAGGAGAAAAAGAAGACAGACAGACAGACTGACAAAATATGATAAATGCATCGACTTACAGGAATTCTGCAGAGAACTGCACAATTGAGAATTCAAACTGTGATGAAAAAAATGAACAGTAAAAATAAAAATAAAATATTTTTTATAGTTTTTTTAGCCCCTAAAAAGCATTAGTTTACATTGGAAAATATCTTCAGGCAGTTGCATTAGATTAACCATTTTACTTGTTTGCAGTCTTTACCTGAGCATGGAATTACCTCGACAGAGAATGTTTATGAATGTATGACGTGTGCATTTATATATTTATATATATATATATATATATATATATATATATATACATATGAAGTAAGTTGAGATAGACAAAATTAGAACATTGTTTATATCAATTTATAAAGCAAACACAGCGATTATTTGGTATACGATCGTTTCCAAGACAATTTGTAAAACAAATTATGTTGTATTATACTTTTTATGACTCCAAACAGTCTCTTCATTAGCGCCCTATCTCTTTCTCTCTCTCGCTCTCCCCCTCTCTCTCTCTCTCTCTATCTCTCTCTCTCTCTCTCTCTCTCTCTATATATATATATATATATATATATATATATATGAGAGAGAGAGATGATAAAATACACTTAGCTTATACCTTACTGCAATTGCACAAATTCACCGACTATCAGAAGTATATCCGCTTGGAATCAACCCAGCTGTTTAATATATATATATATATATATATATATATATATATAAATGATAATTTATTTCATTTTGACTACAAAATTGATTTTGTTTCACGAGAGCAGTTTGAGGGACTACCGATTTTCAGGCCCTGAAATAAAATTATGTGGATAAGGCTCCACAAGGTGGTTTCAAAGATCCTATGCTGATAATGAGAGTCTTGGAGATGAAGAAGATAGAGGACAGTCATGCACTCTTGACAATGAACTTTTAAAAGCAATTTTTGAATGCAACCAACATCAAAATGCCAAGGAAATAAGAAAGAAACTTCATGTCAGTATTTCAACCTTATCCGACCAACAAAATCTGAACCAAAAGTGAAAAAGCTTATCTGACTATTTTTTTTGCTAATAAACACAGTATGTTACAACTCATGCGAACACTGGAGAAAAACGATATTCTTGTGCAGTATGTGACTCTTCTCTTACATAGAATTATACACATGCGAATAGTTTGAATTACCTACTAGACACCATCCTCGAGTGTCTTCGGTCTCTCTGTTCAAGGGTTTGTCAGGACAACCTGACATGAGGATACTTCCTCTGCAAGTAAACCCTGACCAAATATTCAAAATAACATAGTATTCTAAGCCCAAATAAGATCCCCTCGATACGGCTATACACTGCCTTGTACGAGGAATGGTGTCCCTACTCTTAGTTATCTTACCTACAGTAACAGTACTTAGCCAGATATTCCACAAGACCAGAAGAGTTCTTGTCCTGGAATCCGGTAAGACCAAGACACCAAAAGAAAGATATACTGTATATAGTTAAGTGATCATTTGGGGAGAGGAAAATTAATGTTCTTAACTTCTTCATTCAGTCAACGTTTGAGAGATAAAGAGAACTTTAATCAAACACACGGATGTCTATGTATCTCATATAGCGATCAAGTGTTAGTCCCAGGAAGGGGCCCCTTCATTTCTGAGAACTTCACCTGAAGTAAAATGAAACAAAAAAGAGAGAAAAAGTGGTCTCAGTCACGACAACAAGTGCCGGTTCTGCCACATAGAAGTAGAGAGTGTGAGCCACCTGACGTCCAGTTGTAAGGTTCTACTGGGGAACAGCTACTATGCAATGTGACACAGTGGAGTGTGTAAATATCTCCACTAGACCATTTGTAAAAAGCAGCAAGTCTTGGGAAGATATACCAGAAAGAACTGTTGGAAATAAGTCATACATAATCCACCATGACTATGCAATTCCTACAGCTACATACCTAGAAAACTGAGCTATTAAACCTGACATAGTGATATGGGACAATAGGGAGAATGTAGCAACCCTAGTTGAAGTTAGTGTCCCTAATGATGCTGGCTTAAACCGAGCTGAGAGGAAGAATATAACAAAATACCAAAGTCTTATGTACGACATGAAAAGAAACTGGAATCTTAGCAAGATATCTATCATTCCAGTAATTATAGGAGCAACCGGACTCATGAAAAAAAATTGAAAAACTACCTGGCGAATACACCCGGTGAACCAAGTGCAAGAGAGATACAAACAAGTGCGCTTAAAGAGACGGTTAGAATCTTAAATAGATCTCTTGCAAAAACAAAAAGATAAGAAAATTGAAAAAAAGAGAAAAATTCCTATTTTTTTGTGAAATATCTTTTCATGTATTTTTTTCAAAAGCTTGATAAATGAGTTCAATGGATAAATATTTGTTTTTCACTTTGCTGAATGTCAAAGCTAGAAAGTGCATGATTTATTAATAAAACTATTTAATCTTAGCAATGATACTGAATTATCTAACAAACAGAAGGAATTAAACATAGTAGGTTGTCATTGTTTGATGGCATGGTACACTAGAAATAATATGAAAGCAACCTTACTTAAGAATGTCAGTAAATAAGGGAATTGTATTTGAGCTGTTATTATTTTTAATGTATTAACGACTCACCTCCTTATCAAGGCCTAAAAGCCACTCTAGGATAAGGATTAATGAGTTTGTCAGGTGGACGGTGAGACAACACCTTATGGATAGGTAACGATGGTTGGAAGTAGACAGAAATTGATTATTTAAGACGGCGGCTCAACAAGAATTTGTTAACATTGGAATTGAAACCGACTATGGAAAGCAACCTGTGGTATTGTGTTCGACGGATAGGCAGTTCTTGGAAAGAAACTTTGCTCATGGAAGCTATATTTAGTTTTAGGTACACAGAGGAAGAAAGGAAAATTATTTAGAAACGAGTTTTTAATGCGAATAATAGATTGGAGTTCAATTGAGCACTAACCATAGCAACAACCATAGAGTAGAAAGAGACTAGCAATCTTTCTTCTGTGAGAAAGAGGCTGTAGAGAAGAGAAGAGGACATCCCCTACTAGATGTGTCAAAGCAGGAAAGAGTGCTCTGAACAGCACCTCCCCAGATGTGGCAACAGTACTCTCAATATAAGGACTTATTCAACTCTTATACAGGTAAAGGATTGTGTCAGGAGTGAGATACTTTCTGGAACAGTAGAATGATCCAATAATTTTTCCAGCGACTTTGGCAACAGATTTGGTATAAGTTTTCCATTTCAGATCTGGAATGAGGCTCAGTCCTAGACGTTTATGAAAGCAGGAGGCTTCCCCAATGGAAGTCATTAATTTCAATTGGAGTAAAATGAGGATCCAAGCGTTATTGGTGAAAGGAGAGAAGCTTGGTTTTAGACGTATTAAAAGTAACCAGCCACCTGTTCCCCTATTGCACCAGGTTGGAAGAGAGAAAGAAACAGAAAGATCTCGAACATTAATGCTAATATTACTCATTTTATTGGAAACTAGTTTCAAATAATTGTTATTTACAGATAAAGTGTGAAGTTAAATAATTGTTATTCATGGATAAAAAGTTTGAAGTTACATAATTATTATTTACTGGTAAAAATTCTAAGTTGATTTTGTCACCTAAAGTAAAAGAAGCCGGAAGCTAAACTGAATCCACGATGCAGTAGATCTACGAATGGTTATTTTGCCTGGAGAAGCATCACATTTGTTAAGAGTTCTTCAAAATATCCAACTCTGTATAAGCAAATGAGTGTAGGTGCATGCAAGTAGATTCCCTATATCATCTTGAAAGTATACAATTTGCCAATCAAGTGAGAAATGGCTGCCAGTAATCTGTTGAAAGCAACACAACTGTTGTGTTTTCAGAGAAAGGTTTTCCTTTTTTGAACTGCTTATTTTGCCTGGTGGAATTATTCAAGAATTAACATTAAGTAAGGTTTAGCTGTTTCCAAACTTCACCAAAAATCCTTCATCTTTTTAATATTGTTTTTTTTTTTGTTGCTGGTAACTAAGTAACTAAATTTAATTTTAAAACTTGTTTGATTTCAAGTGGACATATCTGAAAATTGTCTGGATTAAAACAATTTTTAAACCATCTGCCTCCTCACGACACCAGGGAGATTTTAAATATGAGGGATCCAACTCCCCACAAAAAGGGACACTTTAAAATAGGCACGAAAATATCCTGGTTTTTCCCATAGGCATTTTCTAAGTGCCTCATGTGACATGCAATAAACCTCTCTATTCTAAAAGAAAGTAACATCTGAGAAAGTTAGCCTGCTCAGATGAATAGCCCAGATTTGTCTCAACAAAAATATAACAACTTCTCTCTCTCTCTCTCTCTCTCTCTCTGTCTTTCTCTCTCATATATATATATATATATATATATATATATATATATATATACTAGAAGAATACCATTTGGGGAATATTGATGTCTAACACATATTGTTAAGATTTCACAAAACTCGGATGTATCTGAATTTTTACAAAAGGCTTTCACCCCCTTTTTACTCCCTTTGGATAAAGCAAAATATATCCCACATTTAAACTCCTTACACCTAATAGCTGCATTCTAAAAGTCATAATGATCAGTTAATTAGTTTAGGCGGGAATTCTGTACATACAAATATATATATATATATATATATATATATATATATATATATATATATATATATATATATATAAGTAAATTTCGCGTACAACAAATTTCAGAGGAAACATTTTTTTTTAATCAATGAAACGGGCGGGTGGAAGAAAAAAGAAAATTGCTAAAATGTTCCTTAAGGCCTTATCGTCTGACCCTCTAAGACTAAACGTCAGAACGATAAATTAAAAACTAAGAAAATCGAATGAGATATGAGGGGAAAAATTGTTTAAGTTGGAGAAAACGATGGAGAGAGAAACAAAAAGTAAATCTCTCAACGTTATGGTGGATTTGAATCATTAAAGATCTCCAACTGATGCTTCAAAATCTTTTGTCTATACAGGCTAGATCGAGAATTGTTAATAACTAACGCCTTAATAATATTCAGATGGTAGTTCGACCTGGCACTGTGTAAAACAGAAAACCACCCATCGGAATACTTGTCAGAACAACCAGGTGATTACCGATGGCTGATTCCTGTGCCTGGAAGTTCCCGGATGATCTCGAAACCTTGTGTAAACGAATATCACGTGGTATGTGTTGGGATATTCTAATTATATATATATATATATATATATATATATATATATATATATATATATATATATATTATGTGTCACTCTAACATCTACTGAGACACGAGAATTTACGATTTGGCAGTTTTGTTTTTTCTTATTGAGTATTATGACATCCGGTTCCCTTGCTTGGATAAGTTTATCTGTTTGTACCTCCCTGTCCCAGAGGATTTTGTGATTTTCGTTTTCCAGTACTGTCTTCAGGTGTGTGTCTGTACCATTTGTATGCATGTTCAAACTGCAATCTTTTGCATAGTTTCCGGTGTACTGCCTTTCCCACACAGTCGTGTCTGTTCTTGTTTTTTTATCGGCAAGTTTGCTGCATTAGATGAGAAAACAGGTACCACTATTACAGTTAGACTTCAGAAGCCATATCTTCAGAATTGTGCTATCCCTAGAATTCTGCTAAACTGTCTCTCATATTTATCTTTATTAATCACATTATTATTATTATTATTATTATTATTATTATTATTATTATTATTATTATCAAGGTGGCCTTGAGGAGTACAAAAATAGAAAGCAAGTAGTTAAGAGGTATGATGTAACACATATTAAAACGTAGACTCTTAAAAAACTAGTAGTAGACTTCTCCCTTTCTCTATGTTCTTCTCTATCTCCTAATAATTTATCTGAGATTATAAAATGAACATGTATTTTTCTTACAAATGACTTCATGCTAATAATTAGTAATTAACAATAATTCGGCCAAACAGATCACCACTAAGGAAGCACGAATTTCTCCGTGCAGAGACGATCGAATAAACCGGCCAAAAGTCTTTCAAAGTCTGTACCTCTTCATATCTTCAGGAATTTCTCGTAAGTTTTAATATTGGTCCTCAAACTAGAAACAATATACAACATTATTAACGTAATTCTTTGAAAATGGCTTGTAAAATAGCCCAAAATACCCGGATAAATGGAAATAAAACCGTGGGAAATTTTATTTTATTTCATTAGTATACGGGTATTTGTTACAGAAAAGGAAAAGTTAAGGAAAAAGACTAAAGATGACCATGACATTCTCATAATATGAAACATTTGTAAATGAAGGCTTGCTGACAAAATATAATTTGATATATATATATATATATATCTATATATATATATATATTAATTGAATGACGTAATAAAATGAGAAATTAATCAGATTTTATTAAAGTTCAAAAACAAGGAGTGATATTGCGTCCTTAACTCATGCCTTCTCAGAGGACCATTACCGCAATGACATTACTGCAGGTAATAAAATTAAGCTTTGAAAATATATAAAAATATATAAAAAATACATAAAAGTATATAAAACATCAAATATGTTGGCCAAAAACACACTTTTTTGTTAAACTTATACAGTTCATAAAGTTTAAAACAATTTCAAGAGAGATGTCAATAAATGTCATAAACATGTCAGCTTCAGCGATTACAGACATTTTTTTCGTTTTTTTTTATTGTTGAGATCTCCCGATCAGCAAAGCCGCTGAGAAATCATGTACTCTAAATGTACAAAAGCAAGGAAATTCCCAAATTTTTACACTTTTATTGTCATTAAGGGTATGCGAGCACAACAGGGCTATGTATTTTACTGGTAGGAATTTTTCTTCAGCGCACCTCACATACTTCATCCACTCATGCATAGAGATTTATACTGTAGTGATGTGATAATGAAATGGTTTGGTTGATATGTAGTCATACCCTTAATGACAATAAAAGTGTAAACATTTGAGAATTTCCTTGCTTTTGTACATTTAGTGTATATGAATTTTCATCTTAACCCTATTAAGCGCATATGATTTCAGTATACTGGCATTGATCATGGAATGTCACTACTTTTGTAAAGGCTATGCTTCAATACAATGGTCATTTTTAAGGTTTTTTTGGAATTTTCTGGAAAACTAAGGTATATGGTAAACTGAAATTAAAATGTCATCAACTAGACCCTAGAACCTCTATCTCTGCCAAAAATCAGCTGAATCCATCAAATAGTTGATGAGATACAGGGTGGCACATACGTACGTATGTACACACGGATAACACAAAATCATGACTGAACTTTCTGGATCTCTGGGTTGCCTTGACTAATGATGCTGAAATTCTACACACTTATAGAACCTATCAAATAAAAATGTTGTGCAAAGTTTTAACTAATTTGGTTTATTTGTTTTTGAGTTATGATTGATCAAAGAAATGAGATTTCCAGCATAGGCCGTTTTTGAAGTCTATTAAAGGATAGAGCGCTCTCGCGCCTCCCTTGATTCTCAATTGAAGATACTTCAAAGTAACACGACTGATTTATTAAAGAAGAAGTATCTATTGCTCTCAAATAATGTTTCGGAATTTTTAATTATATAGTAATAAGTAGAAATAACTAGTAAGACTACCCATCTAAAATACGAATAGGTT
Source organism: Sepiola atlantica (assembly GCA_963556195.1). Lineage (NCBI taxonomy): Eukaryota > Metazoa > Mollusca > Cephalopoda > Sepiida > Sepiolidae > Sepiola > Sepiola atlantica. The sequence goes on along the minus strand of OY744520.1, from coordinate 163,018,775 downwards.
TAAGGCTCCTAAAAGTCATACTAGAATTGTCTGCATGCCATCAATACTTTTGGATTAACGGATGTAAGTCCTTAGTAATAATCAGTTTTAAGTGACAATCCTCAGTGCAGGTGATACTAATAATACAATTACGAATTACTTGAGACTTCATGGCTGACGGAACAAGAGCAAGCTACTCCAGTGATTTAATAAAGAGTTCCATTGTAAATTCTATATAGATTCCCGCGTTCGACATAAAGATTCACCTGAAGAAGGTTGAAGGTTACATCGGCCGAAACGTTGTGAGTATAACATCCAAGATTAGAACAGTAGTCTGAATAATTAAATAATAATAACTCTCAAATAAGTTATTAAAAGTTTTAAAAAATATTAAGAAACCAATTGCAAAAATTATAAATTTAGTCACGGACATGACAGAAATTTAAAGTTTCTCTTAATACATTTCTTTTAATTAAGAGAAAAACGAAAAGCAGCAGACCCCACTGGGATTTAGGCAGATTTCCTGGATACACATTTGAATATTTGTCAGTCTTTTCTTTTACTTTTACTTTTCATCATTAAACTGCAAATGAAGGCAAGTTTTACAAAAATTCTCTGTCACCACATATTCACTTTGGAATAATAAACATGGCAATTAGAATTTTAGATCTCACAGATGCCAGAAACTCCCAAGGGCCAGAATTTGCAATTGGAGAAGAATGAGCTCGAAAAATGCAAGATGGTTGTGTAGTCAAATTTCTTACGCAAATAACTCCCAATTTATTGGATTAGAAATCTATCTTTGGTTATTCATGACAAAATAAAAACGACCCAATAATTAAAGTGTTCAAGCAAAAAGACTTATTCTTTGTTTCATTTTTAAATCTTTCTCTTCAATTTATTTCTGCATTTTGTTTAGTACTTTCAAAATTTATCAATAGCCTTTCTAAAATATTAAAATACCGACATTTTTAAAAACATGGAAAGTTCCAAATCATCAAGAAAATAATTTTGTATTTTATTAAGAAGTTATTTTGCAGCAGAAATAAAAACCAGTTTTGATATGAAACCATTTCATTTAATGACTTTTTAAAAAGTTTTAATTTTGTTGTATCATATTATATGAATAAATGTTTATATAAAATATACATTTAGTGTCTTGTTAGTATCTGCAGATTTGAGTGCTGAGTAGAGAGGTTAAGACGATTTCTACTTCTATTTTGATATGCAACCATTTAGTGACTTTTTAAAAAGTTTTAATTTTGTTGTATAATAATATATAAATAAATGTTTATATAAAATGTACATTTAGGTTTTTGATAGTATCTTATTGAGTAGCAAATTTGAGTGCTGAGTAGAGCTCAGGAGGTTAAGACGATTTCTACTTCTATTTTAATGCGAGGGCATAGAAATGACAATCTGGCACGTTGTAAGATCATCAGGAGGTCTTGAACTTCTAAGTTTCCAGAATATCCATCTGAAAAAATCTAAGAATTATATTCTGATCATCCCAACACATGTTACTTGACCATCTGGAGAAAAGAGTTTAAATAAGGTAAATTCTTGTATGCAACTTTCTAGTTTTCTGTATTTTCTGTTTATATCTGAGAAGTAGTCTTGCACTAATTTTCAATCGTTATTGCGGCTGTATTGCACCTAATCGATGATCAACTTCCACCTGGTATATCCATGAACTACAGAATGGACGGTAGAGTTTATAACGTGAGACGTCTGAAGGTCAGAATTAGAACAAATGTTGATTCTCTTTATGAATTTCAATATGCAGATGATAATGCGGATTGTGCTCTGACTGAAGAGGACTTACAAACCGATTAATGTCTTTGCCGATGCATACTCTAAACTAGGACTAAAAATCAGCGTTCAAAGAACTGAGGTATAATTTCAGCCTTCAGCTCAATATAACAGCAAAATCTCTTCTAATATCAAACTAGGCGGCGAATTGCTAGAAAACGTAGATCGCTTCACGTACCTGGGTAGCCACCTCGCTTCCAATGCCACCATTGACAACGAAATATAATATCGTATTAGGTGCGCAAATGCTGTTTTCCGTCAACTTCGTCTCACTCTTTGATGATAAAGATTTAAGGCTTGACACCAAAATACTAATGCATCGAGCCATTGTCTTTCCAACACTCTTGCATGCATCGGAGACCTGGACGATATACCATTGACATCTTATAGCACTCAAAAAACTGCATCAAAAACTTTTACGAAAATTTTTTTTAATTAACTGGCAAGATTGTCAGTGTTCTGGAAGAGTCTGGTTGCTCTAGTATAGAGGCTTTAGTTGTTAAAAATCGTTTGAGATGGTTTGGTCACGTTTTAAGAATGAGCGACTAGTCCTATCCTAAGAAAATATTTTATTCCAAACTGAATGTGGGAGCTAGGAGGGTTGGAGGATAGAAGAAGCGGTATGAGGATTGTTTGAAGGAGGATATGAAGAGGTGTGGAATTGCTCATACAACATGGAAACCCAGTGCACGTGGAAGAGTGGAGTGGAAGAATAGAATAAGGAGTGGTGTAGAAAGATTTGAAAATGAACGGCGTCATCATGTTGAAGAACTGAAAGCAGCAAGAATAGTGCAGCACGAAAATCAATTGCTAAACGATAATGCATGCCTGATTTGCGATAGAATGTGTGGATCTCGAATTGGACTGTTTTCTCATATGAGAACCCAGAAATAAAGCCCCTGGTGACCCATATACTCGATTCGAGTGACGGCCATAATGATGAGTCTTGCATGGACGTAAGCTAACATCGAGCATAAATTAAACAGACGTATATGCACACACATCATCTAATAAATAAAATGAACTGTCTGCTGGTTATCCACGTTAGACTAAACAATTATGGGGAGATTTTCAATGAAATAGTATATAAAGATGTGATGGCCCAGATACTGACTTAGGCTGTTTAAAGTCAACGGTGAGGGCCATAAAAAAGTTTGATTTACAAAATTACTCTTAGTACACATATTCTGCTATCGTCCACGCATTTATGGGTTCTGTTTTTGCAACAGCTGAAGTCCTGGGTAACTTTAGATAAGTAGTTTTTACTTTTCAAGTTCAGATATGTATTACAAAGATTGGAAGATTTCAGGGACTATTCCAGAAGGTTCTGCAGCCTTGTCATTCTTTATTTTGCCTAAAGCATATTCTATCATGCCTGAACTGATCTGTGGTGCTGGGCCTTGCACTGGTTGCTTTAACGTTAGATGGGCATGGTTCCAGGGGAATGTAACATTAAAAAACGTTTCATAATGCTGTTTCCAGGCTTTATGTTTGGCCTCATTTTAAGCACACATGGCCATCATCATTCTTTATACATTTGACCTATGACATCCTGATTAATTTGATGATATCAAACCCTCACTCAAATCTCTTAATTATCCCAGATACTTAAAAGAATGCCCTCTGCACATTTAACAGCAAAAATACTAAAAATACCATTCCTAATGCACTCAGATCCATAATTTATAAGCAGACACAACGAACACATTTACAGCAATCTATTTCAAATTTGATTTCTGTACTGTACAGGACACTTAGAAAATCTCATTAGCAAACATAAAGACACAAGCTGGCATTTATGTCATCCCTTGCAGTACATGCAGCAATTATTATATTGGCGAAATGCAGTTAATACTGGACAATGATATGATATGTGAGCATAAAAGAGATTTTTTTATTCTATTTTATTTATTTTAATTTATTTTTATTTTGTCACCCCAAACCAGGCATATTGCCACTGATCTGGATATCAACCACTAGACTCTCCTTGTTGGACTAAAAATAATTTCTATACTATCTGCCAAGCTCCAGCCCCTGTCACATCACCGTAGTGTTGAATTCCTGTGATTGTTTTACAAATACTTCCACAGAATGTGCTCCGATGAACTTATTGCACTTGTAGCCCCTTAACGAAAATACACTCAATCCACCGTATATCAGCAAAATTCCACACCTACACTATAGAGATCCAAAGTTCCGGAATATTTACTACTCTGATAGCTTTTTTCCTTGGACAGTTGGCCATTATTTAAAAAACATTTTTCACCCCAAACAAGGCATATTACAACTAAAGCATTAGGGGCTACTGTGAGAGAGACCAGACTTATAGAAGGGCAACCTGAGTGGGGAGTGTGCAGCAAAATGTTTGTTCACATTACATTTAATCTCTGCATGTTGGTAAGGTCGGGTAAACAGAGAGCAGGAGGTAATTTCAAAGGCAAGCGGTCAAAAGAAAAATAGAGCAGGAAATCGAGCATCTAGGGGCATCTACAGTGAAAGGGTGCAATTTTGCTGCTAGTTGAATGAGTCGAGAGTATTTTTTGTTGAGAGGTTACAAGTTCGGTATGTTCATCAGATTACATTTTTTTGGAAGTACATTTAAAACAAGCCCAACTCCCCACTCAGGTTGCCTTGTTTGGAGCGAATAAAATTTTTTTAAAAACCCATGAATAAATCAGTCCAATATTTTATATTTTGAGTTCCATTCACTTACAAATAGATTGGAATATAGGAATTTTTGGTATGGAGTATATTTCAAAAACTTGCTCTGATTAGGTAAAATGAGCCCAACAAACTGGCCTGAAATCAAATATTTTATGTTATACCTTGAAAACAGTGAAGACCAGTGCAATTGATGTAGAGCAACACTGGAGAATAAGATGTTTGAAAGAATCTCCCCATATGCTAGGTGGTTCCATTAACTCTAAGCAAAGTATACATATGGATTCCATAAAAGAACTGTTGATTAAAGAAATGAAATATACAAAGATAAAACAAAACCTTTACAAGAAATCTCAGTAGAGTGGCGTATGAGAAGGTTCATTTCATGCTCTGCACATGATTCTTTATGCCATGCTATGCATGAGTGTTCATTCATTTAAAAATAAACGTCACAGTCATCACTTCATCAGATTTAAGTACATAAAAAACGCCAGTCTGCACAAGACGCAAATAACCAACAATAATCATAGTTAAATGTAGATAAAACATCACTATACATACATGATGAAGACTGGAGGTCATCAAAATAATGCTAACACTTTATCTCAAAAAGTTAGACAAAAATGATCAATTTGGCTCATAGGCGGCTTTCCAAGAAATTATAGTTAAAATGTATTTAGACATGTATATGATATTGAGCAGTAAGAATAATTATATACAATCAGTCATTTATGGGTTCTATCCCGGCTCGTGGTGACCTTTGGCAGATATGTGAAAGCCATTTGCCATGGGTAAACCCTAGTCTTACGTGTGAAATTGGTTATGATGAAACTGTTCGAAAGCAATAAGTTTTCATGACTTGGAGAAAAGTGAGCGTTGACAGAATTTGCCAGTCCAAGACACATTTCATCATATACAGCCCCACTACAACCCCCCGACAAATGGGGTATGGAACCGTTTACTCTTTACCATTGGGTACATGATCTTTGTGAATATTCATATGCAGGGAAAGAAATGCAGGTTAAAACATATTATGGGAAATAACAAATAAGTTTCTTTTTAATATTAATTCTTATTGCAACATAAAGAGGATTATTAATATTTTCAGAACCTATTTTTTCTCCCAAACAATTTGCCAAAGAAAAGGTACCAAATTGTTTTTTTGTTGTTTTTTTTAAAGTTGAAAGTATTAAGATGCAGACTTCCCAATGGAATAAACAAATTGCTCCATAAATGGCTTCCAATATTTCCATCGTGGGATTTAAACCTTTAAAACCCAAACAATTATTTCATGTTCTTCATGTTTTCCTCTCAATTTTTAATGATTTTTTTTCCTTGCTTTGCTCTTTGAAAAAGACTTTTTACTTCATATTCAACTTTTCCCTTTTTTGCTTTCACTTTTCTAAAATTGGACATGTTTTTTCTTTTACCCTTCATTCTCCAACGTCTTTCAGATTAAACGTTTTACTTGCATCTTTACTGAAAATATTTCTGCTTTTATTGAGTTTTCCTTTCTGTTTTATCCCTTCATTTTTCATTCCTTCTTTTTCTGCAATGTCTTTTTTTTAATTGTTTGGTATTTTCTCCTTCTTTCAGTCTTTCATCATTTCCGTTTTACCCTCTTTTTTGCCTTATTGTCTTCTTGCTTACTTTTTTCTGTTTTCCTTTCTTTTTTATCTTTTACCTTCTGTCTTTCTCGATGTCTACCATATTTATTTATTTATTTATTTTTCTCATCTTCCTTTTTTCTATCATTTTCTCCATGTCATCCTTCTCACTTGTCTTTATTGTTTTCTCATGTCACTTTTCTTTCTTGTCTGTTTTCTTTCCTTCTTCTCGGCCCTCTTTCTTGCTCCCAAATCATTTCTTTCTAAATATTCTTTGTATTCTTTGTTGAAATTTTCTCATTTATTTATTCCTTCCTTTATTTAAACACAAAACCTGTTTCCCCCACCCCTTACACCTCTCTTTTCTTTTTTTCTTCCTTCCCAACCTTTTCTTCAATATTTTTTCAAATTTCCCTGACTTATTCAATCAATAATATGTGTTTGTATATTATACTTTCTCTGCAAACGTGTGTGTCATTCTTTAATTATTGTCCCGGATGAAAGAATGAGTAGGAGAATAGCGGAGGAGGAGGGGGGCGATGACGATGATGTGTCCTTCAAAGTAAATCTCCAAGAATTTCAGTTAAGAAATTAAAAAAAAGCAATTTTCAAGAATAACAATAACAACATCATCAAACAACAAATGATCAATAGTAATAAAATAACCGTGATGTTTTACATGATTTTTTCCATATTTTTATTTTTCCTAACGTCATCAAAGATGCCTATGAAAAATCTGTTTTTCAGTGAAAGAAGGGAAATAGAGAGAATCTCATTTCATATATATATATATATTTTTAATTTGCTGTGGAAGAAATATTTTTTCATCCAAAATCCTTTTGAAAATAATATTCATTATTTGGAAGACATAACTTTTATTTAAAGTATTAACAGCGAAATAAAAATAACATGAAATTTACACATTCATAGATTATTTTAATATATATATATATATATATATATATATATATATATTTAAATATGTATATTTGATGATATGTATATATTTATATATATATATATATATATATTCAAATATGTATATATGATTGATATGCATATATTTTTAAATAAATTATATACATATATGTAAATATATATTTACATATATATGTATATGTAAACATATATATGTACATATATATGTAAATGTATATATATATCTAAATATATATCTATATAAATACATTTATATATGAAAATATATATATATATATCGACATATACATCTAAATATATATCTATGTAAATATATCTATATATAAGTATATGTTTAGCATAAATGTTTACTTAATTCAAATATAAATATATATGTAAATACAAAAGTATATATATATAAACAAATGTACACGCATAAATGCTTAAATGTATGTGTATGTATATAAATATTCAAATTAGTATTTATATAATTATACCCACGTATATGCATAATATGAATATATACATATTTACTATTTTAATTATCAGATATCCTCATGTATTTATATGTGTATATAATTAACGTTTTATTCATAAATATATTCCATGATAAATGCCAGTATACTGAAATAATATTCCCTTAATAGGGTTAAGATGAAAATTCATATACACTAAATGTACAAAAGCAAGGAAATTCCCAAATTTTTACACTTTTATTGTCATTAAGGGTATGCGAGCACAACAGGGCTATGTATTTTACTGGTAGGAATTTTTCTTCAGCACACCTCACACACTTCATCCACTCATGCATAGAGATTTATACTGTAGTGATGTGATAATGAAATGGTTTGGTTGATATGTAGTCATACTCTTAATGACAATAAAAGTGTAAAAATTTGGGAATTTCCTTGTTTTTGTACATTTAGTGTATATGAATTTTCATCTTAACCCTATTAAGCGCATATGATTTCAGTATACTGACATTTATCATGGAATGTCACTACTTTTGTAAAGGCTATGCTTCAATACAATGGTCATTTTTATGGTTTTTTGGAATTTTCTGGAGAACTAAGGTATATGGTAAACTGAAATTAAAATGCCATCAACTAGACCCTAGAACCTCTATCTCTGCCAAAAATCAGTTGAATCCATCAAATAGTTGATGAGATACAGGGTGGCACATACGTATGTACGTACACACATATAACATGATTTCATGATTGAACTTTCTGGATCTCTGGGTTGCCTTGACTAATGATGCTAAAATTCTTCACACGTATAGAACCTATCAAATATAATTTTTGCAAGGTTTAACTAATTTGGTTTATTTGTTTTTGAATTATGATTGATCAAAGAAATGAGATTTCAAGCATAGGCCATTCTTGAAGTCTATTAAGGGATAGAGCGCTCTCGCGTCTCCCTTAATTTTTATTTGATTCTGCAAAATATTTAGACGTGAACTAGCTGAAATGTCTACCCGGGGACAGTTTCATTTACACCTATTGATAAATACTACAAACATCGAAATTTGCTGATTTATTTTCATTATTTATATAATTTTTGTAATTTACCTTATAAAACCATGAACATACATGCTTTTTGATATTAAAAAAAGATAAGAGAGATCTGTATAGGTCATGTATTTAGAATCAATTAAGTATAACACAAAATATGTTTACATACGCACATACACCCACACACATCTCATATAGAGAGAGTTTGAATTACCTACTGGAGAGTTTGAATTACGTATAAGACACCATCCTCGAGTGTCTTCCGTCTTTCTGTACAAGGGTTTGTCAGGACAACCTGACATGAAGATACTTTCCTCTACAAGTAAACCCTGACTAAATATTCAAAATAACATAGTATTCGAAGCCCAAATAAGATCCCTTCGACACGGCTATACAGTGGCTCATACGAGGAATGGTGCACCTTCTAGTGATGTTAACTCAAGTAACAGCACTTAGATGGATACTCCACCAGACTAGATGAATTCATGTCCTGGAATCCGGTAAGACCCACAAGAAGCATATACTATAACATAGTTAACTGGTCAATTGGGGAGAGGACAATTTATCTTCTTCACTTCTTTAAAACTCAACGTTTGATAAGTTAGGGAGAACTTGAATAGAACACTCGAATATCTGTGGGTCTCTTGTGGGGATCAAGTGTTAACCTCAGGAAGGAGCCCCTTGATTTCCGAGAACTTTGACGACTGAAGTAAAATGTAACTCACATATATATATATATATATATATATATATATATATATATATATATATTTGTTTATTATCTATGTATGTATACGTTTTTTCCTTTATAATCGGAACTATATATATATATATATATATATATATATATATAATCAAATATGAAACTAAAAGTAAACTTTTAGTAGATAGAACGTATAGTGAAATGGTTTAAGCTCAATATACGAGATAGAGCAATTATAAAGATAGATGAAAGAAGAGTGATAAACATGTACGAATGTCCAGATTTATTTCAAACTTCAATTGTTCAATGCAAGGTATATTCTGTAATAAAATTATGTTTATTATTCTTTCCTTAAGCAAAGGCTTTTCAAAGATCGAAATCTTATAATCAGAGGAATTATATAGATAGATAAGTTGGCAGTGGAAAAGCCAAAATTCAACATTTGAAAAAATATTAAGAAATGGAGAGTGAAAAAAAGTTTGTGTAAAAAAAACATCTCCATTTCTTAATATTTTTTCAAATGTTGAATTTTGACTTTTTCACTGCCAACTTAGCTATCTATATAATTCCTCTGATGATGAGATTTCAATCTTTGAAAAGCCTTGGCTTAAGGAAAGAATAATAAACATAATGTTATTACAGAATATACTTTGCATTGAACAATTGAAGTTTGAAATAAATCTGGACATTCGTACATGTTTATCACTCTTCTTTCATCTATCTTTATATATATATATATATATATATATATATATATATATATATATATATATATATATAAATATATATATATATATATATATATGTTATGAATAAAATATTTCCACTGTTTGAATGCATTTTAAATTTGTCATTTTTTAAGCGGTAATGAGATAATTAAATGCAGACTTTTTTTTTAAAATAAAATAAAATAATTTTCATCAGGAGGATACAGACAATATTTTTTCTTTCTTTTCTTTTAAGCGACATGTTGTCACTTAGTCTTGAAGTGACAACATCTCCGCTTAAAAAATAGAAGATTCTTTTATGAATCGAAAATTTAATTTTAAATAAATAATATTTTATTTTTAAAAAAAGCTTGCATTTATTGGCTTCCTTACCGCTTAAAAAAAAAAATATATATATATATATATATATATATATATATATATATATATAATTAAGTTAAAAAATATTGATAACATGAACTTAAAACCAATATTTTGTTCAAAAGTGCTCAATACAAAGTAGAGCTTTTTATGAATAAAAATAAAATCATATAAAATTATAGACTATGCGTAAACTGTTTATAATGTTTAAAAACTAATAAAATAAATAAATAAATAAATAAAATATAATATATGAAGGCCAGGAAATAGATATATCCATATACGAAAATATTCAAACCCGAGAACGGGAATATATAGTTTCTCAAATTGGTATAAACAGATGAGTTTTTTGCCAGGGGCTTGATGTGATTTGGAGATTAAAATACGTTTTGCAGTTGTGTATGGATGGGAGACAACCAATCAGAGTATGGTATTCCATATCCTGCGCTCTGATTAGCTCAGTGACCATAACATCAATCTCTGCATATCTCTCACATAGCGTACATTCAGGATCCTTTCTTGTCAATTTCACATCGACGTGCGATTGCTACACATACGTGTTTTGTTTATGTGAATCATCCGTGAAAGTTTTACATTTATTTCAATCCCTGCTATGCTGTCCAACTGTTCTGCACCTTGAAAAGTATCTGTGTATTGAAACAAGTAGAAGAGAAAGATGCTAACTATTGCAGGAAAAGTGGAATTTCTTGACATGTTAAGACAATGGAGAAGCTTTGTTGCTTTAGGCTGTCATTACAGCATCAATGAATTTTCAATCTGATATATTAAGAAGAACGAAATGAATATCAGGAGGACAACAGCCATGTTTTTTAACATGACTGCAAAGAGGATAGTAATGTCCCATAATATGAACTTTGTAAGGATGCAGTTTACATTAGCTCTGTGGATCAGCGATTGCAGAAAGAAGAGTATCTTGCTGAATACCAACGCTGGCACAGCTTGAGTAGGTGTGTTCATCCCAGTCGAGAATACGTCCTCGACAATCAGTCCACCAGTGGCCTTTCTTCTGTCGGGTTTAGGGTTAGGGTTCTTATCAGTCCTAGGGCGTCCCCCCTCCCAGGCTTTACCTTCTCTATTTGAGAGAGGTTAGTTTATTGCTACCGGGAAATGCCGACGGGACTGCTCAGGCATTTTTTGTAGGCCAAAGTGCACTTGGCACAGTACGCTAGCTTTTTCAAAACCTCACTTGACCTTGTATCTAACCTCGTGAAGAGCAGGTAAATAAATCATCGACATCTGCACAAAGGCCAATGAACTTTACAATACTTTTGCTGAAAACAGTGACGATCACAATGGCAGGACCATTGAGTATTTATTCACCAAACAAACCCCATTCAGTGCCAGGAAGGGCTGGTTTGATAAGTATCAGAATTGTATTGAAGCTGCATCTGAATGTAGACTTTCACAGGGATGACTATATAGCACTGCACTAAACATTGATCTTGCTTCGGACGTTGTCTTGATAATTATCCTTTTCTACCTGAATTACCACCTGGTTAAATGTACACCTTTTGCAATATACAACAGAGTCGATGAGGATTCGAAGGTTACAACATAAAGAATGTGTGAATAACAAATTTAAAACTATCATCGAGGAAAAGGACTATGGGCCTGAATAAGTCTTCAACATAGACGAGATGAGTCTATTCTGGAAAAGGATGCGATTTTGCACTTTTATTATGAAGTACAAGACAAACTCCAAGGCCTAAAACGATCATGTAACTTTTGTGATGTATGGGAATGCTGCAGGTTTGAACTAAATATCCGACAGTATATATAAATAATGACTAGAAAATCTATCCATGTGAAATAGGCTTTATTTAATTTTCATGGGGTTTCGGTATAATTTACACTTTTTCAGATATATAAAAATATGTTTTTACATCTGAAACAATATTACAAATGAAGAAAGAAATTGATTTGGTGATTCTTTTACCAGACAAGGAATCAGGTCAGATGAACGCGTTTCTCACTCTACTTTATATAAATAAAGAAGATAAGACGGGATAAGAAGACGATATATGATGACTAGAAAATCTTCTTATGTGAAATAGGCTTTATTCAGTTCATCCATTTATATCGTCTTCATATACGTAAGAGCCAAGAAAAAAGATGTTTTGTTTATATCAGAAACAACATTACAAATGAGTAAGGTAAATATTGAGAGCAAGAGAAAAATAAAAAAACGAAAAAAAGAATATTGTATATTGCTTACATCGACCTGATGGCTTCTTCATAGCCAAATGACATATCACTAGTAAGAAAATGGTGGTGGTGCGGTGGTTTGAGATGCAGGCTTGTGTTCTGTCAAGACTATTGCATTACTTTCACTAATACCCCTCATAAAATGTATGACTGCATATGTCCTGTCTCCAGATATGGGTAAAATAGTAGAGTATTGATTTACTCCTCTCCAGGAGTTAGGCACAAGGCCAGTTTTATCTTACTCCAACAAGTAAGATGTGACCCAAGGTCGGGTCGGGAAAGTGGGGTTTGAAAAGCCAGCGCATGAGAGGTGAGCACTCTGGCCATTAAAAATTGCCTGGGCAGCCCCGTCGGCATTCCCCGGTAGGGGCACCTCAGGCAGTAAGCAATAAACTTACTCCCCCCCCAAAGAGGGGAGGCGAAGCCTGGGAGGGTGGACCTCCTAGAACTGCACAGGACAGACCCATAGACCCGCGTAAATTAAGCCCCGAAGGCCAAGACAATACCAGTCTATGGGGTGCAGTATCCATCGGAACAGATACTACACTTTGATCTTAGCCAAAAGGTAACATGTAGAGTAGACAAGACTATTTTCAGAGAGAAAGAAACTCAGCTGTGTCTGTTACATGGCACACTTTATATTCTGGAATCATAACCATCTACCTGATGGAGAGGGTGGGCCTTGTATTCCATGATACATAATCAACTTAAAACGAATTTATGCATTAGAATGCTGTCTAATAGTGACTTGCATGATGAAGATGAAGATGACTTAGCTGTGCAGTATTGATAACGATGATAAATGTACTGCAGAGACAGAAAGATAATTACCATTCTTCTGAATGTACGACTGCCTCAAGAGCTTCGTCAGGTGGTGTTAGTCTTTGTTTGCAACTTCAATTTTCGCCAAAGGCATTGCTTGATTTTGCTTGCGAGTGAAGAAAATGGTTATGCAGAGTTCTGGATGCTGTTTCTTTTTCTGCGGAAGTAGTTTAATATAAATCTTTATGCAGCCCGCGATGGTATTGTCAATAATTAAATATGAGAGAGAAAGAGGTGAGAAAAGGGAGAGCAAGTGAAATGGGATAGAGAGGAGAGTGAGAGATAGAAAGAGGAGAGAGAAGGCAAGAGAAGGGAAGAATGAGAGAGGTGGGAGAGAGTGGATCTATTATGACATGAAAATGTCTTGTAAAATCCTTTGATGTTTTTAATATTGGACATATTGAAAAGTGGGTGCTTCGTCTATTGATTCTGTAATACATTAATACTGTTGAACCTGTCCGTCCAACCATTTACTTTTTTACTTTTTATCTATCGGGTACCAATGTTGGTCCAATGACTCATGGGTTGTCTAGTATATATATATAGCCGGAAAATTCCCCCCTCCCGGGATGAAACGTGGTAGCCTCTGTGTAGCTTAATTGCCATACATGTATTCTCATAGCTTACTATATATATATATATATATATATATATATATATATATATATATATAGTCAGACATTTTTCAACCTCATGTTGGCACTCTCTAAGGTTGAAAAATATCTGACCGTGAATTTTATTCGCAGTGTGTTTTGAAGAGAAAATGGATGTTTTTCTGTAAAAATATCCAAAGTAAGTCAGGTTTTTTTATGTGTAAATCTGAAGATTCATCTTCTGTAAAATACGGATGTTGTTAGTACTAATGTTCTGATTGTATTGGCTATGAAGAAACAGCTGTAATTAAAAAGAAAGATAAATTTTGCTTGATACAAAACCTTTTATTTGTTGAAAAACATGTACCTTTATAACTGCTCAGGAATTAAATATTAGTAGTTTGAACGTCTAATATCCAATGAGCTTACTACTTGGGTTGGACTTTAGAAGCAAAATATATACATTATATATATATATGTGTGTGGGTGTATGTGTGTGTATGTGTGTGTGTGTGTTGTGTGTGTTTGTAATATTATACATTTAAAGATTGTTAAGCATATATAGGTATATTTAAATAAGCCTAACCCTAACCCTCACATCTAATCATGTACACACATTCACTATTTCTCTCATCCATACATTAATATAAAACTCATAAAATATGAATGAATCACTTTTGTTTCCATTTCTTCCTTATCTTTTCATTCGTGCATAATATCCCAAAACTCTTAATTATGCAAATGTTTCATTTTATTAACGCTGCAATCTAATATGCATCAAGATATTCATCTTACAACAAAAGTATCGATAAATACAAGACTTCAATGCATACAAGCTTTCCATCGTCAGCTTTCATGTAAAACAAAATATGTTGATAAGTTTCGTCGGCTAATTAACTTATGCTTCTGTCTTTTATGAAAAGGTTTGTGGCACTTTGTGATCAAATTAAAAAAAAAAGATAATATAAATTTAACTTAAAAATGACGTCAATAGAGGTCGACTAAGAATAAAGTTTCATACTTCCCTGAAGAGAAGCAAACACGTTATTAACTCAAATCTACATATAAATAAAGGGGTTTTATGAGTTTGTCTGTATGTGTGTCCGGCTTATACCTGACAACTAGAATATTTAGACAAACACACACGCACACAGATATATGTATATATGTAAATATATATATGTACTGGCTCATACGAGGAATCGTGCACCTTCTCCAAGTAAGGTTACCTCAAGTAACAGCACTTAGCTGGATACTCCACCAGACAAGATGAATTCTTGACCTGGAAACCGGTACGACTAAGAGACCACAAGAAAGATATACTATAACATAGTAAACTGGTCAATTGGGGATAAGAAATATTAATGTTCTTCACTTCTTTTCTAACTCTTAGTTTGAGAGGTAAAAAAGAACTTCAATGGAATATTCGAATATCTATGTATCTTACATAAAGATTAAGTATAAGCCTCAGGAAGCGTTTCCTTGATTTCTGAGAACTTCAACAAGTAAAATGAAGTAAAAAATATGTATAAATTATCACGTGTGACTGACATGGTGTTTTGAGTTATTTCAATTCTAACATTAGTTTTACTCTATACCTACATTGAGCTTTCCAACAGAAGGTATATTTGTCAAGGACGATACATCCGACTCAGATCTACTATCCTATATACATATATATATATATATATATATATATATATATACTAGTTGTATCGACCCGTTACGTCCAAATATGTTTTTTTTAAATAAATATTTCTATGTTCATGCCTTCTTTGTTATGTTCAGTATGAAGCTGAAAGTGAATATGGTGTTCATTTAAACGAAGTAAGACACAAGAAAAAAGAATGAATACGTCCATAATCCATCAGTGTCTAAATTATAAAATAAGCTTTGCGTTTGTTTATAACAAAAAAAAATGTGTAACACTAACTCTTTATAAAGAAAAATAAGGAACGCTAACTCTTAATAAGAGTTATTTATTTGAGCTGATTTTCATTTTCAGATGTTTATTTAAGAATGTCACCATATCACCAAACTGCCGGGATCTGGTTAAGTATGTTTTAAATAAATTATTATGATAATAACATAGTACGACTATAGCAACTGAAAGTGGATTAGTCAGAATCAAAGTTTAATTTGTCAGCTTAAATCCTATTAAGGTCCAACTTTTAAAATCCGGCTGACATAATTATATATATCAGATATAGATATACAGATATAGATATAGAGGTCTTTATGCTCACAATTTCCACAATCTTTTAGTCATCTTCATACTATCTATATCATACACAAAGTAACAATGTCTTTTTAGACTCAGTCTTTTCCGGAGAACTATTTTAAAAAGTAAGCCACATTAGTATAAAGAGGAGAAATATATACCCATAGTTATCAAATATTTTTCCAATGATGGTACAACGAGTAACAACCTAGCATTGTTACAATTATGTTAAACATATTAACAATATATTCGGATACTTACAATTAAACTTTTTTTAAAATAGTTATATAAAAATGGTTCAATTAACCAAATAAAATGTTGTTACTGAATCAATATTAGCAATCTAATGTTGATAATCTTGTATTATTAACGTTGGATATTAATTACCGTAAAAATAATCACAAAGCAGCCAAATCACACGATTAGAAAATTATTCTTAATTTTTTTTTTTTAGAAAACCACAACAATGTGTTTTTTATAATAAATACATTTTATTTAATTCTAAGCTTTCGAAAATTAATATTTTCCTTGTTAAAACAAAAAGTTTTCCCTTTTTCCTTTTCATCGTCCGATGGTAAGTGGACTTCTTGGTGTGAGAAAAAACAATCCGGTTATGTCTATTCTATGCTGGTTTTAGACATATTTTGCTTTGACTAGAAAAATTCTAATTTCCGAAAGCTTAGATTAAAAAAATACATTGTTATGGTTTTCTCAAAAAAATACTCTTACGAAACAATGTTTTAAAAAATATGTCTACACTTCTATTGATTTATTCTCAATTAATTTTCTGTTGGGAAACGAGTAACCTAGAATTTTATTAAGGTTATTTCGCTCATGTTGAGTAAGATTCGTGATCTCCAAATAAAAGTGCTTCAATCAGAAAACAAACTTCTTGACCTTGATGTGGGAGAAAGAGCAACTCTTCTTAATTAATATGTCGTGTATTTCAGAATATATATATATATATATATAATAATAATAATAATAATAATAATAATAATAATAATAATAATAATAATAAATCTGGGTTGATCAACGTTCGTTCGTTTCCCTAAGGCTTTTCCTATATATTTTGATCACACAAAATAACCTTGGATATGAATTATTATTAAACATAATAAAAATCAGACAATTGAAGAAATTGCAGAAATAACATTTGAAGGAAGGAAATTATTTTTGTAATGAATATTTTTAATATCCACATACATATATGTTTCGTCTTAATTAAGACTGATAAGTATGGCTGTATATTACTATAACACCAGTCTCGGTATTCGAACACCAGACTAAAGTCAACTTTGACATCCACCCGACACCTTATTGAAAATATTTTGAAAAAATAATTTGAAATAATTCTGTAACGAATGGATAGACCAAATTCAAAGATGATGTGTGTCCTTTGATTTCCAAAGCCGATTTAAAAAAAATGTTTTGCACATAAAACTGTTTTTTAGTAAACATGTGTGTATAATGAAAATAAATCGTAAATGAAACTGTGCATTTTTGTAGAAATGTTTTTTTTATTAAAAATGTGCTCATAACAAAACTTGCTTTTAAATAAAACAATATATATTAGTAAACCTTTTTGTAAATAAACCCCTCTATTTTAATAAAAAGGCTGTAAAGGCATAGTTACAACTGTACATGTACGCCATTAATTCATAATTCAGCCAAAAGTAAATAAAGGGGTGTTAAGGGAAAATATGTCGTTTTGGGGTCGTTGCCCATTCTTGGGTGCCTCAAATACATGTAATCCATATGTTTATATATTTCTATGTACAGGATTCACTTCTAAACTAATTAATCGATCGTTTTGAATTTTCTAACGCATTGCTAGGCTCAGAGGTCCAAATGTTGACAATATTTAGTTTAATTTAGTTTTATGCAAAAGGGGTTAAAAACAGGCGGAAACCTATCGTGAAAATTCAGATACATTCGATTTTTTGTAAAATTTTAACAATAGGAATTAGACATCAATTTATAAATATTCACCAAATTTCAATTTTTGGGGAGTATTTCAAAGGGTTTTTAGGGGCAAAATATAGGCACAACCTATCATTTGAAAATTCAAATATTTCAGATTTCCAAATATTTCAGATTTCCAAAATTTTAATTTCTTCTGAAGACCCCATAATCTTAAGCCTTAAATTAAAATTAAAAGATGATTTCTTGTCATAGAATCCAGTAAGACCAAGAGACCACAAAAAAGATATACTATAACATAGTTAACTGGTCAATTGGGGATAAGAAATATTAATGTTCTAAACTTCTTTACTTACTCAACGTTTGAGGGGTAAAGGAGAACTTTAATGGAAGACTCAGATATCTATATGTCTCATATAGAGACCAAGTGTTAGCTCCAGGAATGGGGCCCCTTGATTTCTGAGAACTTAAACTGAAGTAAAATATCAAAATAATAATTTGTATAAGGAAGTGTTTGATAAAGCAGATCATTCTGTTACTTGGCGTTTTCATCATTCTTTGTTTGAACTCCTGCAAGGGAAATATTTATAACTAGCTTGTACCTCCTATCTGGGAATTTTTGAAAAATAAAATCTTTTCTTTCTTATTTCAACTAATTCCACATTTAATTTTATTTCGTTGCTCATCCATCCTTTCATTTTACATCACTATTTAAATTTTTTTTAACATAGTTCACCCAAAACAAGGCAGGCTGCCACTGTAGATGTAAGGGGCTACTGAGAAAAAGGGAGAAGGTTTGGGAGGGTCAACCTAAATTGGGAGCTGCACAGTGAGATGTCTGTTTACATTAGTTTTAAATTTCTGCATGTAAGTACCGCCGGGGAAATAGGGAGCAGGCAGGGAGTTCCAGGGGCCAGCAGCACAAGGAAAGAAGCTATTAGAGTAGAAAGCTCTCCGATATTTGGAGACCTCCACAGTGAATGGATGGGATTTAGCTGATTGTCGAGTTGGTCTAGTGAACTTATGACGAGGGGGCACCAGATCAGCCAGTTCATCGGAGCATAATTCATTGAAGTATTTGTAATACAAGCACAAGGATGCTACAATGCGGCAATGGGACAGGAGCTGGAGCTTGGTTAACAATGAGGGACCTATTAGGTTGGCGACTCTTTTTTGGACTTTGTCAAGGAGGGAGAGACTCGTAGATGATGCACCAGCCCAGATGTGGCAACAATACTCCATGCATGAGCGGATGATGGCTCTGTAGAGATACAGGATAATGTCAGCTGTGAGGAGTTTACTAGCACGGTAGATAGAGCCCACCTTCTTTGCTCCAGCTTTGGCAATGTCTTCAATGTAGTATTTGTTCCAATTCATGTTGCCTGTGAAGGTTAGACCGAGGAGTTTGAATGTTGAATTTTCAGGTAGGGTGTTATTTGCCATGACAATAGGTAGTTGGAGAGGTTTCTTGTAGTTATTGAAGGAAAGTAGCTTTGTCTTTGCGGCATTAAAAGTTACCAACCATTTATGACCCCAATCCACTACAGTCTGGAGGTCATTTTCTAAGGATTCAGCCATTGCCTCAGATATGATCGCGTCTTTTTTGCCCACATGATGAGAGTAAAGCGTGGTGTCGTCAGTAAATATACCTATCTCAGACTCTATGTTATCAGGGAGATCGTTTATGAAGATCAGGAGCAATAAAGGTCAAAGGATAGATTCCTGGGGTACACTAGCATTTATGTCATATTTCTTAGATGAACGGCCATCAAGGACAACCTGGATCTTTCTTTTTGTTAGGAAGGATCTAATTATATTAAGTAATTGCCCAGTAATACCGTATAAGCGTATTTTCAGGAGAAGCACTTTATGCCATACTTTGTCAAAGGCCTTGGATATATCAAGCGCTACTGCCTTAGCTTCACCTGCCTTGTGCCGTGTATGATATATGCGTTCAGAGATGACTGTTAGGATATCGGCAGTAGATAGTGCTTGTCTAAATCCATACTAGTGGCCAGAAAGAAGTTTAGCATTAACTAAGTGCCGGACTATAGCTAGATTGATCAAGGATTCAAAGATTTTAGCAAAGATTGGGAGTAGACTGATTGGACGGTAGTTCTGAGGATCGGTTCTATTCCCAGAATTCTTGTAGGCTGGTACCACAAAGGCAATTTTCCATCTATCGGGGAAGCAAGATTCAGCTAGGCGTTTATTATAGTGTTTGGAGAGGACAGGGGTCAGTTCAGCAGAACATTTCTTTATTAATATTAAAGGTATAAGATCAGGCCCACAAGCTTTGGAGGTGTCACGGTTTTTTATGATGTCTCTGACCTGGGATGGGGTGATGACCAGGTTATCAAGTGTGGCTTTGGTTCGCAATGGGAATTTGGGGAGGGGGTGGTTCACTGAATTCAAAGTGGAGTTAGAGTCGAAACGCTGGCAAAGTAGTTCAGCCTTATCAGTTGCCGTGCAAATGACATCATTGTGGTTTGATAGTGGAGGAATCGTTCACTACACTATTGTAGATTTTCCAGAAGTTGCAAGTACCTAGTTTCTGTGACTTAATGCGTTTTTTTTTTAACTCAGTATACCTTCTCTTTGTTTCACCTATCACGGCCTTACAATTATTTTTTGACTCTATAATTTTCTGTCTATTAGTAACTGACTTATGGTGGCCGAATTTACGGAATGCTTGCTGCCTCTCAGCAATGGCAGCTGCACATTCCAAGGTGAACCATTGGGGAGAGTGGGGCTTTCTAAAGAATTTTCGCATGAGGACATAGGCTTCAAGGCCTGCTTTGATCCATTCAGTTAACTCATTTGCACACTGGTCAGCAGGGAGTGATAAGGTTTCCCTCCATGGGGCGTCGCTGAGATGATCTCTGATTGACTCAAAATCAGCCTGCTCGGAGTATCTCGTTATTTTGAGCAACGGCTCACCAGCTTTTGGACGACTTTTTAGGGTGATATGAATCATTAGCACAATGTGATCAGCATTCCCGAGTGGGTTATGAGCTTTCGCCATTTTCTAGGGGCGTTCATACAAGGTTCGATTTAGTCTGAAAAACGGATAAATTTTCGAAAAATGTTCTGTGCTATTCTGCAGAGCCTTTTTTGAAAATTTATCCATTTTCAGACAACCATGACCTTGTAGAAACGACCCGCTAAAATAAATTCCCTTGCAAAAATTACCCCTGTGAGTGTTAAGCTGTCAACCTGCATTGGTGTGCCTTCACTGCACAGCCCATGGTCGTCCACTCGTTTTGCTTGTCTGATTCTGTCTTTTGTCAAACTATGTTATGGAATCTTATAAAAATATACACACACACATTCGCCTTAATTTATATAGATGATGCTTGGAATAAAGGTAGTAACAGTTTATGATTCTTTTTTCCTCATATGCGAAAAATTCCGAAAGTGTATCGACATTTTGTTCAAGTTAGTAAGTCTTTTTGGAAAGGGGATATGTGTTAATGGATACCATCAGCAGAGAATATTGTATATTTGAAAAGTTATTGCAATTCTAGAACCTCACTTCAGAGGTAGATGAGCCATTTCCATTGATGATGCATCGGAGTGGCGGAAAAGAAGCAAGAGATAGAAATATTTCAAATGAGCCATTTCAAAGAATGCCCAATGACATGTAGTAAAAGGAAGGAAATCTTCTTAACTTTATCTTCGTAAAGGCAGTCCAGAGTAAGCGTAATTTGGCCCTTTGAGAGCAATCTGAAGTTCCTTTTGGTAATATTTGCCATTTCTTAGAATGTGGTAAAAGAAAGAAAACCTCACAAGTTGAAAATATTGGAAAGATTAGAAATGTTCAGAAATGGCAGAGAATAGACAAGAACCAACGTTGTGTTATGCATCCACCTAAGAGAGCGCTCAAAGCTGAATGTTTTATGCCAGACTAGCGCTGCTGCAAACGGAAAATAAAATAATATGAGATTGACCTTTGAAACAGGATACGAACATGGTAATGAGTACACGAGCGAAGTAGCAAACACATTTAAAGTTCAAAGGATGAAAGTCCATAGGTGAAAAGAGAACAACAACATTATAATTGGTCTTTTATTCTTTGACCAAAAGACTAATCAGTCAGCGAAAACAGAGTTCTCATAGTTTTTCGATAAGTTGAAAGCATTACAATTGTAGTAAGATAGTACATTAGATGTGTTATTTTCCCAAGAAAAGAAATTTCCACTTTGGAATTAGATTAGATAAAAGAAATCTATGCAAGAATGTGGCGTAGAAACACAGACAGTTGCATAAAATATAAAGGATGTGGCCCAAAAAAGCTAATTTAGTCACTCTCTTTGCTTTGGTCTGTTGAACAGGACAGGCGTGTTTTCGGAGATCTTCTTTTTTCCCACATGGTGGATTGTGAGAAATACTAAGAATGTAATATTACTTTAACCATGTAAAGAAAATATAATATGTATTATACTGAAAGCAATTTAAAGAAATACAAATTTAAAAAATAGTAAACCTCAAAACGAATATGTGCTGTTGTTATTACTATGACGAGACAACTATTACAACTGCTGGTACGTTAAAAATGAAATAGAAAGGCAAATGTACAACCGCTTTTATGAAGAAGAACAAGAAAGGAAACAACTTTACATACATGATGACTACTGCTGCTAGAAGAGAGAGAACACCTCTATCCGCACGATGACTACAACTAACATCCAGACTTTATAATTATTAATACTGCTGCCAACGTGTTAACACACACAACGGTTTACTCATGCAAAGATATTTGTTGGGAATTGAAGATTTTCGACAGCTATGCAACAAGATAAACTATAAGATGTTGATAAAAAGACATCAGTTTATTTACGCAATTCAGAGTGAATATTCAAAACCAATTCGTTTTTTATATAATTAATTTAGATTAAAAAAAAATGAATAATTATGAATAATATAAAGGTTCAATTAAATATGATCTCTCATTTGATACGAGCTTAAATTGTTTAGTATGTAATTTCAAGATAGCATTTGATATATATATATACATATATATATATATATATATATATATTGATAGAATACCCCATTTCAGCCTCCAGACAATGTCGGGTCATCAGGAGAGAATACGCACTATACAATATAACAATGTAGTTACATTATCAAAAGTCAAGATATTTAACCATTATATTTTAGCTTTAACATATGTAGAAAGATTGCAAAAAAGAATCCTGTTAGCTTAACTTAACTCAGTTTTATTGACGTTATCTTTCTAGATTTTCAATCAGCCAGTTGTTGTATATTCTTTAAGTGATGCACCTAGTGGCTTCATTTCGATCCCCACATGTGCACCGTGTAATTGGCCATAATAATGATTTTTTATTCGTATCTTGAAAAACTGCTTTCGAGTGAATTGATAACTATAAATAGTGTAGAATATTTAAGATATCAATTAATTAGTTCAACAAACAATCACCGGCCGATAAGTTGCATCATAGATTCCAATGATTTTTTCCAGGTAGTAGTGGGGAATAGGCGCCATACAAACCCTTGTCTTGTGTTGTCTTTTGCCAATTGTATTAACTGACTATTTAAAAATACCCTCTCTCTATCTATTACATGATTTTGTTTGATCAACCATGACTTCGTATTTCACAGCTCCACTCTTTTAACACTCTGATAAGATTTTATATTTTGTTATTCCTGATTTGGTTATAAAATGTGAGAAAAAATATTAAGCAACATCAAAATATATTTCTGTTTTATTATTTAATGTATTACCTAAAACCATATTGGAAATGAAACGTGTGTAACGGTACCAACACGGAAAGTCACATGGAAATGAAACGTGTATAACGGTACCAACACGGATAGTCACATGAAATTAAATGATGATGATGATGATGATGATGATGATGATGATGATGATGATGATGATGATGATGATGATGATGATGAAGAAGAAGAAGAAGAATAAGAAGAAGAAGAAGAAGAAGAAGAAGAATCTTGGGTTAGTAGATGTAGAACAATTAAGATAGCAGGTCCGGTTCACAAGTCGTCGTCGTCATCATCATCATCATCATCATCATCATCATCATCATCATCATCATCATCATCATCATCATCATCATCGTTTAATTAGAAACATATGTAAGGCTGTTGCAACATAGATGCATAGATTCTGACAACTGCTTTCTCAAGAGGAACATTTTTCATTTCAATTTTTTTTATTAATATCCAACTTCTGTTTAGAAAAATTAAAAACTCTCAGATAGAAAAAATATTCCAAGATGAATGCTGATTCCTACGAACTTATTTCAAATCGAGATTTCATCTTTTTCGCCAGTAAAAAAGATGCAAAACTGCAACACAAAAATGGATTCTAATTATTCTCTATCCACAGGTTAAGAAAATATCAACCATTTTTTTTTCTCTTTCCAAAATGATATTCTCTCAAATCCAAAAAGGCTGTGCCTGCTTGTGACTACCACCCATGCGTTTCGATCGAGTACGGTTGAAGGAAAATCTCTGTCAATGCCAAGCAAGTCCTATTATGAGCAATTTCCCTGAAACTCTTTTTTCGGACCGGAATAACATTGCGTTTCCCTTCTTTTATATTCTTTCTTTTAAAATGTTCTTCTTGCTGTTACAAGTTATGAGTTTTTCCTCATTCGAACTTTGACTTTTTGTTCTCTAGCTAAAATCGAAAGGAAACGAACGAGAAGAGGAGGAGAGGTAAAAAAAAAGGAGGAGGGGGAGGAGGGGCACAATTATTTTGAAGAGGGAAACATGTTTGAGGTTTTGCACTGAATCACTTTGAAAAACAACACTTTGCTCTCTCACCTGATTTGATTCAAAGCTGAATGCATTTTGAAAAACTCTCATTTGCTCTGATTTTGTTTTATTTATTTGGCCTTCACTCCTTCTGAATCAGTTCTGTGCAACTTTTAAACAGGCTTTTACTATTTACATGTTTCCAATGTTTCATATTGCATGTTATATGCTTATATTGTAACTTTTAATTTTGATCAAGATATGTATATAGTTATAATACTATAAAACCTTATGTCAAGAATCCTCATTCCAATTTTGAGCAAAATCCATTACATGATTTTGATTTTACATTTCAAGACTTAAGCTTATGCGGTTTTAAGAAGAAATATACATTCAGGAAATCCTACTTAATTGGTGTCTAATGATTATGGATCATATTTAATGCAAATTTGAAATATTTGTATGTTCCCTAAAAACTCTTTGAAATATTCCAAAGAAACTGAAATTTGGGGATTATTTATTAAATTGATGTCTACTAACTATTTTTTAAATTTCAGAAAAATAAGAAGTGTCTGAATTTTCATGAAGGACTTCCACTCCCTTTTACCCCCTTTTAATAAAACACAATTAAACCAAATATAGCCCACATTTGGACCCTTTACGCCTAGCAGCTGCACCTCAAAATTCCCAATGATCGGTTAATTAGTTTAGGAATGAATCTTGAACATACAAATATATACACATATAAACATATTTGACTTTATAAAGATGGAGATTTATTATTAGTTGTTATTATTGGGTTGGTGCAAAAACAATGGCGTTTATTGACGTTCAACTTCAAAAGACCATAACTTCTTTTATACCAAACTTTATTAATAAAAAATAAGAACCATTAGAATCAACACACTTGTCATTGAAGGCCTATTCGGCATCATTTCGGCTTTTGAAGCATTTCTTGCACAGGAAGTTGTCGAGATGCTTGAAAAAGTGATAATCAGTGGGCGAGATGTCCGGTAAATATGGCGGATGAGGCAGAGTCTCGTAGCTCAATTCGTTCAGCTTCTGCAGGATCAGTTGTGCAATATGCAGGCGAGCGTTGTCATGGAGGAGAATTGGTCCCTGCATATTGACCAATCTCGGGCGCATACGTTGGAGCTTCTGGTGCATTTCGTCAATTTGTTGGCAGTACTTTTCCGCCGTAATCGTTTCGCCCTGATTCAAGAAGCTGTGATGGATGAGACCGGTCGCAGACCATCAAACAGTCACCATAATCTTTTTTTGGTGCAATTTCGACTTCGGGAAGTGTTTTGGAGCTTCGCCGGCATCCAACCACTGTGCCGAACGTCGCCAATTGTCATAGAGGATCCACTTCTGATCACACGTCACAATTTGCTTGAGAAATAGGCAGTTTCTGTTGCGCAGCAAGAGCGTAGAAGACACCTCAAAACGACGATTTTTTGATTATCGTTCAATTCGTGCGGCACCCATTTATCCAGCTTTTTTGACTTCCCTATTTGCTTCAAATAGCGAACGACTGTTTAGTGGTCGACCTCGAGTTCATCAGCAACTTCTCGTGTGGTTTTGCGAGGATCGGCTTCAATTAAAGCTTTCAGATCTTCGTTATCAACCACAGTCGGCCGGCCTTGACCGTCTTCATCTTCGGGGCTCTATTCACCATTGCAAAATTTCTTGAACCACGTTCGTTAGTGGTTCCTGGGCCAAACGCATCACTGATGTCACGAGCTGTCTCGGCAGCTTTTCGGCCTGTTTCTAACTGGAACAAGAATATCGTGCGGATTTCAATTTTGCCCATGCTGTCGAAAAGCCTGCAAAAACAACAAATGAAGAGATTAAAAATGAAAACGAATAACACGAATCGATAGAGCCAAAAACGCGCTTTAAAATGAACTATAACAACGCTATATTTATCAATAAATTAATTCAGAAAATATATATAAATATAACATATGTGAGAAAACGACATTGTTTTGGCACCAACCTAATAATACCATTATTAAAAAGTCTGAAACCTGTCCATTAAGCAAATAATACTACTTCATCTCAAAAATAGCAAAATTGTCAAAGAGTTTTTCTACATATTTATTATTGTTAAACTGGTTAAGTATCATGACAAAGTGATCCATTTAATCTCTTTGTATTATATGAATTATTCAGAGTACTATTGTCATCTAGGTTGTTATATTCACAACGTTTCGGACGATGTAATCTCCGACCTTCTTCAAGTGCATCTTTTCGAACTTGGGAACTTTCTAGTTAAACTTTGGAATCTTTATGTCGAGCTCGGAAACCTGGAGTTTCGAACTGAATCCCTTATTTAATCCATACATGACGGAATGAAAACAATCTTTTTTTTATTATTCACTATTTATCAAGACTAAAATCCAATCGATATATAGACAGTTAAATGATGATAAATATCATGAGAGGATAGAAAATAATGAACAGGACTTTTTATGACAAGTGTTTAGTGACGTTATATTTGAAGATGGCTATGTTATAACCCTCAGGAAAGAAATATTGTGACAACGTGTTCCTCAGATAGAAAAGTTTTTGAAAAGACCCTAATTCGACTAAAAGGTTATATATAGTATTCCAAATAATTAAAATAATAAAAATTATAAATCCTCATCTCAAAAAGTTTGAAACAAAATTTAATTTATGTAATAGTTTGTGTCACATTTTGCCATTCCTGCTTGTCTTTGCACCAATTTTCCTTTTCTGTTTAAGAAATAAAAAGGACATTCATCAGATACCTATTAGTATATAATTGCACTTTTGAATGACATGAAGTGCTAAATAGACAAGGCATAACTGTAGCATAGCTGGGGTGTTCTCTAATTCCCAAAGTGCGGTTCTTCTCGACCCCCACAGTGCGGCAACTTTATCGGCAGAATTTCGATAGTCATGGTGGTGATGTGGCAGCTGAAGTCTCCAACTTCCGGTCCACGTATCTCTCATTCTACTCTAACTTCTAATGGAACCTTCCATTTTCTTACCTAATTTGATGTAGAAAATTTCCAGTCAAACCCATCTTTACACTCCAGTCTCTTATATTGCTCATAACGACGGATGTATTCGACACATAATCCTTCACCCCATCTACAATTTGTGTCATTCAGTTTTTTTTAAAGAATTTTCTGATTATTTTTGATTAAGCTATAGTTTTGCAGATTATAAAAACTTTTTGGAAAACATTTCTTCGCAAAGGTTGTTGAAATTGTATATGTATGCTAAACCTAAAATAGTTTGTGCTATCTGATTATTTGATTTTGACCAAAATAATCCCGTTTACAAACGCCTTTTCAAAATTTAGAGCAAAGGGAAATTTGCATTAAACCTATATAGAAAACATAAATCCCCATTTAAGAACCGAAGATATATTTTTTCAAAATTCTTTTTTATGATCCAAAGAATTTTTTTTGTAAAAATAAAATAACGATGAAAGGAGATAAAATTATTGAGGAATATCAACTTCACAGGGATCGTTTTATGTTAAACTTACGTAATAAACTGAACGCTGAATTAAAAATTGAACAAGACTTCAAAAATATATAATAATCTGAACATTTGGTTCTTACGCGATAGTAATCTGAAGATTTTTTAACATTAAATCATAAAACCTTTTTATCAAGGGCAGACGAGCATGTTATATATGTTCACTGACAACCATGAGATGTGAACGACTTTGGCAGTAAGGAAGCTATTGACAGATTCTAGAGCAGTGATTCCTAATCATGTGCCACATTCCTCTGATGATGATGATTTTGTTGTTGTTGTTAAGCGACCTGGAGTTCTGCATAAAACTGACGAAGATCGTGCATCAGGATTGTCGTCTGGTCTACATGGAATCCAGTTTGTTGGTCGCAGCTATTTGTTAACCTGCAGGATTTCACGTTTTACACTTGACACAGAGAGCAGCAAGGCTCACCAATTGCATCCGAAGTCGAGGAAGGTTTGTCACAGAACACACAAAGGAATGGCGCAGAAGCAACATTGCAACTTTTACTCTATCGATTTGCGGTTCCGTACCTGACACATATTTGCTGTCCACTTGCAGAGGCAGAGATGACCAGAGGATGACGGATCCTGGTGCCGACTCCACCTGGATTAACACCAGAGCTCTGTTAGCCGAGTAGTTCTGGCACTATCACGTTGCCGTAAAATATTTTCACGGCATACATGTATTAAAAGTTCATTTTTGAGGTTGCACATTGGCTGTGCTATTAGAAATTGAAATATAATATTTTGAGATTAGGATAGATGATTACTATTATTTGGATTATTCGAAACACTATTCTTATCTTATTTGTTATTTTTACAACGTTTCAACCGATGTAACCTCCTAACTTCTTCATGTGCATCTTTTCGAACTTGTGAACCTTCTAATCGAACTCGTGAATCTGCATATCGAACTCGGAAACATGGATGGGGTTTTGGATGAGGGTCGCTTGTTCCAAAAACAAAAAAAAACACGATGACCGATCATTTGGAGAAGAAGAGCAGTTTCGTATAATGCTGAGTGGTTGTTTCGAATCATCAGTGTTTTTGTGATGTTTGACGGAGTGAGATTATTAAATAATAACTTAACAGCCACTTGCAAATATAAAAAGCTTTATTAATAAAACATACGAATATGTATTTATGTGAAATAATAGTACCAGTTTGCTGAATGCTGGTATGGATTTGATTGTTTCTCTTTGCAGCAAAATGTAGCACACAGCCGGAAGATTGGGAAAACGAGTTCCCTTGAGGGGAACTTTGGTCAGTTACAAAAATAGTCAAGAATAGACTCGTCGGCATTCCCCGGTAAGTGTGCCTTAGACGATAGGCAATAAACCAACTTGTCCATATATGAATCGAAGACAAGATGATGATTGTTTATTTTGTTAAGCTTTCTAATGTTAACAGTAGATACTTTTGTATCCATTGCTGGTTTTATTTTTATATATAATAGTAGCAGGAAGATCCGGCATTGTCCGGGAATAGATGAGGAACCCAATATCCTTTTGCATTCAGTCCATTACACCATATTATCTTTTTATTCTTTTTTTTTTTTTTACATTTTGTAATATTTAATTCTTGAAGTCGAGCCGAAGGATCTACTCAGCATTGACTGGGTGAGCAGGGATATATGTAAATTCGCTAAATTTATGGTATTTAACACTTTTGAGGCACACCAGGCGTTTCCTGAGAATCAATGAGAATCTCTGTACACTCCTGCTCCAAGCCATGTTCTCTTATTAACATTTATATTCTTATTTTTAAATTTCGATAAATTTGAAGCTATATAAATAAAATAAAAAAATTTCATTTTTCTGGATGTCAAGCGAATATGATATAAATGGAATATACTTATTCAGGTATTCTGGGTTATGTAATTCCAGAATATATAAGGTTATATTTTACAAGTACTTCAATGGAATGTGCTCCGATTAACTTGCTGCTCTGGTGCCCCGTTGACGTAAATACACTCGACCAACACGATCTAAATTCCATCCATTCACTGTGGAGGTTCCCAGATGCCGGAGAGCCTTCGCTTCCAATAGCTTCTTTCCTCGAGCTGCCGACCTTTGGAACTCCTTCCCTGCTCCCTGTTTCTCCGACTGTACCGACATACAGAAATTTAAAACTAATGTTAACAAGCAGCTCACTGCACAGCTCCCAATTTAGGATGACCCCCAGACTTTTAAACTAATTCTCAGTAACCCCTTACGTCTACAGTGACAACTTTCTTTGTTTGAGGTGAACTAAGTTAAAAAAAAAATGTGGGCATATCTCCAAAATCCTAGTAGAAGTTTGTGAACAAACACACAAACAAACAAACAGATAGAAACTAAAACTTTATATATAGACACTGACAATGTCGCATAACTCTGCTAGTATTATTATAATCGATGATCCTGTTCAAGCCTTACCAGAGTGACTCAACTAATTTGACCAGTACAAACATGTTTATTCCCGAACAAATCTCTAATTATCAAAATTGCTTGGAAAGTACCAATCAGCTTCAGCATCTACTTAAACATTGTTTCTTTTTTTTTCTATCAATAACATACCTTGAAATTAGTGATAATTACTTATCACTTATTACTTCAGACAATTTACTACTTAGTATGTATAATTAGCGATAACTACTTATTACAACACTGTCTTTCATACAGTTTTATCTATAACTAAAAGTCAACCTCCCCTCCATCATTGCCAGAGAATAAAGAAGGACACCTATGTACTCCTACTCCGAACCCTGAAAGTCATATTACGAATTTTATTCTTATCTTTTTATTAATGTAATTTTCAATTTTCAAGTTATAAATAAAATAAAATCAAGTAAGACTTTACTGTTTCTGGATGTCCAGCACGACTGCAGACCCCACAATATCATTATACAACTAATACCTGCAAATTATTTGTTTTTTATCTTGATATAGATTTGGTGTTCAATTGCATCTCTGTAGAGAGAAAGAGCGAGAGAGAGAGACAGACAGACAGACAGACAGACAAACAGACAGACAGACAGACAGACAGACAGACAGATGTTGTATATTGAATGATCAGGTGTTATGTGATGGCATGTGGTTTGGTATCTCTCTGGCTAGACTTCTGACGAAGCAGACATGTGTTGTGGGTGCCAACATGACACCCTCTTAGTTTTCAGCTGGTTTAAGTAGGGTTAAATGGCTTCTTAATGATATGGTTCACGAAATATTTTCTCTGATTGGAAGAACAATAAAAAAATTGAAGCATAAAACAATGTTTGTGTGGTTTTTACACTGACTATCTGTCACGCATATGTGGGGCACTTAAACATGGCAAACAGCAAGGGAATGATAGAAACAAGCAAAACCTGATAAACAAAACTCTGAAACTTTTTATATCATCAAAGATTTCCAATCTGTAAAGTTTTTCTTTTTTATAAAAGACGGAAAGTGAAAAATAAAACCAGTTCAAATTTCAGAAACTTGAATTAGAGAAAAAATTCTTAATGATAGAAAAGAATAAACAAGTATACAACGTTTCCAGAACTTCTCGGCCTTTAGGCTGGGATCAAAGTCAGACTCAAATTACCCAATGTGCACTGTGCGTATGTGCACAGGACGTTCTAAGACCGATGACAAAAAATGATTAACAGTAAGTTGTTGTATATTTGTTTATTTTAGTCATTTTATCTTGTTGATGAGATGATGACTATGTTAGTCACTAATAATTCATAATCGTGGTTTCCATAATTTTTAAAAGTAACAATACTAACGATAAAAAATATTAAAATTGAAAAAAAAAATGTCAAAATTTCTATACCCACACTGCCATCAGTCACCATATATTCGTGCGCCAAATATGACCCCTCACGATTTTCTTTCTGTGGGGCGTTTTCAAAGACAAACTCCATTCAACAAAACCCCATAGCATCTTTGAACTTAAGATACAAATACGAGCTGCCATTGCTCAAGTGTTGTTGGAGCTGTGCGCCAAAGTATGCTGTGCAGTCCCTGAAGTATTACCAAATGGCATTGAGCTCCATGGAGAGCATACAGAATTCATGTTGAAAAAAAAACCCTTTAATCTTTGTTAGTTTCTATATTACCGTTGTAAATTTCTTTTATGTTACATTTATTTCCTATATAATGAAGGTGAATGTACATGTGTCCAGCTCTCTTCAATAATAACGTAAGAAAATTTATTTTTATGAACAAAAAAGAAGGCTGAATCTTAATCTTAATAGTAATTGATAATAATAAAGAAATGAGCAAAGAAGAGAAGGCTTAATCTTAATAGCTGATAATTAAAATAAAAGAAAGAATTTTTTTCATTTTAATAGATACAAAAAATTACTTTGTGACTAAAATAGGAATTAATCTACATGCATACAGATGCTTTATTTGCAGATTCAGGAGAAAGAGAGAACAGATTAGTTTATTTTGTAAGTGAAACTTATCTCGTATGGATATACATATTTGTCTTGTAAAACTTTACTCGCATATTTGTTCTTTTTGTAAGATTTAATTCTTGTACGTGTTGTGTTTTTTTTTGTAAGTTTTACCCAAATTAGTTGTTTCGGTTTTTATAGTTAGATTTACCTCACATATGACAACAGTAGGAAACCAATTGTTATTCATCATCATCATCATTATCATCAACCGGTTTATTTGTTGAATCAGGCCACAATTAATCCTCTGATGAGGGTGGGGCCTGATTGTCTAGTCTCGAAATCTAAGTCTTCCCCTCCACTCTTTTCTTTGGCAAGGCTTGATGGAATCCATAGGCCCTGAAGATCCACGCATCCTGGGATCTACGAAGCCCAAGACATTACCAGCAGCATTAGTGCTACTGGCACTGCCTTTCTTTTTTCCTGCTGTATTTCGACTAGACATTGTATTTAAGGCAATTTTACGGCTGGATGCCTATCCTTTACCAACTTGAACACTTTTGGCAGTCCAAGACCAAATTATTGATAAAAATAAATTACCTACTACTCCCCGTGTAACGCCGGGTAGCCCTGCCAATTTTAAAATGAAATTACATAGTTACTTTTGATGTACCCTTTAATAATGAGTTTATTTCCTCATTCTTTGAGATAATACTATTAAGAACTAATGATTTTTCTGAGATATTATAATTCAGTGGCCATGCTGCAAATGTGCGTATTCTGACAATTGTGACTAATCCGACCTTGATCGTAGTACAGTATCTGTTCTGGTTTCAGTCCAAGAAGGAGAACCCTTTTTTGACTCCGGCAATTTTTATTTTTGTCCCATCTGTAGAGCAACTATGTGTTATCTCCAGCCCTCGTAGAGTAGAGGCGGTAAATAAGGACAAAAATCGAGAGTGTGATTTAGAGAGACGCAAAAGTGCAAGTTTGAAAGCTTATAATAATTTCATGTTGATCAACCTGCACATTTAGCACAATCTCAAACAGGATACATAATACTACGCAGCTATGCATTTTATCATTATAACTCCTTAAACAGTGGGGACGGTTGAAAAGGATGGTTTCAGCAGCGCTTTGGAGGTCTCTATATTTTTATTTTTCGTGCTTTTATTTAAAAGGTTCCCGATAAAAAAAATAGATTCACTTTTAACAATAACCATTAACCACTTAAACAACAAAAAACGTTACTGCACATTTGCGTTAATTTGGCCAAAACTAAAATTCCACCAAATGTTCACTCTTTTCACAATCGTTGTCATGTTCAATTTTAAAACGCATATTTTAGATACAAATATCTTCCTATATTTGTTAATGATGACGATCCGAATAAATTCCACCATACATTTAGAGAGAGTAGAAAGTGGACCTTGGGTTTACTTTTGGCAGCCTCATAACTCTCGCTTCTGTTATTTTGTCCTTTTGTCCTCACATTCTATGAGCGGTGTTTCTGACAAAGGGGGAAAAATTATCGTTTTTGATCTTGAAGTAGTTGTTTTTTTAGCTCCTTACATCAAGTGGCTTCATACCTTGTCTGGAGCGACTTCCATAAAAAAAAGTCCAGAAGATTTCAAATAAGTCACTCCAAAAGGAACCAGTATATAATATTCTAATTTCTTTTTATAATGCATAATCAGGTTTCTATCAAACATGATGTCTGTAAAAACAATATCGTTTCTTTTTTTTGAAAGTTGAAGCAATGGAGCGATTCGATCATTATTCTAAACAATAATTCCTGAGTTCGGAAAAAAAATGAAGATAATTATTGTTAAATTCGTTTAGTATTCTGTGCCAAGCCTGACTGTAACCAAACACAAAATTGTTGTTCTATATTCAGAATACGTATGAGCACACAGATACTACATTGATCTTTGACAAAGGATTTAAAATTTAAACTAGATAACCTGTGACCCGTTGTGCATTATTTGATACGTTTGCACCCTTAACCAATTTTTAAAGTAGATCCTGAGAATAAAGTTACCTTCCACTTTTAATTTAACGAAAATTAGTGAGGCTTCAAGAATAATCCTCGAAGATGTTAGCTCTGTAAAAAATAAACTCAGTATTTTGAACGCTGCTGCTGAATAAAATTATATTAACATTATCAAATCAAAACCCTTATTGCCATGGTGATTGACCAGACAGGCAGCCGTTTACGTGTTGATCCATTATTCGTGTCGTCTTACTCTCCTTTTCTTATGCTATTGCTTCTCCAAACCCCTTCTTTCTATTCTCCTCTTAACACCAGTTATCGTTTCATTCACCCTTCTTCCCGCCATTTAATGCATTCAATATAAAACCAAGCAAGATTAACATGAGAAAATAAAAACAATGTAAATAATGATACCTCTGCATTTCCAAGATTTAAACAAGAACAACAGTCAAAGATATAAATTATAACTCCTTCATCCCAAAAGTTTAGATCAAAAAATCGTTGATATTCTATAAAAAGCTGACTAACCAAACCATACAATTCATAAGAATAACATCTTTTTTCCTCAAAGGAAGAAGCTTTGCCCTTTCTGGCTGATTCTGTTTCCTTCATTTTCTGTCGTTGTATCTGTACTTTTTCACAGTTAGGGCCGGTTAATTTTGACTATCAATTTTGTAAGATGAACTAAACCATTCTCTTGTGTCTTCTTTGATTCATTTTCACATCTCGCTTTTCATCTGGAAAAATTCAACGAACAAAGATAAAACCGCAGTTCTTGAACTTCTATTTTGTCATTGCAATTTCGCTCTAAATCCTCAAAATGAAAGAATGATAAGAGTTAAAAGAATGAACACAATATGGCTTCCGCTTTCAAACGTTTTCCCTTTCTTCATAAAACTCAGAGAAATATTCCCTCTACAAAATAGCAAAACTTCTCAGTTATTACATTAAGTTATTGAATACAAATTATTACATTATTAAATTGTTAAATACATATTATAAAATACAAATCTATTTTGTCACCGATTCTAATATGGAATGTTAAACAGGCATCAGAAGTTAATTTTTAGTTTGTAAATTACATTTATAAGTAATCAATAACTTTGGCCATGTAAACTCCATTTTCGTACAGTTTTCACCGTATCAGCATATGTTTTTAATTGCATTGAATTGTTTTGGCATCTGAACTCTTTCACTTAAGGAAATATGACACCATCCTACATTCAATGTATTTTTATCTTTGATTTGAATGAGATTGAAACATCAGTCAGAAAATTATATCGCTTCTAAAAAGTGGTGCAAATTTTATTTTTTTATTTTGTTTATATTGCCACTGAAGTGTAAGGGGCTATTGTGATAGTGGACATATTCATAAAGAGCAATCTTAGTGGAGAGTTGAACAGCAAGATGTTTGTTCACATTACATTTAAATTTCTGCATTTTGGCATGGTATGAATAAGACCTCACTGTCTAAGGGGTGGCAGTGGTAGTAGATCTGAGTGTAAGATGGAAATTCCTCCAGTTTCTTATATGAATGACTATGTTAAGAGCTGCTATCTGGTCAGAAAAAATGTAAAAATTATTGAACGCAAACGAAAAGAATGTATATTTTCTGAAAACATACAACAAGAATAACTTCTGAAACAGATTTGCATATGCAGCTTTTGTTAAGAGAGGTTAGGGTTAGTAGTCGATTAAAAAAGAGTAACGTTAATCTTACTTCATAAGATAAGTCACGTCTGCCAGAATATTTAGTGGCAGTAGTAACAGTTGTAAAGATGGGAAAATACATTTTAAATGATTTTTGAAATTTCAAAGGAAATTTTTATTATATTTCATTTTCAAAGGAACTCCCTAAACTACGCATAAAAAGGCAAAACACAACTTTTAATTTTCTTGTAAATTTCTAAAGAATCCTCTTAAAAGCTTCTTAAGAATATTTAGGTTAATTTAAAAATGTCTCTAACCTAATTAAATTAAAAACTTTATACAAAATATATCTTTAAAATTAAAATTATAATATATTATTATTTTTACTCCAACTTTTTTTCTGATGATAATTGTATAAAAAGTAAAACATTATAATTAATTTTAGGCACTGAAAAAGCTCAATTTTATAAGGGAAACATGTTTACTAAGTCGTGGATTATGAAAGTGAAGTATGAGGGTGGATCAAAAAGTTCACGGAATTTTCACGAAACTAATTTATTTAACAAAAACAACATATAAACATGAGCTTATTTCTCAACATGATTGCCATTCAGGTCAATGCAGTTCTCAAGTCAATGTTTCCATGTTAGAAGACCGTCTTTGAAGAATTCTGAAGGACTTTTTCGGTACAAAGTAGTGACACAGTGTTTTGCCTTTTTTATTTCATTAAAATGGGTTCCTTTGAGGATTTCTTTGAGTTTTGGTAAAAGGAAGAAGTCTGATGGAGCTGTATTGGGTGGGTGAGAAAGCACTTCCCATCGAAATCTTCAAAGGACATCTTGTGCAACTCTTGAAGAATGTGCTGGTGAATTGTCAGGACCATAAAGTTTCCTTCCGTTCTCTAATCAAAGCGTCCGTTATATTCCTTAAAACCTCAGCATAGTAATCCCATCACTTTTTGAACCGACTTTTGAGATTTGCACTTGATGGATCCTGAAAATCCACGAGGGATACATTACTTTGACTGTTTTTTGGACTAAGTGTTGGATAATGGCCCTGTGGGAGCGGACGCATCTTGGGGTGGACGTATCTGTGTGAAATCGTTTGGTTTGGCTTGCGCGATTTAGTGCAGGTGGAGCCGTACAGTCGGGTGCGGAATAGGGCTGTTCTCACGGTTGGAGCTCACAGACGTGACAGACCACCATTTTGATGAGACCTTTTGGGTCGGGAGTTCAAAGGAGTCAGGCTGTGACGAATGTGCACCTGTGCATGGGGGTTCTGTGACGTCACGGGCTTTTGCATGGGAAGCAGATTTTTTTAAGTCTGGGTTTTGGAGGCGAGCTGAACGGACGTGTTTCTCTATGTAGTCTTCAACATGATTAAGGGAATTAAATTCCCTAAGAAAATACAGGCGTGAGATCTCTTTTCCCCCCTCCACGAATGGCTAAGGACTTAATTAGGAAGTAACTATGATAAAGCAGTAATTTGGTCTCTCCCTCGACATTAGTGAATATCTCCAAGCCGACAGGAATCTAACGCCTGAAATAAAAAGAATTGAAAGTTTAAAAGAGTGTTTGTCTCCTGAGTCGGTCATGAAGCTTTTTGTTGTAGCGACGAGGTTCACGGCAGAAAGAAGAAAGAATTCAAACACTAGACGGCACATCCCTCCACGCGACGAGGAAAGAGAGACGGTACGAGAATTTAAAGGTATGCAACATATTCCTTTTTGGTGTAAAAATGACCAGTTTTTTAAACGAGAACTGCCACGGCCAGTTCCGGGACGAGTATATAAAATGAGAACTGGCACGGCCCATTCCGGGACGGTATGCAACATAAG
The DNA here is from genome assembly GCA_963556195.1 of Sepiola atlantica. NCBI lineage: Eukaryota > Metazoa > Mollusca > Cephalopoda > Sepiida > Sepiolidae > Sepiola > Sepiola atlantica. The sequence goes on along the minus strand of OY744520.1, from coordinate 162,980,602 downwards.
GATCATACTGGTAAATCCAAGTTTCATCTCCGGTAATAATTTTTGCCAGAAATTGCTATTTGTCTGCTTCAATTTTGCTCAATAATGTTAAGGAGAGGTCACTTCGAAGATCCTGTTGATCAGGCTGCAACGCTTTTGGGACCTAGTTTGCTGATAGCTTGCTCAGTCTAAAATTATCACGAAGAATTGAATTTGCCGACTCATAGGAAATGTTTAGGGACGTAGCTATCTGATTGAGTTATTCGCCGATCTTCAATTAAATTTTGAGCAGCCTCGATGTTTTAGTCATTTTTTTAGGTTCCTGGTCTTCCCAAGTGAGAGTCGTCTTCAAAGTCGTTTCTTCCTTCCTTGAATCGCCTCAATGTCTGTGTTTCATTCAATTCGAGTTGTACCAAAAAATTGATATTCGACTTTATCTCAAAAGATCTATTACCCATGGTCGAAAAAGTAGTTTCTCTTTTAGAGGGTCTGAACAATATAGAGGCTTGCATGAAACTAGATGCAGGTTACTAAAAGCAAGGTAAACAGCCAGTGAAGTGGTCTGATATGTTTTAACTTGTTTAAACTTGATCATTTTACTACTATTAAAAAATTCTTTTTGAATTACCCTCTGAAATGGCGAATTAAAATTTACAAATGTATCATCTCACGGCAGAATAATCATTTTAAATAATTATGGCGTTGGTTTTAAGCAATAAGTCTATTAAGAAGTCTATTAAATTCATACCAAATTTCAGTTCTCTATGTCCAGTCAAAGGTCGTGACTTCTGGAAGTTGACATACATAGTTCAATTTAAGTAGTTCATCCTTCACTGTATAAAAAAACTGTATTTATTTGTATATAAATAAATATATATACATCCGTCTCGTCACACAAAAGTTAGTGAGTGAAAAACTTCAGGACGAAAACATTTCCGGTGTTTAGGAGGAGACAGGAAGCAAATATAAAGTCAGACAAACCCCCACCGCCTCATTTTCTCTCTTTTTTCTTCTTTCTTCTGTCTATACCGATTGATACGTTTCTGTTCTTTTTATTAATTTTCCAGTTTGAGACGTTTTCTTTCGTTCTTATTTCTTGCAAACACTGGCGAAACATAATTATTTTTCTGTCATTTTTGACGGAGGGTGTTCACTCGTATTAAATAATGTTCCTGAATTAAATATTTTATGCAATTATGATGACCATATTAATGCGTTATATAAGTATAAACAACATCTTATCTACGAAATGTAACTTGAAATACGTAGATGTTTGCTTAATTTTTCTATAATATTCAAACACTCATGTAAGCAATTCAAACTCTCCAGTAGGTAATTCAAACTCTCTAGTAGGTAATTTAAACTCTCCAGTATGTAATTCAAAATCACCAATCGGTAATTCAAATTCTTCAGTAAGTAATTCAAACTATCTAACACAGAAATACTAGCTCAACTTATTTGGCCTCTGATTTTAATGAGATTTAAGTCATACAATATTTAATTTTGATTCTGAATAAGAGCGTTTCGAAAACCGGCTTAACACTACAAAATTAACACTTTTCTATTTTCATACAATTCGCCTCATATCAATAATGTTTTTCGTTAAATTGCATTGAAGTATTTGAGGCTTTGAAATCTTGCACTTATTAAAAGTTCCAAGAGTGTCCTTATGTTATGGACTAGCGGCCTCTGTGGTAATTCTATAGTTGTATCCTTCTGCAATGTAGCTTCAGAATATATCTGATTATGGGGGTCTATCTCCAAAACACTTGCAGCACTTTGTGGCATATTTCTATTCAATGGAGGCCCAGTACGAACGCAGACCCCACCATTATTATTTTAACACTTTGATTTTAGCCCGAAGGCCAAGAAAGCGTATAATGTTCGACACAACAGAAAAATTATTTCTTTGCATTGCATCTTCGGCGATCCAATCTATTAAAAACGAGGTGGGGGTGTTAATGTACGTGTTAGATAATGGCCCTATGGGAATGGATGTATCTGTTGGAAATCATTGGTTTGACTTGCGCGAATTAACGCGGGGTGGACCGGCAGTCGAGTGCAGAATGAAGCCTGTTCTCACAGTCAGAAATCACAGACGTAACAGGTTCACCGTGTGACGACACCCCGGATCAAAGGTCAGTGTGTACCTGCGAGAGGCTCTGTGACGACACAGGGCCTTGCGTGGGAAACAGAAGAATCCGTGACGTCACTCGTTCTTTGTGAGAAGCGTGTTTCGTCAGTCTGGGTTTTGGAGGCAAGCCGATGAGACGTGATTGTTAAAATGTAATTTACAACAGATAAGGGAAATATTTCCCTAAGAAAATACAAGCGAGAGATATCCTTTCTCCCTCTCTATGAATGGTTAAGAAAATAATTTTTAACTAACTACGATAAAGTAGTGATTGCTCTCTCTCTCTCTCTCTTTCTCTCTCTTGGCGTAGTGAATGGCCCAGGCCGATAAATAACGACGCTTGTAATAAAAAGATTGAAAGTTAAGAGGATTGTTTGTCTTCAGAGTGCGTCATGGAGCTTTTGTTGCAGACAACGGACGGCGTGGTTCACGGCAGGAAGAAAACTAAAGGTATTCAAACAATATAAGAACTATGTGATTTATGATGTTTTAAAAATGACGAGTATTAAATGTGAACTGCCACGGCCGTACCGGGACTAGTATACAGAACAAGAAATTGATTTAACATATTATTATATAGATCCTTCAGCGTATTTTACTCCCGGGCAACATTGAGTCTATCTGCTAGTCCTAAATAAAATTTTAACAAAATGCTATTTTATATTGGATTCAATTTTTTAAATTGATGTCTGACTAGAAGACCGCAGATTCTTCCCGGATCCTGCAGATACTAACATTCTAGAAAGTAGCATTTTGTACACTTTGTTTGTCTCAACAAAAGGTTTTACAGAAATATAAATCTCGGCAAATCAGTTTTATGATGACTCATGATAAATGTTGCTTTAATAATGACAAATGTATTTGTCCAATGTTCCTGCAAAAATGTCACTGATAGGTTTTAAGTTATTCTGCTTGTCTGATTTGTTCCACTCGGCTAGAAGCACAACGCATTTAGTAATGATTGCTGCTTCCTATCATTCAGGAAATCAATAAAAGTCTTGCCAAATATTCCATACCGTATTTGCATGCCTTGCTGAACATTGCAGCAATCATGTCAGATTGCAACTCATCTCCCCAAAGCTCTGAATGTAAATTGATCCCAATCAATACCAATAAAATATTGATTTAATGCTGACAATCTCATAATATTTTCTTGTCTTTTTTGTTTTTATATAAATCACAAATAGGTCATTTTTGATTTACATTTCTATAATTGACTTAATTCTATAATTATATACATTAAATAAATAATGACAAGGCTGGCAAAGTAACACAAGGTGAACTTTTTTGAAGAAATAAAACATTTACATTACTGTATTGCTGTTGATTAATACAACCAGATTTATCAAGTTTAGTTATTCAAATTAACTCTTTTAGATACTTGTAAGCATTGCGTAGACAAGAAGTGCAGTGGAATTAATGGAGAGAGAGGATAACCAGTTTGTATACCAGAATTGTAAGACAATAGAGATGGATGAAAACTATCATGTGAACAAAGTATTTCTGGATGACGAAGCTATTGAGGTTGCCGAGAAGTTTTGTTATCTTGGTGATACCAGGTGCTAGCGTGATTGCAAGAGTTAGGAGTGGATAGATTAAGTTCAGGGAATTTCTGCCATTACTAACTAGCAGAGCATTAGGACTGACGACCAAGGGAAGGGTCTATCAAGCTTGTGTACGCAGTGTGATGATGCATGGAAGTGAAACCTTGCCAGTGATGGTTGAAGGCATGCGTTGCTTGGAAGGAATTGGTATGAGAATGATGCAATAGACCTGTAATGTGAGTCTTAAATACAGGCTTATTTCTGATGACCTCAGAGGTAGATTAAATCTGGACAGTATAGAGAGATGTATGAAGAACAGGAGACTTCGATAGTATGGCCACATTGAAAGAATGGATAACAGTTCTTGGGTTGGTAGATGCAGAACAGTTTAGGTAGCAGGCCCAGTTGACAGGTAAACATGTGAAGAAGTGATAAAAATGGACTTGAGAGAAAGAAGGATAAATAGAGACCTGGCCAGAGGTAGGTCAGTTTGGAAGTCAATTTCTTAAAGTCGTCCAACGCATGCCACCATGTAAAACAAACGTTAAACCGAATATGATGTTGCTACTGATGATGATAATGATGCTACTGATGATAATGAGGAGGAGGAGGAGGAGGAGGAGTTAGTTTGAAATCCAATTTTTTTACCAAAATGATCATATAACAAAAATTGATTTTAATCTGGATCAACTACTGCATCTGCTTCTGGATTAATAATAAGAAAAATACTTTCTAACAACAGTATGTTTGGAGCCTATAATACTGTATATAAGTAATCTAATTCGACTCAACATAACAGATCCGACTAGGTTAGCCTCACTAACAGACTCTACCAACAGGTAGGTTTACTGAGTTTAACGATCAACAGAACTGCCCAGTTCAGGTAGCGTAACTCAATTTGAGAGTCAACATCATTTTTCAGGCAGATCAACTGAGTAGAATTGTTTAAATAGCAACCGAATGTCTTCAGCAGCAGAACCGCCAGTCCAGAGATTTTCCGTCATGAAAGTAGACTCTATTTCTCTAAAATCCCCTAATACAAAATTAATTCCACTTCATAAACCAGCGTTCTTTCTTAACAAATTTGAAATTTACATTCATCATATATCAGAAAAATCCTCTCAGCAAAATTATTCCCACTCTTTAATAATGGAATTTGGTGATCGAACCGATTCCCACTCGGTTTTTGGCTGCAAGTCATTTGTATTTTTGTATGCAAATCCTTAAACCGTTGGGCCGACTCTTTCATGATATTATACAGAGATTAATTTATCTGCGCTGGAGTGTGTTGTTTTGAATGTCTAATGTAGAACAAATCATCTGCAGGGAATTGAGAGCAATTCTCACTTAGGGAAGGATGTCATTTGGACAAACTTTACTGGGAAATCGAATTCATTCCTAATTTGTAGCACAAATTTCCGAGAAAGAAAAAATAAAATTTATGAAAAAACAATATAATAATTTGATATCTTTAATTTTGCTATGACACAACTTCAAGAAGAAAGTTTGCTTAACACCAACACACAATAATACATTATCTAAATGAATAAATGCGAAAGTATTTTTCATTTATCACTCTTATATTACAATCAAAACGGCTAACTGTTATTTAAATCAATAATACAAGATGAACTCTTGATATTCTGTATATATAGTGAGATAAATAATTGTGAAAGAACATTTGACAGCCTAATTAGCATAACTATTTTTTAAACCGTTCATAAGGAATTAATGTTTGGTATTATTGATTTGGAATTGCATTGGCTTATGTTTGCTATCTATATACAATAATTTCGTCTATATTAACAGTAATTAATTAAAGTTATTTAATAAATAAATCGGAAAAATAAATAAAACATCTTAATTTTACCTTACCGAAGGTTGTGGCTCGCTACAAGCGAGACATAAGCCAGAAGAAAAAGAGGGAGGGGAGAGTTTGGCTGTCTCACTCGGTTTCTCTCTCTCTGCCCCCTTTCTCTCATACTCTTTTTGAAGTTATTACATTTTTCGTGAAAAATAAATAACTTTTTTTAATTAGTTGAGTTTAACAAAAAACTTAATGTTTAATGCTTACAAAAACCTTTTTACTATTCTCATTGAAAAATGAAAACAAAAGTTTAATAGCTCTGTGATCTGTCCAAATTACGAAGAAAATCTATAGATTCGTATTTTGATATGATTGTATATTAACATCTTCCGCTAAATTACATCCCCCCCAAAATATTCTAGCTTTTTTAGGTGAACACCCTGAAAGATTTGACGAAAAGAAAAACAAACACATTTAGAATTTAAAGTGGGGGAAAATGTTCGTATATAAATTCAATGTAAATAGAGCAATTAACTAAATTCTTTTTTGCTATGGAAGTTCAATCCGCTGCGTTTGGTGGGGGGGCTACGTTTTTAGGCGATTAGTGTGGTTTTATGACCTTTTTACTCGGACTTATTGTTAGTGGTAAACAAATTTATCAAGTTCCCTCAAGTTATAGAATGACCCAGAAATTGGGGCACATTTTACGTTAAATATATATACAATTGATCCCCTACTCTAAATTCTTATCTGTTTTTGTTTCTTTTCGTTTTCCACGGTGTTAACACGTAATCACATAAACAAAAAAGCTTTTGACAGTGTGCCAAGAGATGTTGTCTGGTGGGTTTTACATAAATTATAGGCAAGCGAATGGTTGGTGAAGGTTTTGCAAGCAATGTACAGAAATGCTAAAAGTCATGGAAAAATTAACAGCACATTTAGTGACAGCTGTACCTAACTTATATATGTAGAGATAGAGGTAAAATATTTTCATATATTTCTAAAAGCCACTGAGCCAAAGAATGTTGGGCAGACCCTATCATAGATAATATGGATCTCAGTGGCACACCCTGCTTGTGTATTTTCGGAAGACCATATAATCTAGGACGAATTGACTCAGAGGGTCTAATTCTGTCATAGACTTCTTTAGAAAATAGCTTCTTTCTAAATAGTGCAAGTAGATGTTTTATCAATGAACTTAACAGGGCCAAGTTTATAAAATCTAGAGTAGATATCATTTTCTTAACATAATCTGTTCAATACATTACCACCACTTTTGCACCTTTGTATGGTTTACAAACATAAATATTTGTGTTCGATTTTAAAGCTTTTACAGTTTTAAAATGCATTTTATTCCAGACAAAGTCACTGTGGTCAATGGAAGCATTACATTTTTGGTAACATTATTGATTGATTGATTTATCCTATCGGTGATGAAGTAACAAATACGACATTACTTTCTTTCCAACCTGATACATTTTGGAATCTGTCTCCATCACTCTACGTAAACCTTCCTTGTGCCGGCAGAAGGAGTTTGTAAAAGCACTAACTCTCTTTGGGGAACCTTGACCCCCCCCCGTTTATCTATATTTTTTTATCCCACACTGTGTCCTTTTTAAACGACTATTCAATTAAATTCATTTTTAATCGCGAATTAGTATTCCCTCTTAGCTCTTCATTTTCGCTAATATTATTGATTGATTTATACTATCGGTTTCTCCTGACGAGATGATAGTCGAAAGAGATCTAGAGAGTTTTCTGCGAATCATTTTCAAAAGCATATGTAAATTTTGTACCTCCAAACATTTGTTTACATATATATATATATATATATATATATATATATATATATATATATATATATATATGTGTGTGTGTGTGTCGGGGTTCTTTATATAATAATTATAAATAAAATAATATATAGACGTCCCTATATATATAGGGTACGACACACAATGTAAGGGAGGTGGTTCCTCCATAGTATTTAGGGGAATGCTTCACCATAGATATGAAATCGTTCACTTGTCTCTATCGCTAAAACAATATATATATATATATATATATATATTTACCATAAGTGATAATCCAGAGATTTATTTCCATCCATTAATGAACCAACACATTTATCTTTGTTTTATTGGATCCGAATAAAAATAAATCCCATTAGTTTGACTACGTGTTTTCCAATCAGCTTGAACATTTGATAAAGGTCAAGTTATTATTTCTGGTTTGAGAAATGAGGTTTTTATGACAGTATTTTGGCTGAAAACATCATTTATCTTTGCCGAATTAATTTCGTGTTGGTCATTCCATTGAATCATATGCTTTTATTGAATTTGGAAAACGAGGAAAATATCAAGAAAACAAAAACAGAAATTGGTTATTGAATGAATTCGAAGCTAAATAATACTTTCACATTTCTAAATAGCTTTTCTTATTTTGGAAAACAATTTTTCTTTGAAATATTTTGTTTTTATATCAAAATCTTCAAATTTTGTAGTTAGGTGGTTTGTGAACTTTAATCTGTTCCCAAAGCACCTCACTACAAAATCTGAAGATTTTAATATTAAAAAAAATATTTCAAAGAAAAATTGTTTTCCAAAATAAGATAAGCAATTTAGAAATGTAAAAGTATTATTTAGCTTTGAATTCACACAAAAACAAGATGAAGACCTGGTATATATCAAAGTGCTGATTTTATTTGATCCCAGAGAAATCCATGCTCTTTTGTATCACATGCAGTTGTAGGAGTTATGAAAAGAACTTTGCATTTAGTAATTTGTGAAAAAACAGTTTTATTTAGACTATTGTCTTCAACATTACTATTTATTGGTCCCCTGATTTATAAAATCGGAGGACTTATGTTTTGAGGCATGTCCGTCCGTCCAGATTTTTCTCCGCAACCATCCATTGAATTTCTCTGAAATTTTGCATGAAGTTGTAACTTTGGTCAGGTTAGAAAGTGACATTCTCCGATTTTTGAAAAAAAATCGGGTTAGCCCCCTAGGGGGTCAAAAGGCCCCGAAATGGCCAAAAATGACATTTTTTGCCCCATAACTTTTCATCCATCCATTCAATTTCTCTGAAACTTGGCCAAAATGTGGAGGCAATTGTTCCTAATAGAAAATAAGTATCGCTGATCTTGGAAAAAATCTGATTCGCGCCCCCAGGGGGTCAAAAGACCCCAAAATTGCAAAAAATGACCCTTTACTCTCATAACGTTTGATCCATCCATTCAATTTTTCTGAAACTTGGCCAAAATGTAGAGGCAATTGTTCTGGATATAAAATGAGCATCCTTGACCTCAGAAAAATTCTGGTTCGCGCCCCCAGGGGGTCAAAGGGGGGTCAAAAATGCCCCAAATTGCCCAAATTTATTGCATTTTACACTCACCACATCGAGTCACATACAGAGGGGGACCACGCACGCGCGGCTTGTTTCTTTACTATATTTTCTGATCAACAATAAACGACCACATGGTTTTTGTGAGAGCAATCACACAAGAATACAGAAAAAGAAAATCTACACTTTCGGCTATAAGTTAGTTTTAGTTTAATGTTAGGGTTAGGTTAGACATACTTACAGTATATCTATGACAGCCCCCCTCCCTAAAAACTAAAGAAAGTGTCAGTTTTTTTTACCGCTTAAGAAAAAGTTCCCCCCTCAAGACTTGACCTTGTACCTAGGTTAGATTCGGGTTCTTAGACATCCTTTATGTGATCCTTTGATGTCTCCAGTCTCTTTACGAATATACCATTAGATGGGAATGTACGTATCTGTAAGTAAATACATTTTAAATAGTTTATATTTAAAATATTGTTTTAATAACGTATCCAATACAGAATACTCCCGGAGTAATTTTATTTTTCCGCCTAAGAATAAATCCTTCTAGACTGAGGCAATGTTTATTTTGTTTGGATAAATGCTATATTGTTTGTTTGAAAATACATTCTAAATAGTTTATATTGAAATTATTGTTTTAATGACGTATCCAATATAGAATAATAACGAAGAAAATGTTTTTATTCCGTGTGAGAAGAAAACATTTTAGACTGAGGCAATATTTATTTTATTTGGAGAGTGTTTTTTACACACACGAAAAAACGACCTTGTGTGTAACTGTGAAATTGCATCTATCAGAGGTGAAGTGTTTATATTTACCTAATAGTAGTTAATAGATAGACCTGAAGACAATTAAAAACACCAGTGAAAAAATGTGATATTTTTCGAACGTCAAAAATGTACTTATGTGTGAAAGCATTTTTGAATGCCTGTCGCAATCTGTTCGTTAAAACATAATCCGTTAACCCAGAATGTGTACAAAGGTATAAGCGTCAGTCTCTCTGACTTGACCGAATGATATTCCCTTAATCTGAAATATTTAGGTGATTTATCCGAAATTCACTTCTATTAAGAAAGAACCGTCTGTTTTGGGTATCGGTTGAAGTAGATAAATAGTAGCGGGTTAAAAAGGAGGCCATCTTCTCTTTAGAAGGTTTTATTTGGAGAATCAACTATTCTGGATAAAATGTAATAAATATTTAATGAAGAAAAATGAATGCATAATTTCTGGAAACACACATGAGTCGTTAGGCTAATTGTATTGCAGAATAGATTAGTATATGAAGATTTGGGTTATTAATCTATTATATCTGAATGCGGATAGGAAAAAACGACTTTACTTTGTTATATATATATATATATACAGACAGTGAGAGAAATTGTTCCTTTTTTCTTAAAACATAGAAAATATTTTTTTTTGCTTCCAAGACATTTTTCTTATGTTCTTTTTAGTCAAGTTAATTTATTTCTATCTTAGAAGGAAATACTATTTGGATCCTGTAATATTTTGGTTAGTTTTCAGATGTTTAATTGCCCGAGGTCCCAATTTCGGTATATCCCTAAAGAAAGTCAAATTGATATCAGCAGGAACCAATTTCGACCTCGGTTTGATTATCATGCTTCGTAGAGCTAAGGGAGATAACCCATGATTGCCCCATGAGTGATCTTAATGTGTACTTAAGTTAATGGTCAGACGTGCAATGAATCAGGCAAGGAAACCTAATTGATTAAACCAAATTAACTTCACAATGTGTTAATGATCACATCTGAAGTGACAGCTGCATTTGAAGGCTGGTTTTATAGGCATTCATTTGATTCGGCTATTATACAGGCGGGGAAAATGTGAACGACTCTGCAATACTGAATTTGATAATGGAAAGATATTGGAAATGCAATGAAGGATTTCTTAACAGACGTATCAAAGACTCCAAAATTCTATTTTGATTGTTATTGAATAAAAAGTTTTAAAAACTTTCTCTTGATATCGATTACATAAAAAGTGTTTAGGTCATCAAATATTTTAAAAACTTGTTGTTAAATTTTTAGAGGGGTTTCAGTTTTCTACATAAGTTTAATGTAAAATGATCACCTTGGCATGAAATTATGAAATGATGCTTGTACGCAGGATAATTTTGATTCAAGATCTAAAGAAAAATCAAATAGAAAATCATTATATTTTAAACTTACATAAGAAAGTCATCATCATCAGCAGCAGCTGCAGTATCATCATCATAATCATCATCGTTTTAACGTACATTTTATATGTTGGCATGGGTTGGACGGCTTTAAGAAATTGACTTCCAAATTAACTTATCTCTGGTCAGGTCTTTATTAATTCTTCTTTCTCTCAAGTTCATTTTTATAACATTCTCCCAAGTTTTCCTTGGCATTCTCTTGTGAACTGAACCTTCTACTTCAACTGTTCTACATCTACTAACCCAAAAACTCTCATGCATCACATTGTGCAAAATGGAACAAGTAATTAAAGAATATTTAATCTGAATATTTGGTGCTTAATCAGTAATTATCATAATATTCTTTTTCAAAAAGTTTAGCAACAAACGTTTCCGATTTTTCATATATAATATGGAGAAAAATGTCACGAATAAACAAAATAGTTCAATTATTCTATTAACATCAATGGAGAGAAATGGATCGAAACTTTGGGGATAAAAAAGTCGATTCTAGTTAACCACCAGACATCGAGTATAAACAATGGAGCAGAATCATATGGCACTGATTTTTGTCTTTCTTCTTTTTTCTTCTTTCTGTCTGAAAATGGCATATGACATGTCATCAGTCTCATTGAGACGGGCAACGTTAAACATTTACACAAATTAAAATTGGCACAATTACTGTCAGTTTTGAAAACTATATTTTGATAATGAGATCATTAGCAAGAAATATTAATATAAAATTTTTAAAATAGAAGAAAAAGATGAATGTAGAAGAAACATTTTGTATTGCTTTGTCATGTAACGAGATTACCTGTGGAAAGGTAGATAATAATAATAATAATAATAATAATAATAATAATAATAAATATCATAAACTCCCCCCCCCCATCGCTAAAAACACACACACAGCACAAGCCATGGTTGATACCACACAAATGGTTGTGAAGGGTCAATGAGGATGGAAAGACCGAAGAGGGAGACGTCCACTGGAAGGGTGCGGATGGTACTGGGACCTTGGGAAGGTTAAATGCTACCCAAATCCCAGATAACGAATGGTTGTTTCCAGTGAGAAATCAATGATATGCGACTGTTGTGATAACGTAAAATCATTCGTAAAGTTTATCAAAAGAGGTGGAAAGTACTGGAAATCTGGGGAGACTTGTTGTTACCCGGACTTCAGGGAACACCACCGCTGTTATTATCAGTGAGCAATCTCTGATGATGACCTGTGTGAGAACTCCTAGTGAGTAAATAATAATAATAATAATAATAATAATAATAATAATAATAATAATAATAATAATAATAATAATAATAATAATAATAATCCTGTCAACCATGTGGAAAATTGTGAGAGGTGGAGAGTACTGGAAATTTGGGAAGACTTGTTGTCACTCGGACTCCAGAGGAACATCACCGATTATCTTTAGTGAGCAATCACCGATGATGACTTGTGTGAAAACTCCTAGTGAGTAAATAATAATAATAATAATAATAATAAATTTTTTTTTTTTTAATGGTACCAGCCTAGGCTGACACCACACAAAATATTTACATAGGATCAAGGAGGATGAGAAGACCGAGGAGGGACAGCACAAACCAAACCTCCACTGGAAGTGCAGAGACTGCTGGGACCTTGGGGAGGCTTATTGCCACCCAAATCCCAGAGAAAACCAATGGTCCTTACCAGCGAGAAATCAATCGTAAACGGCTGTTGTAATACTGCAAATTTATTTGCGGTGGCTATCGAAAAGAGGTGGAGAATACTGGAAATTTTGGGAGACTTGTTGTCACTCAGACCACAGGGAATACCACCGGTTGTCGGTGAGCAATCACTGATGATCTGTGTAAGAACTCCTAGTGAGTAAATAATAATAATAGTATGATAATTATTGATAGCTGACGATGACGACAATAACTGTCTGTTATGAAAGTTGGTTATGCAAATATAGATTAGAAGTTGGAATGCAAATCTGAGTCGAATTTAGAATTCAAGGCTGAGTTTTTTTTGACAGATTGTAATTCATGAAAACCAATACGTAAATTTGTAAAATCAACATCGGTTTCTGTAACTTAAAAAAACATCTGTAAAACAAAAACAGAGTTTGCTAAATATGGGCAGCTAATTGAAAAACGACCGCAGAGTACATGTTGATACCAAATAGCAAGGACGTCTTGTACTTTGCTTCCCCAGTGGGCCTCTGGCAGCAGCCCTACTGTACATAAAGTAATGAGTGTTAGAGATATCAATAAAAGTAAACAATATAAACTCCTTTTCGTTTCAAGTCATTATTTGTGATCAAATCTGCGCAAGAAAATACTTATCAAAATTGCTAGACGAATTCACCAGTCTCTATTTACTTGCTTCTGCACAAAGTCAAAGTTAAACTCATGGTCGGTTTTTAATATGGAGAAAATCAATCTCCCTAAAAAATAACTTTGGACTGGGAGAAAAATTAAAATATCTTTAATCTAGAAGGATTTCTCCTTTACTGACCGAAGAGAAAAGAGATGAAGTGTAGTATCCGAACAGATACTACACTTGGAATTATTTATTTGCAGAAAATATTTTTTTAAATTACATTTAAAACCAATAAGCACAAGGCCATCAAAGGTGGGAAAAATGGGTGTCGTTGGTCATCCTTGGTCTAAAGTAATAAAAATGTCTATCCTACTCTTAACTAGAATCATCTCAGTCATCACAATACCACATTTACACTAGGGGACATCCTACTTAAGATATACTCAAATTGCTTTGAAATGTTCTTGTTCATAAATATACATATATAAAAAGATTTCATTGGAATAAAAATAGAGTGGAGAAAGAACCAAAAAACAAAAGATTTGCTTAGTAAGACCCTCCTGACCCTTTCTAAATAATAGGCAGTCCACAGTTTTCTGGTTTGTTTAGAACCGAAAACAAGTAGGTCAATCTCTAAATAGGAGTAGGATCTAAGTAGGAGAAAAAGTAAATGGCGGGTATGGAGTTTGGTTGATGTCCTTACAAGATAAATGCAATTTGGGAGAGGCCAAGGATAACCAAAAAGCCAAGGAATACTACTTATATTTTGATCTTAATCAAAAGGAGTTGAAGAAACTAAATGCATATTTTCAGTTTTATGCACTGTAAGGGCTTGCCGAGTTACAAGTGAATGCTTTCAATTAATAAAATGACTTTGTGATACATAACAATGAAAAACAACATCACGCATAACCATTTGAAAAACATTACAAACGTTCATATATGGTGGCCCTCAAGAATATAGGGGCCACAACGTTACATAATAGCATCATTTGTATTCATTTTCTGTTGTATTACTAACCCCCTTATATTTCATATCTGACAAAGCTTCATATAAACTATTTGTCTTTAAAATTATTTTAATTTTAAGATGGCTGCTTTACAAAGAAAATCAGCAGATTGTTCTGAATTGTATTCTAATGAAATCAAACATTGTTAATAGATAACAATATTTCATTTGATTATAATAAAATTCCGTAGAAATTGAATAATTAATTAAATAAGATAGGTGCTTAATGCTGTAAAGGCTGTGATCCCGCTCGTTTTCAGCGTAATGGAGAGTAATGATCAGATGAATATGCAATAGCGAGGCAGATCAGACACGACATATCAGCTCTGATATTCTATTGGATAGACTACCAAAGCTTG